>CM025785.1:29143149-29176847 GCA_014636745.2 Centella asiatica | reverse complement strand
TATCGGGGACTAAGGTAGTCTCTGATAGTGTTGACTATCGGGGACTAGTTAGTCTCTGATAGTATTGACTATCGGGGACTAAGGTAGTCTTTGATAGTATTAACTATCGGGGACTAAGGTAGTCTCTGATAGTATTGACTATCGGGGACTAGTTAGTCTCCGATAGTTCAATTTTTAATTTAGTCAGGGACTAATTAAAAACAACTATCAGGGACTAAAATAGTCTCTTACTCACTCTAGCTCATATTATTCAATAATCAATCATTTGATTATTCATTTTATCAAATTTTTTTCAGAAATAAAATTCTAGCTCCTAAAATTCTGTTTTAATAAAATAAAACAGCTTCTTTCCAGAAAATTAATTCTTGCTTCACAAATTCTGTTTAATTAAAAACAGCTGCAATCTAGAAAATAAATTCTAGCTGCATACAACTAAACAACTTGTTTTCAAAAATTAATCAATTTTTAGAGGCATAATTCAACATTCCTAATTTAGAAACTAATCTAGAAAAGGTAGATTCATCTAAAGGTTTTGTGAATATGTCTGCAAGTTGTTTATCAGTTGTTACCCAGTGTAATTCGATATTACCTTCACTTACATGTTCTCTTATGAAGTGATATCTAATATCTATGTGTTTTATTCTTGAATATCACACTGGATTTTCTGTTATTGCTATGGCACTTGTATTATCACAATAAATAGGAATTTTGGATAATGACATACCATAGTCTAGGAGTTGATTCTTGATCCATAGGATTTGAGCACAGCAACTCCCACCTGCGATGTATTCAGCTTCTGCTGTTGAAGTAGAAACTGAATTTTGTTTCTTGCTGAACCAAGAAACAAGTCTGCCTCCAAGAAGTTGGCAGCTTCCACTTGTGCTTTTCCTATCAAGCTTGCAACCTGCATAGTCAGCATCTAAATAACCGATTAGTTTAAAATCAGATTCTTTGGGATACCATAAACCAAGGTTTGGGGTACCCTTTAGATATCTGAGAATTCTTTTTACAGCAATCAAATGTGACTCTCTAGGGTCAGTTTGAAATCTAGCACATAAACATGTAGCAAACATTATATCTGGTCTACTTGCAGTTAGATACAAAAGAGAGCCTATCATGCCTCTATAGCTAGTAATATCAATTTTCTTTCCTTTTAAATCTTTATCTAGCTTTGTAGCAGTAGGCATGGGTGTTTTTACAGATGCACAATCAACCAAATCATATTTTCTCAATAAGTCTTTGATATACTTGGACTGACTGATAAATATTCCATCAGTTGATTGTTTTATTTGCAAACCTAAGAAAAATGTTAATTCTCCCATCATACTCATTTCATATCTAGACTGCATAAGTTTTGGAAATTTTTCACAAAGTTTTTCATTTGTAGATCCAAATATAATATCATCTACATATATTTGCACCAATATTATGTCTGAGCCTTGCTTTCTAAAAAATAAGGTTTTATCTATGATACTTCTAACAAATTTATTTTTAAGCAAAAATTGAGATAGAGTATCATACCAGGCTCTTGGTGCTTGTTTTAAGCCATAAAGTGCTTTGTCTAACCTATAGACATGATTTGGAAATTTGGAGTCCACAAAACCTAGGGGTTGGCAGACATAGACTTCTTCTTCCAATTTTCCATTCAAGAAAGCACTTTTGACATCCATCTAGTACACCTTGAAGTTCTTGTAGGCTGCATATGCCAAAAAGATTCTTATAGCTTCAAGTCTTGCTACTGGTGCAAAAGTCTCATCATAGTCTATTCCTTCTTCTTGAGAATATCCTTTTGCAACCAGTCTTACTTTGTTCCTTGTAATTGTACCAGCTTCATCTAATTTATTTCTGAAGACCCACTTGGCACCAATAATTGATCTATTCCTTGGTTTGGGTACCAGTCTCCAGACTTTGTTTCGAGTGAATTGGTTTAACTCCTCTTGCATGGCAATTATCCAGTCAGGATCTTGAAGTGCTTCCTCAATTTTCTTTGGCTCAATCTTTGAAAGAAAACTGAGATATAAACATTCATTTTGAGTTGCACTTCTAGTCTTGACTCCATCCTCTAAACTTCCAATTATCAAATCTGGCGTGTGGTCTCTCAACCATGGAATTGCACGTGGCAGATTTGATCTTGAAGTTGAGGCTTCATTGTCTAGATTGGTGTTATCCATTCTAGCTTCATGATCAGAGACTGCTCCCCCTAAACCATTGACTCTTGCATTATCAGCTCCCCCTGAGCTGTTTATTTCTATTTGCTCCGGTGTCACTGTAGTTTCAGATTGTGCATCAGTGACTCTAGTCTCTGGTGAAACATTAGTCTCCGAAGGATTACTAATGTCACTAGTCTCTTGAGTTTCATCTAATAATCTATTCTCTGATAAATTATTAGATCTTGGCACCTCATGCACAACTGTTAGCTCCCCCTCAACTAAGTAGGGACCATTACTATCTTGGGGTTGTTCAGTAGTCTCTGATGGATATTCCCATGCATCCAATTCATTCTCAAAACTGAGAGGTTCATGCAATCCTTGTCCAATCATTCCTGGAATCTTTTTATCATCAAACACGACTTGTATTGATTCCACAATGACTTTTGTTCTTAGATTATATACTCTGTATGCTTTACTTGACAGAGAATAACCTAAGAAGATTGCTTCATCAGATTTATTGTCAAACTTTCCTCTTGACTCTGATGAATCTCTCAGTACAAAGCATTTACAACCAAACACATGTAAGAACTTGAGAGTTGGTTTTCTCCCAGTCATTAACTCGTAAGGTGTTTTGTTGTATGCTTTGTTTATCAAGGATCTATTCTGTGTAAAGCAAGCAGTGCTTATAGCTTCCTCCCAAAAATATGTGGGAAACTTAGCCTCTTGTAACATAGTCCTTGCTGCTTCAATAAGGGTTCTATTTTTCCTCTCAACAACTCCATTTTGTCGAGGGGTTCTTGGAGCTGAGAATTGATGTGTTATTCCTTTTTTCAGTGCAGAATTCAAGTACTTGGGAATTCTTGAATTCTGTTCCTCTATCGCTCCTTATAACCCTTACTGTTTTTCCTGACTCAGTTTCTATCTTCTTGATATGATCAATTATCAACTGAGCAGCTTCATCTTTTGTGAAGAGGTATTTTACCCAAGTATACCTCGTGTGATCATCCACAATAACCAGTGCATATCTATTTCTTAAGATAGACATCATATTCACTTGACCAAATAAATCCATATGTAACAATTGTAGCGGGTCAGTGATTGATGTTGCTGGTTTACTCTTGAATGATACACTTTTTTGTTTCTCTTTCTGGCATGCATCACATAATCCTTCTTGTGTAAATTCTAATTGTGGAATGCCAGCTACCAATCCTTTCCTCACAAGCTTGTTGATGTTCTTGAAATTCAAGTGGGAAAGCTTCTTATGCCAAAGCCAACTTTCATCAGTTGAAGCTTTGCTATACAGACATGTGATTTGATCAGTAAAAGAAATAAGATTTGCAACATACAAATTTCCTTTTCTTTTTGCAGTCAATATCACATTCCCAGATTCCTTGTCACACACCTGGCATAGGTCTTCTTTAAAGATGACATGGAATCCTTTATCACATAGTTGACTCACACTAAGTAAATTGTGCTTTAAGCCGTCAACCAGTGCTACTTCTGTGAAGATGACATCTCCATGTTCAACACTGCCATATCCCCTTGTATGGCCTTTGTTGTCATCTCCAAAAGTGACTTTTGGGCCAGTTTTCTCTTCATACTTTCTTAGCAGGGTCTTATCTCCGGTCATGTGCCTTGAACAGCCACTGTCCAAGTACCATGATTTCTTCTTTTTGCCCTGCACAGTAGAGAGTAACTAGTTTGAGATTTTTGGAACCCAGACTTTCTTGGGTTCTTTCTCACTAGTTGTAGACTCAAGACTTGACTCAGATTGAGTTGATTGTCTTTTAACAGTTTTAACTTTAATAGGACAATCATTAGTCTTGCTACTTGTTTGTGAGAGACTGCCAAGCTTAGAATTTTTAGTTTTAATGCAAAGATGTTCTAACCTTTTTACTGGTGATTTATCTTTTATTCTCTTTGAAGGTGCAATCTCAATTATAGGAATTTTATTTTTGCTCCTACAGTTTATAGCTATGTGGTTGGGGTTACCACATACATGACATGTCTTTCTAGGAGCATCAGACATTCTAGCATAGTTTATATGTTTATTAATGCCTATCTTTCCATTCCTATTTTTCTTCTTTCTGCTTAACTCCACCAATTTTTCAACCTTTTTGTCTGGAAGATTCTCCAGTTTTTTATTTAGTTGTGTCTTTGTCATGAACCCGATATTTAATCTTTTTGTTTCACTCTTATCAACAACATTCACTGTCTTTTGATCACTTTCTGTTTTTGCAGTGAATTGTTGATCTTGAGTGTTAATGAATTTAGGTTCAATAACAGGAGAGACAAAATTAATACTTTTAAAATTTGGCTTACTAATTGAGGAGTTTGCAGCTTCGAATAGATCATTTAAATCTGAACTTTTGTCTAGATTTTCATCATAACCTAGTCCAGATTTTTGACCTATTGTTTGACACTCTACCAAGTCAGTTAATTTTTTTGAGGAAGTGTTCCATTGTTTAATCTTAGCTTGAGCAATTTCAAGTTGCTCTACTAAGTAATATTCCCTCTTTTTCAAAGCATCAATCATGTGATGAGCTTTGTTTAAATCAAACTTGATAGTGTCAAATTGTGTCAATCTCTCTTTAAGAAACTTGTTTCTTTTCAAGAGATTGTCATGTGATTCTTTTACATTGGTATGTTCAATAGTTAATGATTTAAAACTGACATGCAAATCAGACATATCTTTTTGCATGCTTTTAATGCTAGATGTATCAAGTAAATTAAGCATGTTAAAATTCTGATTTGCATCACATACCTTTGTAAAATCATTTGACTCGTCACTACGAGCCATTAGGGCAAAGTTGACAACTTCTTCATCAGAGTCGCTGTCAATCCAATCTTTTCCCTCAGTTATCAAGGCTTTGCTCTTGGATTTAGCTTTCTTGTCAGCAAAGTCTTTCCTTGATTTTTCATCCTTAGATCTATCACTAGATCTAGGCTTCCTGCACTCATTGGCAAAGTGCCCTAACCCATCACATTTGTAGCATCTTATCTTTTTTAAGTCGAAGGTGACTTTTTGACCTTCATGTTTTGGGTTAGGCTTCCTTGACGATTTTCTTCCTTTCCTGCTTGCTCTAAATTTCTTGAACTGTTTGACCATAAACGCCATGAATTCCTCCATGTCATCATCAGAATCCAGTTCATCTTCCTGATCAGTCGAGCTAGCACTGGAAGATTCATCATCAAGCTTCTCTTGAGACTTGCTTGTCTCAACCATCAACGCAGCTCCTCTATCCTTGCCATGCATGCGTTGTCGTTGCTCTACTTCAAGTTCATAAGTCTTTAAGTTCCCATAGAGCCTGTCCAGTGTGAGTATGTCCAAGTCATGAGCCTCTCTTATGGCTGTTGTTTTTGGATCCCAACTTGGAGGGAGAGATCTCATGAACTTGGTATTGACATCCTCATTGTCATAGGACTTTCCAAGTATTTTCAAATCATTGAGCAAAGTGTTGAACCTTTCATATAGACGTTATTTGTTCACCAGGCTTTGCTTGAAAGAACTCATATTGTTGTGTCAACAATGATCTTTTGTTCTTTCGGACTTGGTTAGTCCCTTCACACAGGACTTTGATGGTGTCCCAGATTTGCTTTGATGTAGTGCAATTTATGATGCTTGTGAACATATTTTTATCAATTCCATTATAAAGTATGTTCATCACCTTAGCATCCTTTAACACTTGCAACTTGTCTTCGTTTGTATAATCACATTCTGGAGCAAGTTCAAAGTGTTCTGCAACAACAGATCCATCGACAGTTTTAGCAGAAATAAATTTCCTCGGTAGATAGAGACCCTTCTCAATCCTTTCAATATAATCTGGATCTGTTGTTCTCAAGTGCATGTACATCTTTTGCTTCCACATTGGATATTCTTCTCATTTAAGAATAGGGATTCTAGTACCACCATCACGACTTCCCGCATGCGCCATTATGCTAGAGCTGCTTGCTTCATCATTGGCCATCTCTTGGAATGTATTAATTGACTAAATTCAATTACAGGCTTTGATACCAATTGTTTTCTCAGTGAGATGACGAGAACTTGTAGAAGGGGGGTCGAATACAAGTTCTTTAAAATCTTTTCAAATTACTTGATCTTTAAGAAATTAACTTTTCTTGTGAAATATAAAGAACAAGAATACGAATCAATTTATAAATAATTGCTTTATTGATTTACAATTGAATACAAATCCTAACAATTACAATAATGTAATCGTCAGCTTCTTTTCTATTCTGTATAGGAAAAGATACAAAACTATGAAAAACCTATACAGCTTCGAAGTTACAATTCTCTGTAAACCTAATTACAACTTCTCTAACAACTAAATTACTATTGACTCAGTTCCTATTCTGAACAAAATTCAGCATCCTTATTCGAATCAAATACAATCTTTCCTTTTTGATAGGAACAGATTTCTGGTTAGTCTCTGGTGACGTCATTACTAGTCTCCGGTGCAATTAGTCCCTGATGACGCCAGCTTGTTTAGACTCCAATAGAATTATTTAGTCTCTGACGCGTTAAGGCTTAGTCTCCGATGATGTCAGCTTAGTCTCTGATGCTTTTAACTTTAGTCTCCGATGACGTAAGCTTTAGTCTCCGACTCCTTTAGACTTAATCTCTGATGACTTAAGTCTTAGTCTCCGATAGGCAAAACTAGTCTCCGACAGATAAGATCATTTTAGTCTCTGACCAATTTTCCTAGTCTCCGATAAGCCTTTTTGCAAACTCTAACAGATCAAATACACATCTTGACTTTCTGAAGCTTTGATACACCATTCCAGCAGTTACTTACAAATAAGAAATATTTATATCTCTTTACAAAGAATGAATGAATTACAAACAAAGAGATAACTGCTAGCTACAAAACTTCAGTGTTACTAATTAACACTTTCTATACATTTGTATTCTAAGTAATCTAAAGACAATCATCATTAAATGTTCTAAAACCTAACAAAAATATAACCCTTTAATGGGTCCAAAAATATTTAAACATTTAAAAACATCATATATTAACTATACATGTTAATAAGAAAACAAATATGAGTAAATAAATTATTTATTGATAAACAAAATTTCCAGGTCGTCACATTCTCCCCTCCTTATAATAAGTTTCGTCCTTGAAACTTTACTAGTGAAAAAGTCGACGGTACTTTTGCATCATCATTTCTTCAAGTTCCCATGTTGCTTCTTCAACATTGTGGTTTCTCCACAAAACTTTTACAGATGCAATCCCTTTATTTCTTAAGACCTTTACTTGACGATCCAAAATTTGTATTGGCGTTTCTTCATAGTGCAAATTTGGTTGTAGCTCAATGGGCTGGTAGTCAATAATGCCAGAATGATTCCCTCTATAAGGTCGTAGTATTGAGACATGGAAAACATCATGAACATGACCTAGAGTTGGGGGTAGTGGTAGTTGATAAGCCACTTCGCCAATGCGGCGAAGTACTTCAAAAGGTCTAATAAACAGGGACTTAGTTTTCCTTTTTGCCCTAAGCGCAACATGCCTTTCCAAGGTGAGACTTCAAGCAATGCATAACCTCCTATTTCCAATGTTTGATCCTTTCGACGTTGGTTTGCATATTGCTTTTGTCGATCTTGAGCTGCTCTTATTTTGGCTCGGATCGTGCGGATTGCATTCTCAGTTTGTTGAACTATTTCAGGTCCCTCTAACTTCCTTTCCCCAACTTCATTCCAATATAATGTTGTTCGGCATTTCCTACCATACAAAGCCTCAAATGGAGCCATTCCTATGCTTGCATGATAGCTATTATTATAAGCAAACTTGACGAGTGATAGATGTTCATCCCATCGTCCTCCAAAATCCAAAGAACATGCTCTCAGCATATCTTCTAAGGTTTGGATTGTTCTTTCAGATTGCCCGTCAGTTTGCGGGTGGAAGGCAGTACTCATGTCCAATCTTGTTCCTAAATACTCTTGAAAGCTTCGCCAGAACCTAGACGTAAAACGAGGATCACGATCAGATATAATTGAAACTGACACTCCATGACGACTAAAGGTTTCCTTTATATACAATCTGACTAATTGGTCCATTTTATAGGTATCCTTAATAGATAGGAAATGTGTAGATTTAGTCAATTTGTCCACTACTACCCATATTGTATTTAATCCCTTTTGAGTTACTGGTAATCCAATCACAAAATCCATCGTGATATATTCCCACTTCCATTCTGGGACATCCAAAGATTGCAACAAACCACTAGGCTTTTGATTTTCTGCTTTAACTTGTTGCCAAGTGAGACATGTATTTACCCATCTAGCTATTTCCTTTTTCATGTTAGGCCACCAAAAATTTTGTTTCAAATCTTGATACATCTTTGTTCCACTTGGATGTATCGAGAATTTAGAGTTGTGGCCTTCCTGTAGTAGACTTCTTTTTAATTCCAATTTTGTCAGAATCCAAATTCTATTTTCAAATCTCATCAATCCATCATCGTGGATCCGACATTTTCCATTCTCCCCTTTTAACAACTTTTCCCTATCTTTTACATGTTCTTCTTGAGCTTCTTTAATAATAGTCAATAAGCTTGGTTTTACACCAACCTCTTGCTCTATCTCTTTCCTTTGTTAAGTTGTGATAACATTTAATTGTAACCTCTCCAAATCCATCCTTACCTCTTCTTGGATTGTCATCACATTTAACCTTTCACATCTACTTAGAGCATCAGCCACAACATTTGCTTTACCAGGGTGGTAGTTGATCGAACAATCATAGTCTTTTATTAGCTCCAACCACCGTCTTTGCCTCAGTTCAATTCCTTTTGAGTGAAAATGTACTTTAAACTCTTGTGGTCAGTGTAAATCTCACATTTCTCTCCATACAAATAATGCCTCCAAATCTTTAATGCTAAATCATAGCAGCCAACTCTAAGTCATGTGTTGGGTAACGTTTTTCGCAGTCCTTGAGTTGCCGAGATGCATAGGCAATAACTCTGTCATGTTGCATTAGCACAACACCTAATCCATTCATTGAGGCATCACTGTAGATCACAAAATCCCCTTTGTTATCACGTAAACTTAGTACTGGGGCGGTGGTTAATCTTTTCTTTAATTCTTGAAAACTTCTCTCACAAGCTGGAGTCCAAATATATTTTTTTGTTTTCCTTGTCAGATTCGTTAATGGGACTGCTATCTTAGAGAAATCTTGAATGAATCGACGATAGTATCCTGTTAACCCTAGAAAACTTCGCACTTCGGTAGGTGTCTTTGGTTGTGGACAATTTATGATAGCTTTAACTTTTATGGGATCAACCAAAATTCCAGATTCATTGATCACATGTCCTAAAAATTTCACTTCTCTTAACCAAAATTCACACTTTGAAATTTTGGCATAAAGTTTTTCTTGTCTCCAGTGTTATTCTCAAATGTTCATCATGTTTTTTTCTTGTTTTAGAATAGATGAGAATGTCATCTATAAATACAATGATGAACTTATCCAAATATGGTTTGAAAACTCAGTTCATCAAATCCATAAAAATAGCAGGGGCATTGGTGAGTCCAAAAGGCATTAACACAAATTCATAATGACCATAACAAGTTCTAAAAGCTGACTTAGGGACATCCTCAGCCTTGATCTTTAATTGATGATATCCTGATCTTAAGTCAATCTTTGAAAAGTACCTTGCTCCTTTAAGTTTGTTGAATAGATCATCAATCCTAGGTAGGGGATATCGGTTCTTCACTGTTACCTTCTTTAATTCCTAATAGTCAATACATAACCTTAATGATTCATCTTTCTTTTTTACAAATAAAATAGGTGCTCCCCAGGGTGAAACACTTGGCCTAATAAATCCTTGGTCTAACAACCCTTGTAGCTGTATCATGAGTTCTTTTAATTCTGAAGGGGCCATCCTATAAGGAGCTTTGGAAATTGGAGCAGTTCCTGACACTAGCTCAATTCCAAATTCAACTTGCCTATCTGGGGGTACACCTGGTAATTCCTCAGGAAACACATCTCCAAATTCTTTCACTACGGGAATGTTTGAAGTTTTTAATCCTTCTATTCTTGTGTCATAAACATAAGCTAAAAATGTTTCACATCCCTTGCATACCATTTTATTAGCTTGAATTACTGTAAGAAGATGGGAGGGTTTAGTAGACACATCCATGGAGTAACACTCTACTGTTTGAGGGTGTTCTTAGGGAAACCTTCTTCTTCCTACAATCTATGTTAGCTTGATATTAATGTAGCCAATCCATGTCTAGTACTAGATCAAACTCTCCCAATGGAAAAGGTATTAAATTTGCAGGGAAGTCATGCTTTCCTATTCTTATACTACAATTAGGTAGTATACTCTTGGCAATGTACACCTCTTGATTAGCTACTATAACTTCTAGAGGTGTTTCTAAACATTCAGGAGTAAAATTCCTGTCCTTAAGAAGACGTTTAGATATTAAGGATCTAGTCGTACTAGAATCAAATAAAGCATGCACTTCAATTGAATTAACCAATATCGTACCTGAAACCACGTTTTCAGACAGTAGTGCATCCTGTGCAGTCATATTGTAAGTCCTAGCTTGAGGTCGGCTAGCTACCATACTAGGTCCTACCAATGGGGGTTTACCCTGACTCTTTTTCTGAGGGCATGAAGTGGAGATGTGGCCTTCCTGACCACAACTAAAGCATCTCCTTGTAGCTCTAGTTGCACGACTAACTCCTTGTGCTTGATAATGTTGCGGAGGATACCTTGGTTGGGAAACCATTGGTGCCTGACTTGGGCAATTGATGGCAGTATGACCAGATCGATGACATCTAAAACACAAATCAGTTCCTACTAGACACTGAGAAGTTTCATGGTTCCTTCCACATTTTCCACAAATGACAATCCTCCTTTTATTCTCACTTAAGTCCGTACTGAAATTCCTTTTCCTATTATTATTATGCATATTTCCTTCCTCTTGTTTTACCACAACCAAACTGGTTTGGGGTTTTCCTTGTCCTCCAATCCTTTGATTAAAATTGTTATTAAAATAACTCCCTTTCCTTTTTCCTTCCTTATGTTTCTCCCAATTAAATTCCCGAAGTAGCTTGCCACTCTTCTCTGCTACCTTTGACCTTTGAACAACTTCAGTGTAGTTGTTTAGACATAAAAATAGCAATCTTATCATGCAACCATGAATTCAAACCATGATTAAACCTTCTTGTCTTTCTTCTCTTAGTATCTACCAAGTGTGGGGCATACCTTTGTAGTTCATTAAACTTCTTTTCATATTCTTCTACAGTCATGTTCCCTTGTCTTAATTCTAGAAATTGCTTTTCTAGCTCATCTGCAGCACTGGTTGGAAAATACTGGTTATAGAAAAATTCTTTAAACTGGGACCAGGTGAAGACTTGATCACCTTCAAGAACTGCTTGTTCACCCCAACTTGCCAATCTCCTAGTCATTTCTAATCATTCAGTATTTTCCCACCAGTTACTAGCTTCTTCTTTCAATAAATATGTAGCATATTCCGTCTTAAGGTCATCAGTTACTCCAACAATACGAAAAGCTTTTTCTATTTCCTTAATCCAAATTTGAGCGGCAGTGGGACCTCTATCACCATTACAAGTAGGTGGACAACTATTGGTAAAATCTTTAAACGTTTTCCTTCTAGGTGGAACCTGCGGTGGAAGTACTTGGTTATTGTTACTTTGGGAGGCTTCCTTAATCATAATTACCAATAAAACAATAGGATTCTCCTGATTATTATTTTCTTGATTGTTGTTCAGGTTGGGGTTCTCTTGATCAGCTTGGTTGGTGGATTGACGGGTTCGGGGTCTTCCTTTTGGGGCCATTTCCTATAAATTAAAGAAAATACAAATTTACTATTGAAAATTCTCTTTTTCCTCTTTAAAGAATAAAATATACGAAATGACAAGGAAATTCTAAATTAAGCCATCAAAATATATTTATTAAGTAACAAAAGTTACATTATAACAAATTTGTACAACAAAGCTTCCTTGCTACAAAATTAAACAAAACATAACAACATTGACTGCTACCAGTGCCTAATACAGGGGTTGGGAATCAAGTTCACTCATTGTTCTGCGTGCAAAACGACATGCTCCCTCAACCTTCTCTATAAGGTTATACATCAATTGATCTCGATCTGCCATAGAGGGTTGTACAAGCCTGAGATAATTACTAACTGAGATCACAACTTCTGTCAGAGTCTCAGTGAGCACTAAGGACACATCTTGAAATGATACCCTCCAAAGATCTAATAGTCTACTAGTCCTTTGATTAACCGACGACTGACGCATCATGGTGGTATTACGCATCGCCAACTCTGCTTGTGTCATACGGATTCTGCGTTGAAGGTAATAACAGAATCCATTAGGGAATGGCAAGGGTATTGGATTTTCTGGTGGTGGTACAACGGGCACAACATTTGATAAGGTAATTGGTGTGGAGACAGCATGTGGAGTGGCTAACACCGTAGGTAGTGTGTGCCTATCAGCAAGGAAACTTCTTATTTGAGAAGGACCCAAAGATGGAGAATCTTTTTGATCATGGGGTGAGGAAGGACTCTTTATATGAAATGAGAAACTTGACCCCTCAACCGGATTGGTTGGGTTCTGTTTATTTCCGTCAGGATCTGCAGAGTTTTCATCATATTTATCAGAATCTCGGGGAATTTCAAAATGAAAAACCTAAGTTGGTTTATTCACTCTTTTTCGAGGAGTCACTCGCTAACATGCACCTGACCTCCCATGATTGACATTTAAAAGATGGTGTCTACCAGGGGTATGCTCCTTCTCTAAGCTTTTAATTATAGGTGCCTTGCCCTTATCTACATGTCCTCAAGTAGATGGGTTCATCTATAAAGAAAACATAGCTTAAATTAATATCAACTTAAAATTTATAATAAGGATTTAACATACATACTAATACTGTAACAGGGTGTACAATATATTCAAAGTGAATTATCCTATCTCATAACCTTATATCTCATTTAATCTAATAGCCTCCAAACAACCGAGAATCAGCCTAGACATCTGTTTCCTATTCTTCATACAATCATTTCCTTATCCTACTAAATCCCAAATTCTATTTTCCAGTAGAGAACATGTCTCATAACTGGTGCTTGGCTCTGATACCAACTGTGGCGGCCCCGAAAATCCCCCAAAGTCGGGCCTCGGGTAGTGTCAACAATTTGGGTGACAGCCCCAAGCTGGAACCCTGGGCTCCGCCAAGAAACACAAAACAACAACTCAAAAGCGACAGATACATCATAGCCAAGCATTTTAAAAAAACATATGAGAATATATTCTCAAATACATCATGAACAAAACTTAAAAGTTTACAACCTCTTACAAAAAACCTCAAAGTTTAATAAATAGACTGCAGCGGAAACTAACTTTAATTGGCCCATCTGGCCTTACAAACTAAACATTTCTATGATGGCTTCCGTTTCACTTTCCTTTAAAAGTCATCCATAGGAGAGAAATTAAGAAGCTCTCACTATGCCATTTTCTCTTTTCCCTTACTAGGCGACTTGACTTTCTTGACATAACCTATAAAACATTTCATAACATTCCACATGAGTGTTTACGGTCAGCAAATATATATTCTTAAGCAAGAACAGATATTTCAAAAGCTTTAATATTTATTGAGGTTGGGCGAAGCAATGCCAACACCTCCTGATAAATCAATAAGCATGTATCATTTAGGGTTCCCGAGTGATATCAAGAGGTTGACCCTCTTTCAATAAATCATGATTCTCCCTCTCTTCAGCAGATAATGCATCACCTGACCAGACTGATCATTATCTGACTTCCTTTAACAATCAAATTTCATCCCAGCTGGTCAGCCTGGTCGTTTGATTCCATCATTTGACATATGTAGTCACTTGCAGAAACCAATTAATCAGCGAGGGTTGGATTACCGATGCCTCGGTCTCTCATTCCCCATCAGCATTGGCCAGAATACCAGGCGAAAGCATTCAACAACCCCTTAACTTTCCATATGGATATATCTTCTTGAAAACATTTTCTCATTTTGAATAGTCTTGGCGTGCTTGAAAATTAAACGCAGCAACTGCCTACATTGGCGTGCTCAACAAATAAAGGCAGTGATAGCCAATAGCGTAACTATATATCAATACAGAAGTTACTTGGGTGTGCATACAAGTTCACGACTTGCAACACCCTTACATCATATTTATCATCTTTTGGTGTGTTAGGGACTTTAAACAACTAGCAAACACCCAATAACACATAGCTCAATAATCAACATCTTTTCACGTACATCGAATCAATGATAGTATGTTACTTAATCATAAAAGAGATCATCATCTTGCATAGGCATTAACATCATTCATTTACTTAAATCAAAATAATGATTCTACGTAATCAGTAAAAAAGTAAGTGGAATGAGTATATACTTACCTTGGTCCTTAGCTAAATTCACTATACTGATTGCAAAAAGGATTCTGTTAAACATCATTGTTGGTATAACATGAGAAATCCACATCTTGAAAGATAAATATGGGAGTATGCAAAATAGGGGATGATCATCAGGGACTGAATTAACCATCAGGGGATTAATTATCCGTCAAGGAAATAGTCAAACATCAGTGGGTACTTATTCGTCAGAGACTAACAAATATCTCATCAGAGACTGATGATTTCATCTTAACCCATCGGAGACTAAGGATGACATCATTAGAGACTATTTAACCCATAGGAGACTGATGACATCATCTTAACCCATAAGTGACTAATGCTGATGTCATCATCAGAGACTAATTAACCCATAAGAGACTGATGATGTCATCTTAACCCATAAGAGACTACTGCTGACGTCATCATCGGAGACTAATTAATCCATAAGAGACTGATGACATCATCTTAACCCATAAGAGACTAATGCTAACGTCATCATCGGAGACTAATTAACCTATAAGAGATTGATGACGTCATGTAACCCATAAGAGACTAATGTTGACGTCACCATCGGAGAATAATTAACCCATAAGAGATTGTTCGTAGAACTTGTCTCTGTTATAAAAGAAAATCTTTCAAGAACAAGAATGATGCCCAGAAATGAACAAACTCAAACCTAGGATGCGATAAAATCCTACCTGTTGTGTGTAAACTTCTTTTCATAAGCACAAAACAACATATTCTTTTAAAAGCTTTATTTTTTTCCTAAAGACTTAGCACACACAGCTACTACTCTCGGATACCATGCAAAAAAAAGAAAAATAGAGGAGAACTTAAGATTCTTACCTCTTGACTTTGATGGAATAGATTCAAAGCTTGTCAGGAAGAAATCATCCAAAAGAAAGAACATGAAATTGTATGAAGATGGTAGGTTTAAAGAAGAACTTTGGAAGAGAAATTTTTAGAAAAGAGATTAAAATTTTACCTCTAAATGAGGAATTTATAGCAGACTGAAATTAAGCTTTGAGATAAAATCATTGATTAATAAAATGGCTACTCATCATGATTCTTAATAGCTAATACATGTAACAAGCAGTTGCTATCCTTCATGCACATAAGCTAGTCATTTAAGCAGCTTACTAATCTAATTAATATACGTACACATGATGTAGTCATAACTACGTAAGCTATTAAGTTCTTCATGGGACTTACTAAACTGGACGCTTGGCTCCTTCAAGCAATAACAAATGTTACCAAACATATAAACATAATTTGTTTGTCCTTATAATCAACATCCATCAAAATATAACCCTTTAATGGGTCCAAAAATATTTAAACATTCAAAAAAATCATATATTAACTATATATGTTAATAAGAAAACAAATATGAGTAAATAAATTATTTATAGATAAACAAACTTTCTAGGTCGTCACAATTCTTGTCCCCTTCACTAAGCCATTTAACCAGCGACTTCTGCTTGAGTAAGCTTTCTTCTCTAACAAGAGCAACAACCAATGCAAGGGAAAGGTTATACTACTTCTCTAGAAGGGAAGGATCCACAGGAAAGGACAACAGATTATCTTGCACTTGTTGGAGATCCAAGGTTAATTGTTTAACATATGAGTGGACATTACCATTGGATTTAATGAGGTCTAGTAATAGCCGCTTGGCCTTGTGGAACTTCACCCAGAGCTGCTGTAAAGGGTTACCATGAGAATCCAACTGCCACGCTTTTTGAATAGCATCTATAAACCCCTCTAAACTAGCCATGAAATTGAAGAACTGGAAAGGCTTCTTGGCTCGCTGAGCATGTATGTCCAGATAAACAATCTTTGTGTACAGGAAGAGTACTGAGGTCCAGAAACTGATCATCGGTAGTAGGACCAAGGATTTTCCTAAAATGATTGATTGCAACATTCTGAACTCCATCATGCCCATGGATAAGGTGATCAGAATCATCCTGAATCATAAAAATTTTGTTAACATTCCAATTTGATTTAAGTTTGAAGAAGAAGAACTTAAAATTCTTGTCCCCTTCACTTAGCCATTTAACCCGCGATTTCTGTTTGAGTAAGTTTTCTTCTCTACCAAGTGCAACAGACAATGCAAGGGACAGATTATTCTACTTCTCTAGAAGGGAAGGATCCACAGGAAAGGACAACAAATCAGTTTGCACTTTCTAGAGATCCAAGGTTAATAGTTTAACATATGAGTGGACAATACCATTGGATTTATTTAGGTCTAGTAATAGTTGTTTGGCCTTGTTGAGCTTCGCCCATAGCTGCTGTAAAGGATTACCATGAGAATCCAACTTCCACGCTATTTGAATAGCATCTATAAACCCCTCTAATCCAGCCATAAAATTGAAGAACTGGAAAGGCTTCTTGACTCGCTGAGCATGTATGTCCAGATATACAATCATGGGGGTATGATCTGAAAGACCCCTTGTGTGGAAATAAACTTGAGAGTGAGGGAGATGCGACAGCCACATCGGGTTAACCAAGACCCTATCCAGCTTTTATAAACAGGGTTTGCAGGCTGCGAGTTCCACCAAGACAAGTGAGTGCCAGTCGCGCAAAGATCAGACAGAGAGCAATCCACTAGACAAGTTTTAAAATCAAGCATCCCACCTGTCATAAAACAATTCCCACCTAAAACTTCCAAAGGGGAAATGACCTCATTGAAATCTCCAATAACGCACCAAGGATAACCAAGACAGTGAGGAGCAATGTTTTGCAAAAAAGCCCATAATAGCCTTCTATTTGAAAGAGTATAAAGTCCATAGGCAAAAGTAACCAAAATGTTACAATTAAGGGGAATAGAAAAAACCTTACAATGTATGTGTTGGGAAGAAGAAGATAAGATATCTAATGTCCAAAGGGTGGTGTCCCAACCCACCCATATCCTCCTGTTAGGGTGATGAAGATAGTTAAAAAACCAATGTCAACTCTCGTTAATAGAAAGCGAAATAGACTGAGCTTTGGGAGATTTAACTCGAGTCTCAAAAAGGCCAACCAAAGATAAGTTGAACTTCTTAAAGAAGTCCTTGGCATTTTGGATGGTTGACAAATGGTTTAAACCCCTAACATTTATACCACAAAAAGCATACATAAAATAAAATTAAATAGGTATTTTGGAGGTGCTCCCTCCTTTCTTCTTCTTATGTTTCTCATTGCTGCTACTCCTGCAGAAAATGCTTTTGCTGTTGTTACAATGCAGCGATGAAAATTTGTTTTGCTAATGCTTCCTTTCGTTGCTGCTGCTCCTACACAAAATGCTTATGCTGCTGTTACAATGCAATGATGAAAATTTGTTCTGCTGATGCTTCCTTGTTGCTTTGATGTTTGATTCTCTGGGTTTGCTGCAACAATAGTGCCCCCGTTTTGGTGTGGTTTTAGTGTTGTATTCTTGATAAGTGTTGTTTTATTGATTAGTGTTGTTTTCCTTTTGTTGGGTTTTGGCTTTTGGCCTCCAATGTCTGTTTGGTCTGGTTTTTTTTGTTGTTTTCCCGTGTTGGTTTGTTCCCCTAGCTAGCGCCTTATGCTAGTAGGTTGGGGGGTATACCCCTCGTTATTTCTATTTCTTCCTTTTCTTTCTATTTCATTCCCAATTTATCAAAAAAAAAAAGGCACCTGTAGATGTTTTAAACAAAGGGGTTAGACAGTTTGAAGCCTATTTGGTGGGCCATTTTCTCAAATCTATAATTCCTTATAATGTTGTTGGTCCTATTGCCATGAAACTTTGGGGGTAATCTTGGTTTAAAGGGAGTTTTCACTCACAAAAACTTTTATATGTTTCGTTTCAATACGGTGGCTGACAGGGACAATGTTTTAGCATTGGGGCCATACTATATCCATAACAAATTGCTCGTTCTCAGGCCTTGGAAGGAGGGGTTTTCTACCAACACTGAATGTTGTACCAAGGCCCCCGTTTGGGTAAAATTCCATAATGTTCCACTCTCCTACTGCACAGTTGAAGGTTTAACCTATGTTGCGAGTGGAATTGGTAAACCTGTCTTCTTGGACAAAACCACACAGAACTTGGATCCTATGCCCTTTGCAAGAGTTTGTGTTGAATTAGATGCTACATGGCCAAAACAGATCTCAGTTTTTACCATTGATGAAGATAATAGTGTTGGCATTCCTGTTACTGTAACGGTTGAGTATAAAAAATGACCTCCTTCCTGCCCCACCTGCAAAGTCTTTGGGCATTCTTTTCTTAAATGTCCTAAAGCTCGCTTTGTCTGGGTTCCAAAGACTCTTGATAAATCCGCTGTTGTTCTTCCCACGGCTGAATTTGATCCATTGGAGTCATTGGGTGCCAAACAATTGGATGCAAATATAAATCTTTCTTGGAAGGAAATCTCCTTAGATTTATTTTCTATCAATGCATTTGTGGAAGGATGGTTAGGAGGGACTTGTCAAACTATAGTTACTACACAAGTTCGAGACTTAGTCGAAGGATGGACGAGAACTATGGAAGCGTCTGGTGTCAGGGGATAATTAACGTGGCGGGGACTAAAGATGATGTCATCAGTGGATCTTTTTATTACATCAGAGACTATGACTAACGTCATCATCAGGGGATATATTGTGCATCGGAGACTAGTCTCATCATTAGGGACTAATTTAACTCATCAGGGGATACTTAGTCTTCGACAACCTATTTCATCCATCAGGGAACGATTTAGTCTTCGATAGTGTATTTGGTCCATCAGGGGATAACTAGTCTCTGATACTCAATTATCCACTGACGAGTACAGTTATTTTATTTCTCGCATTCTATAATTTTCCATGTTTGTTTAGGTAATTATTTCCTATTTGGAATAGGTTTGTTATTTTCCTTATCAGATTAGATTTCTTTCATTTGTAATATCTTTTCCAATTAGGATTAGGTTTTTATTCAGCTTATAAATAGTTGTTCATAATGTATGAAAAAAGAAGACTTTGATTAATAAAATTATGAGAGTTTTTACTTACGATTATCCTGAAAGTTGGTGGTTCATTCCTTTATACCTTCATAACCTGATTTGTTTTAGCTTGCGGGTGATTAATTTATTTAAGCAAACTAAACAAATTGATCCTTTAGTGTTGATTTCTGGTGATTAATTTTCTTTACGAAATCTTCCTAAAGTTATTTTTCCGCAACCTGTGTTTGATCCTACCAGATCAAATACATCATCTTGGTATTAGAGCTTTGGTGGATGGATTGTTCTTGACTTATTCTACAACCTACAATCTAATAACTAGAGAAGAAGAACAAATTATTTCAAGAGGACTTACCATGGAGCAAGCACAAAACTTGCACTGTGATAGGCAGATCAATGACCTAACTGAAAAGATGAACGAGTTACTAGCCAAGTTGGATTGAAGGAACCCTTCTACGAGTCCAAATAGAAGTACAAGATCTATTTGCACTTCAGACTCAGAGGGAGAAGAAGTGGCTAGACCAGCGCTACGGAGGCAGAGAGAAAACGTGGATGATGACAAGGGTTTGCGCCTTGATATTCCAGATTTTGATGACAGTACGAAGCCTGAGAAATCTTGGAATGGTTGCAACGTGTTGAGAGAGTCTTTGAATATAAAGACTATGACGACCACAAAAGATTTAAAGTGGCAGTGTTAAAGTTCACAGGTTATGCTAACATGTGGTATGAAAATTTGAAGAATAAATGAAGAAGAGAAGGCAAGGCACGCATCGGGTCTTGGGAAGCTTTGAAAAGTAGGATGAAAAAATGTTTCCTACCCACAGACTACATGCAAGATGTGTTCTTGAAGCTACAAAGTTTCAAGCAAGGGGCATTGTCAGTAGAAGAATACACGATGGAGTTTAAAAAACTCACCATGCTGTGTGATATGGAAGAAAGGGCAGAACATAAGATTGCTCGATTCCTAATAGGGTTGAACAATAATATTGCTGAAAGGGTGAAATTACAACCCTACTGGTCTTTTGAAGAAGTATGTAAGGTGGCCATGAGAGCTGAAAAACATGCGAAGGCTAAGATCACTAGTTATGTCCGACCAATAAACAAAATGGTGGGAAGAGGCGGAGTAGAAAGGAGGAACGAGGCACCACCTAAGCCGAAATTCACTCCTACCTTTGACAAGTTCAAGAAGGACAAAGGTAAGGCTTCTACGCCACTAGCAACGGAAGATAGACAAATTTGCTTCAAGTGTAAAGGCTACGGACACATGCAACATGATTGTCCTAGCAACAAAGTGATGACTCTCCATGACATAGAAGAGATTGAGGCATCTTATGCATCAAAGGAGAGGGAAACACTTGAAGAAGAGGAGTTGAATAATTGTGAAGTTGAAGATGAGTTCGAAACTGACTCTGAGGAAGAGCCCGAGACTCATGGATCACAGTTGATCGTTCGAAGATTGTTATAGGCCAAACCAGCCCCATTGGAAGCTAACCAATGGGATAAAATATTCATGACCAGAGTGCTAGTAAAAGACAAACTGTGCAATTTGATAATTGACACGGGCATCTGCACCAATGTGGTTTCTACTACATGGATTGATAAATTGAATTGGCCAACAACACCCACCCTAAACCATACAAATTACATTGGCTAAGCGATGGAGGGGAAGTGAAAGTAACAAAGCAAGCACTGATTTCCTTTGAAATTGGCAAATTCAAAGATCAGGTGTTGTGTGATGTTTGTGTCATAGATGCATGCCACATACTGTTGGGTAGACCATGACAGTATGACAGTATGACAGGTTTGTCAAGTACGATGGTCGAACAAATGTATACATTGCCAAGGTAGGCAATAAGAAGACAGCTCTGAAACCCGTATCCTCTCTTGGTGGACGCAAAGAGAGTTTAATGGTGACGGAAAAACAATTCAAGTCAAAATTGGCACAAGAGGGACAGGGCTATTTGTTGATTGCTATTGGATTTCAAATTGAGCAAGTGCAAGGAAAAACAAATGGAGCCTTGGAAGAATTATTGTCAGAATTCTTGCTACATTCATCAGAGGCTTCTGGCCAGCGGAGCTGCTGTATGCTATATGCTGGTGCTGCTGTATGCTGCTGCTGCTGTTTGCTGCTGCTGTTTTGCTGCTGCTGCTGCTGCTGTTTCCTGCTATTGTATGCTGCTGCTGCTGTCTTGTTGCTGCTGTATGCTGCTGCTGCTGCTTTGCTGCTGTTGTATGCTGTTGCTGCTGTTTCCTGCTGTTGTATGCTGCTGTTGCTGTTTTGCTGCTGCTGTTGTTTGCCACTGTCTGCTATTTTCTTGTACTTTATTTCTTGTTCTCCTAGCTAGAGTCTATCTGTTCTAGCAGGTCGGGGGGCATGCCTCTTGTTACTTTCGTAATTTTTTCTCATTTTATATTATACCCAACTTAACAAAAAAAAAAAATTATTGTCAGAATTCCAGGATGTGTTCCCCGAAGATTTGCCACTAGGCTTACCACCTATTAGAGGAATTGAACATCAAATTGATTTAATTCCTGGGGCGTCTTTACCTAACAAGGCAGCTTCCCGATGTAACCCTCAAGAGGCACAGGAAATACAAAGGCAGATTGAGGAATTAATGGAGAGGGACTATGTAAGGGAAAGCATGAGCCCTTGGTGGTACCAAAGAAGGATGGAACATGGAGAATTTGCATTGATAGTAGGGTAGTGAACAACATTACTATCAAGCACAGATTTCCAATTCCAAGATTGGATGATTTGCTGGATGAGCTGCATGGTTTAGTGATATTTTCCAAGATTGATCTACGGAGTGGCTATCATTAAATCAGAATGAGGGAATGTGATGAGTGGAAGACAACATTCAAGACAAAAGTGGGTTTGTATGAATGGCTGGTCATGCCTTTTGGCTTAAGTAATGCACCAAGTACCTTTGTTGTCCCAGTGAAACAACCTAGAACTTGTAGAAGGGGGGGTTGAATACAAGTTCTTAAAACCTTTTCGAATTTATGTTCTTCAAAGTATATTTACTTGTGAAAATTAAAGAACAAAAACAAGAACAAATTTATAAACAATTGCTTTTATTGATAAACAATTGATTACAAATTCTAACAATCACAATCTGATTGTCAGCTTCAAAATACTGTACACTATATATAAATCCTTACAAAGATACAGCTTCTAAATCTGAATTGTAATTCAGCTTCTAATCCTATTCAATGTATATTTTCTATGTACAAAAGGAATAGGTACTTTCTCTGGTTGTTCTCATTCTACATGTTTCCTAACCAGCTTCGACTTTAATAACTCTTCAAATCTCCATATCAAAGATGACTTCTAATCCAATTAGAAGTTTGTCTTGTATCAGAGAGTAATATTAATTTAGTCTCTGATGGCTTCAACTTTAGTCTCTGACGGCTTCAACTTTAGTCTCTGATCAAATGTTTAGTCTCCGACAGCTTAAGCTTTAGTCTCCGATGACTTAATCTTAGTCTCCGATGACTTAATCTTAGTCTCCGATGCCTTACGCTTAGTCTCTGATGACTTAAGATTAGTCTCTGATGCTTTGATCTTAGTCTCCGATGCTTTAAGTTGTAATCTCTGATGAACAAATCCTTTAGTCTCCGATAGACTAAACATAGTCTCTGACTTGTTGAAATCTCTGATACAATTCTGATAGTCTCTTATAATACAAGGTTTAACTTACTCTCTTATAAAAATAAATTACATAAATCAAAGAGTAAACTATCAGCTACAAAATTCTAATGATATAAACTAGCACTTTCTGTACATTTGAATATCTAAGTATTCTAACTACAATCATCATCAAATGTTATAAAACCTAATAATCTCCCCCTATTTATGATTATCAAAGTGATAAACATAAATCAAGGTTGATAATGATGTCAAAACTCAAAAATTACAAGAATAACTTAGAATCAAAAATTTAAAGAATATGTTAATTACAAATGTACCTGAATTAATATCTTTGATCTTAAACTCAGCTTCACCAAGACTCAGGTTTAAATCCTATAAGTCTGGCTTCAAAAATAATAAACAATCAACACAATCAACAATTAGCAACTTCAACCTTTCTTCTTAAGCTCAGCAACTTTATCTTCTAACAATTTTCTGAACTTGATCTCATTTTCATCAGTCGACTCTTTGAGTAGAGCAATGAATCCTTCAAGTTCCCCCTGACTAATTGTACTGATCTACTTCTCACAATCAAAAAATATTGCATCACCATGAAAATTCTCATACCATAATCCATAAGCTCTCGAAGGAAGATCCAGTCGAGGTAAAGTTGTCAACCTTCTCATTTCTTTTTTTTTTTTTTTTGTTAAATTAGTAATGAAATAGAAAGAAAAGAAAGAAACAGAAAAAACGAGAGGCATACCCACCGGCCTACTAGCACATGTCGCTAGCTAGGGACACAAACCAACATTGGAAAACTGCAAGCAAAACAAAGCAAACAGACAAGGAAAGACATCAGCCAAAACCCCACCACAGGATATCAACATTAAGAAGATTACATCACCTATCAAGAATACAACACTAAAACCATGGGGACATCAATACTCATTACAGCAGCAGAAGCAACTTCAGCAGCAATCAAAGAGATGCAGGAAACTGCGCAAAACCATTGCAGCAGTGCAGCAGCAGAGAAGACACTGCATTGCAGCAGCCGGAGAATAAGAAAGCAGAAACATCATCAACAAACTGCAGCAGAAAAACCAGCATACTGCAGCAGAAACATCAGCAGCAAACGGCAGCAGAAACATCGCTACAACACAGCAGCAGCAGATCAGCAGAAGCACCAATTACCACTTCAAACACAATGTACTGCAGTAGCATAAAAGGCATAAATGCAACACTACTACAGTAAACAAAAGGAAGCAGAAACTGCGCAGAGCATGCAGTAAGACCACTGCAGCAACACATCAACACCACCATCAAGAATTCAACAATAAAACACAGAGGCATTTTCGATGAAACAGCAACAGAGCACAGAACAACTATTGAACATTGCATTTCAACAGCAGCTGAAGCAAATCTGCAGGAACAGCAGACTACATAAAAAACACAACAAAGCAGCATTAGTAGAAACAGATCTGTTGGAGCAGCAGCAGCAGATGCAGAATTTCAAGAGCAAGCAGAAAATTCAGCAGAATTTCAGGAGCAACAGAAACTGATGTGGCCATAGACGGGAAGGAATCAGATGGTGGGCAAGAGCTCAGGTTATGGGGTCCAGCTACTAGGTCAAAAACTAAGAAGTTTGCTGTGAGTTTGTCAAATGCAACGTGTTTGAAGGTTGAAGAATTAAAAGCTTTGGGGCTTTGTTTGGTGAATTATGATGAAGGTATTGAAACTTGGGAATGGGTTGAAAAGCGTTGTGATTCACCAAGGAATTCTTGCGTTTCTGTCATTATTTTGTTTTCAAAATTGGAAACAAATTTGTTTTAAGTTTAGTCAAAGTCTGCCGAGAAATGACGCACCAGGGACTACGCATGACGCGCCAGGGACTGCGCGTCAGGGACTAATGACGCGTCAAAGACTACGCGCCAGGGACTAATGATGCGTCAAAGACTACGCGTCAGGGACTAATGACGTCATCCGAAGAATGAAATAACGCATCGGAGACTAACACTGACGTCACACGAGACTAGCAAGCATCGGGGACTAGTGACGTCATCAGCGGGGGTTTTTCTACTTGTCAGGGACTAGAGATGACGTCATTAGGGACTGTAGTCTCCGATAGTTAATTTTCTCAGTTTTCTAGTTTCGGTTATGGACTCCATATATTTTATTTGTTTCCTAGATTAAATTGGATTGATTACTTTCCTTGTTAGATTAGATATCTTTCAGTAACAAATTTCTTTCCATCGTAAATTCTTTCCAATTAGAATTAGGGATTTTAACAACTTATAAATAGCTACTTCTTTTGTAAAAAAAAAAACGAACTTTCTTTTGATTAATGAAATTCAGATTTATTCTGTCATTCTATATTGTTTGTGTGATATAAACATGATCCTGGTCGTGTGATTCAAATAGCCTTGAACGTGTGATTCGTTCAAGAGCCCTAAATTGGATTTTTGTGCATATATCATTAAGTTGATTGCGTTATCCGAGGCTGTAGGCGTAAACACCCTACATCATATTGGTATCAGAGCTTAGTTCACGTTAGGAGTTTGAAATCAAGGACGCGTGATTCATTCTTGTTTTTCTGGTTTCTTACGTAAAGTTTATTCTGGAATATTCGAAGTTAACCATGTCTGATTCAAGTGGGCACGATAATATTGGCGAAACATGATTACCATGTGGAGCCACTTTACAAGACGCAAAGATCCATCGTTTGCAAAATCAATATGCAACGATGACTACGCAACTAGATCGATTGGAAGAGATGATGGCCAGATTGTTGGGACATAACAACAATCATGCACGAGAAGCCGATGGTCCAGAACAAGAACTAGAAAATAATGATCGTAACAATCCACATAATGTTCGTGAAAGTAGTTCAAACATAAAGCTTAAAGTTCCTTCTTTCACCGGCAGCAGTGATCCGGAAGAGTTCTTGGAGTGGGTTCAAAAGGTTGAAAAGATCTTTGAGTTCCAAAACCACACAGAAGAAAGAAAGTGTAAATTGACAGCTTTGGAATTCTCAAAGTATGTAAGCCTATGGTGGGATAACCTAATGGCCCAGAGAAGACGAGATGGTGATGAACCCATTATTAGTTGGCGCATGATGAAAAACTTGATGAGAAAAAGGTTTGTTCCTGATTATTACAAACATGAGTTATACTTACATCTGCAAACACTTAGACAAGGAGGCATGAGTGTAGAAGATTACGTTAAAGAATTCGAATCATTGAAGTTGCGATGTGAACTGGTCGAGCCGGAGGAGCAAACTATTGCTTGATTCTTGAAAGGATTGCGTAGAGAAAAAACAGATACGGTTGAACTTATTCCGTATGTATTTTTTGAAGATGTTGTCAAGCTTTCTGTGAAAGTAGAGAGACAACGCAAAACAAACGCAAGCAGGACTTACTCAAAACCTATGAAAAACACCAACTCTTGGAGATCGGAGGATAGGAAGTCTGAATCGAGTGAACTCAAGAGCAAAGGTAAAGAAAAGGTTGCAGAAAGTATGGCCAATAAAGACAAGCCCAAGAAGGATTTAAGCAATATTACTTGTTATAAGTGTAAGGGGTTAGGCCATTATGCTATGGATTGCCCTAACAAGAAAACCTTCACTATTCAAGAGGTACGAGAGGCGTTTGCGAGGGAAACTGTCTCTGAAAGTGACTCTGAATCCGAAGAGGAGCATGATGGTGTGTGTAAAGATCTTGAAGTGGAGTGTGATAGTGGGGAACTACTAGTATTAAGGCGTCTACTTAATAACAAAATAGTAGACGAAATCGACCAACGTGAAACCATATTCCAAACAAGGTGCACAGTAATGAAAAAGGTGTGCAACTTACTTATTGATGGAGGAAGCAGTACAAACGTGGTTTCAAGTGAAGTTGTGGAGAAAGTGCAACTCAAGATAATGAAGCACCCAAACCCATACAAACTCCAATGGATTAACCAAGACAACGTGGTGAATGTCGACAAGCAAGTATTGATTCCGTTTTCAGTTGGCAATGTATATACGGATGAAGTAATGTTCGATGTTGTACCACAGATGGATGCATCTCATATGCTTCTGGGAAGATCTTGGCAGTTTGACCGCCATGCCATGCATGATGGAAAGCATAACACTTATGCTTTCCACAAGGAAGGCCGAAAGATTGTATTAAAGCCTATGACGCCAAAAAAAATTTTGGAAGATCGTAAAGTCAGGGCCAAAGAAAACAAAGCTTCAAAAGTAAAAGAAGCAAGGGAGACCTTATTAGCAAGTAGACAAGAAATAGATAAAAACTTGCGCAAAGGTGGGACTGTTTTATTACTATTAGCACGTGAAATATTGATGTCAGAACCACTAATTAGTAATTCACAGTGTCAGAGCTTACTCGATGAGTTTAAAGCGTTATTTCCCGAGGAATTACCTAAAGGATTACCACTAATCCGAGGCATTGAGCATTAGATTGATTTAATACCGGGAGCATCATTACCAAATAGAGCAGCCTACAGATGTAACCCAGAGGAGACGAAGGAATTGAAGAGGCAAGTTGATGAGTTGATTGAAAGAGGATATGTTCGCGAATCCATGAGTCCGTGTTCAGTTCCAGCTTTACTAGTACCGAAAAAGGATGGCTCAATGAGAATGTGTGTGGACAGTCGCACAATCAACAAAATAACGGTTAAATATCGCTATCCAATTCCTAGACTTGATGATATGTTGGACGAGCTGCATGGAGCTGTGGTGTTCTCAAAAGTGGACTTGAAAAGCGGATATCATCAAATTCACATGCGAGAAAGAGATGAATGGAAAACTGCATTCAAGATTAAGCATGGGTTATATGAGTGGATGGTTATGCCATTCGGATTATCAAACGCACCAAGCACTTTTATGAGACTCATGAACCATGTCTTGCGCAGATTCATCAGCAAGTTTGTGGTGGTATACTTTGATGACATCCTAGTCTACAGTAGCAATATGGATGATCACTTAGTCCATCTACGTGAAGTGTTTGTTGTTCTAAGTGAAAATCAGTTATATGCTAACATGAAGAAAAGTATATTTGCTCAAGACAAGTTGATATTCCTAGGATGCGTCGTATCTAAGAATGGAATAAAAGTCGATAAAGAGAAGGTAAAAGCAATAAAGGAATGGCCAGAACCAAAATCAGTAAGTGACATAAGGAGTTTTCATGGTTTGGCTTCATTTTACCGACGATTTATGAAGAACTTTAGCACAATTGCATCACCTATGCTTGAGTGCCTAAAGAAAGGAGGTGAGTTTAGGTGGACAACAGCCGCCCAAGAAAGCTTTGAACTACTGAAGCAAAAGTTGTGTGAGACGCCTGTGTTGGCATTACCAAATTTCAACACCACTTTTGAGATTGATTGTGATGCAAGTGGTGTAGGCATAGGTGCTGTCTTGGTGCAAGAGGGCAGGCCAGTGGCATAGTTTAGCGAAAAATTAAGTGGGGCAAGTCAGAACTATTCCACTTATGAGAAAGAATTTACTCACTAATCCGAGCTTTGGAGACATGGCAACATTACCTCTTACCCAAGGAATTTGTAATTCATACTGATCATGAATCGTTGAAGTACATTAGGGGACAAGGAAAACTGAATTGCCGACAAGCCAAGTGGGTTGAATTCTTGGAAACCTTTCCATACATGATCAAATACAAACAAGGAAAAGGGAACGTTGTAGCCGATGCACTATCAAGGAGGTATACTCTATTATCATTGCTTAATTCTCGTTTGTTGGGATTTGATTTGATCAAGGAACAATATGTACACGATCCTTTCTTCGCTAAAGTCTTAAAAGATTGCGACAAGGGTGCAAATGGACAATATTTTGTGTATGATGGATTCCTTCTCAAGGGAAAACGAGTGTGTATACCAAAATCATCTTTATGTGAACTGCTAGTTAGAGAAGCACATGGGGGAGGTCTGGCTAGTCACTTCGGAGAAGGAAAAACATTAGAAGCTTTAAAAGAACACTTTTATTGGCCGAGCATTGAACGTGATGTACACCGAGTAATTGAAAGATGTGTTACATGTGTACAAGCTAAAGCACATCAACAACCACATGGGCCGTATATGCCATTACCAGTTCCAAATCATCCCTGGGTTGATTTGAGCATGGATTTTGTGTTGGGGTTGCCACGAACAGCAAGAGGAAAAGATTCCATCTATGTTGTTGTTGACATATTTTCGAAAATGGCACATTTTATTCCTTGCCATAAAACGGATGATGCTACACATGTGGCTGATTTATTCTTTCGAGAAGTAGTATGTGAGAACCCAATAATTCAAAAGTAAAATTTTGAGGATTATTTATGAATTTATCGTCCAGTAAATATTTTTTTTTTACGATTACGTGTACGTAAGTATTACGTAATTCATTACGCACACGTTCATTAATATTTATAACAAATGTTATATTGTTAATTATTGCGAGACAATAAATTGTGACAAGATATTTATTTTAAATTTTTTTAGATGTTAATTTTGATAATAATTTTATAAACGTATTTTTTATTTCGCTGAGGCGGATTAATTTTTCGGTTAATGCAATAAATAAATGCATAACCATTAAAATTGTAAATTAGTGAGTAAATAAATTTTTACTAATTACTCCTATGGTAAATAATTAATTTACATCAGTTACAAATGTTAATTACCATGCAATTAATTAAGGATTTAAAATTTGAAATTAAAAATTCAATTAGTGCATTTATTAGATACTAAATTGCTCCTTGATTATCTTCCTAGCTTTGTTAGTAAAATCATTACAGCATATTCACTAAACATATTTCACAAACTCTCTCAAAAATTCGGAGCTTTGTTCTTCATCTCTAGCAAGAATTTGAAAATTTTCATTTCAAGCTTTTAAGAGGTAATTATACTGCACTTTTATTTTTACGTCAAATAATTTTTCTGATTATACCACTGTGAAGATAATATTTTTCAGTATGATTTTCATATATTGCACTTGTTCATATCATCTATATACTGAGAGATATTAATTTTGGAGGTTTAATCAAAATCTTAATAAAAAAAAACCCTTTAGCGACGGCTGTTTAATCTTTAGCCACGGTTTATTCATAATACTTAGAACCCTAGAACCCGAAACTTTGAATCGAGATTTTGGCCGATGTAGTTCGTGGTAATTCAAATAGTTTATATCAATATGTTTCTGCACTTGTTAGGATCATTTTTCCTCAAACAATTTGAGAAATGATCAAGTATTCGATTATATAAAGTTCGGCCAAAAATCTTATATATGTCCGAAACTTTAAATCGATCTAGCATGTGTTATAGTTGATGAAAATAGAAATTGATTATATGTATGAGTTCCTTAAGATCTCTACAATCATTTTGATGTATGAATCGTCAAAAATGGTGGAGGAATGAAGAAATGGTGTTCGGCCGAAGCCCTCGCCGGCGTTAATGGCAAGGAGTTTTCCGGCGAGCTCCACCTTCTGTTTCAAGCCATTCCACGGCAAAGCATCGTTTCCAGTGGCATATTAGCTTATGGTGAATGTCATGGAAGTGTCCTTACATCGTCCCAACGTGCGTGTGTGTGTGTTTTCGGGGCTTGTAGTGTGCGGGTCTTGGCCGGAATCCTTGGCCGATGACTAGACTGCTGGCCGGTTTCTGCAAGATGAAGATGATCCGGTTTGACCCGGATCCGACCCGGTCTGACCCGATTTCGAAAATAAAATTTTGGACTTTGATCCAATAAATTTTACCACTTGGTTTTAAAATTTCAACCCACTTTGAAAATTATTTTTGACCCAATCCAAGTTTTCAAAAATGAAATAAACACTTACATATTTTTTTTAAAATATTAATAAATAATTTCTAAATGATTAAATATTAAATATTATTTAATTAAAATAATTAAATAATAATTAATAAATGAATTTTAAATGATTAAATATTAACTATTATTTAATTAAAGTAATTAAATAATAATTAATAAATGATATTTAAATAATTAAATAAGTCATTTAAGTTAAGATTTAATTAAGAAATAATTCTTAATTAATTATAGACCAATTATTATTTAATTAAAACAATTAAATAATAACTAATGAAAAATTTCTAAATGATTAATAATAATCATTTAAAGCCTAAGTTGATTAATTAATATTTATTAATTAATCTAAGGCTTCCTTTAATTAATTTAAATTATCGAGGACCTACGAGTGACGTTTAACCAAGTCCACTAATCTCTCGGACTTCGATTCGGTTCCAACCGAATCCCAAAATTACGAGTGACGACATAAGTAGTTAAGTATAGACTTGAGAATTTCATTAACACCTCGCATGAACATTTATCATGTGTATTTAAGTGGAGATTTCTCATATTATTATCTGTACATGTTTTACAGAATTTTCTGCTTTCACGAGTTATTAAACGTGAGCATTCTAAGGACCAAAGGCAAGTATACATTCAATCTTATGTTTATTTCAAGATAACGCATGATCACTTGTTTCGATATGCGTATGATATGTTATGAAATGATATGCATGTACATATCTCTTTTATATTCATGACAAATATGTTTCCAAATGATTTATATTTCAAACTAATGCGTATAATCAATTCTTCGATATACGTACATGATATTGATATTATGTTGATATTTATTCAAAGTTAAGTAACATATGATCATTCGATCCGATGTACGTGAAAAAAATATTGTACTAGATACAAGTACTTCTTCGGCGGTTATTAGCTGTTTAAGTTCGCTAATACGTCAAAGTAAACCCTATACGGATATAGAAGCCTTATTCTTTACCCCTTACTTGAAAAGTATATCCGTGTGGGTAAACTAACGGTTACGTGGATGCTTATGCCTGGCATCCCGTGCCTATTATGGATAGGGAACGGAAACCGAGGCATCGGTAACCGAACCCTTGCAGACAAATTTTCTGCATTGACTACGTATGTCATTATGGTTAAGTCAGACGATCAGGTTGGCCATCTGATATAACGTTTGATTTAAGATAGTTCTTAAGGGCACCTGCGCCAAACAGACGGTGTTAATAGTTCTTAAGGGCACGTGCGCCAAACAGACAGTGTTATAAGGCGCATGTGGTTTTATTCATGATTCCTTCAAGAAAAAGGGTCAAATCCCTCGCTATCACTCGGGGACCCTAGAAACTATTTTTCTTCTATATTATTGGAGGTGTTGGACATTGTTTTCGTCCAACCTCATAAACACTTAAACCATTATTTTCCATCGTTCAAGCTTACCCAAATACTATCGAATATATACTTGCTGAGCGTAAATCGCTCATGTTGCTATGATTATAATTTTTGCAGGTTATGGCAAGACGACCAATGCGTCTCATAAGGGAAAAGAAAAAATGGAATTCTGAGAGCTTCTTGATATCCCTCCTATGGATGGCTTTCAAGGGTAGGGTGAAGAGGGAGAAGATTATAGAAATGTTTAGACTTTAAGGCCGGTGTGGGCCCTATTTTAAGACTTCCGCTGTATTAAATACTCTTTAATGGATAATGTAGTAGAGATTCGTTATTTATCTCTTATTTAATGTTATGCATGCTTGGATGTATTAATTATCTTTTGTCAATTATTGATGGTGCCCGAAATCTGTTTTATGATTTTTGGGGCCGTCACATAGTACGTCTGCATGGAATGCCAAAAACAATTGTGAGTGATAGAGATGTTAAATTCCTCAGTTATTTTTGGAAGACGTTATGGCATAAGCTGGGAACAAAACTGTTGTTTAGCATAACCAGTCATCCGCAGATGGATGGACAAACTGAGGTGGTCAACCGAACCATGGAAACTTTACTACACGCCTTCGTGGGAAAATCTTTGAAAGACTGGGATGAGAAGCTCGTATATGTTGAATTTGCTTATAATCGGAATGTGCATTTTGGTTCTCGCTTATGTCCATTTGAAGTCGTTTATGCCTTTGCACCATTAACTCTGTTGGATATGTTACCAATCCCAATTGAGTATGCAATCAATTTGGAAGGACAAGCTAAAGCAGAGTTTGTCAAAAGGTTGCATGGGGAAGTTCAAGAGCGGTTGCAACGAGCCAATGAGGCTTATATTCGACGTACATGTTAGAGTGTATGCCCTAGTAGCCAATTATGTAATGATTGTGACACTGTATTTATGTTATATTTTGGTTAAATGATAATTTATTATGTTCTATTTACTGCGTTATATAAATATTAACATAATAAATGTCCTTAGAAGAATGATACTAATTATATGGATTCAAGTATGTGACTTGAATATGAGATCATATAAATATATTATGTATCATTATTCTTAAATGTCCCTAGTCGAGTATTATTGTCAGTGGGACAACAATAATACATTGAGACTAGTATGTGGATTGACTGATGGCCATATCTCATTGGTCATAAATATATACGAGATATATTAAGATGATGCATAGGTACATGTAAGAGAACATTGTATTGGACAGACCGACAATGAGAATTCTACATGGAGTGTTATACTATGTGTCATAAGTAATTCTCATAGTGACAATGATGTAATGGTCCTTCGACTTGAAGTCATGACATTTCTACATAAGGAATTATGTGTTTTGACATTAT
>CM025785.1:29109574-29143049 GCA_014636745.2 Centella asiatica | reverse complement strand
GAGACTACCTTAGTCCCCGATAGTTAATACTATCAGAGACTACCTTAGTCCCCGATAGTTAATACTATCAGAGACTACCTTAGTCCTCGATAGTTAATACTATCAGAGACTAACTAGTCCCCGATAGTTAATACTATCAGAGACTACATTAGTCCCCGATAGTCAACACTATCAGAGACTAATCTTCTTCTAGTCTCTTACAAGTGAACTTATCAGAGATTAGGGCAATCTCTGATCGAGGGTAATATGGTAGTTATCCCTCCCACGATCAAAAACGGTTCACTACCCTTAAGAATTGCAAACGTTTCAAACAATTTGATAAAACAAAATTCAAACATCTTTACAATCACAAACACTCAAGCTCTGAAATTAATTTATCTCTGCAAATACTCTGCAATTTAACCATTTTTCAAGTTTTCTTCAAAATTCACAGATTTCTGAAAATGGCCGCTAAAACTGTTATGTTCAAGTTTGGAGACTTTGATATCATCAAGACAAACCATGCAGCGGTGGCTGATAAGCATGTCTTTGAAGCCTAGTACCACCCCTTTGTGGATTTCCTTCAACACTCCAATCTTTCGTATGCCATTTACGAAGCCCCCATCCGAGCCGCTGAGGTTATCACGGCTGTCTGGTCCACTGCTACCATCCAGGGTGAGAAAACTGACTCCCTTGTGGTAAGTTTTAGGTATGCTAATAATGTCTATACCATAGATCATACTGTTGTAAATCATGCTTTACATTTAACTGTTCATGAAAACTATGACTCACTTGCTTCTGATGAAGAAATTGTTTCTATGTTTAAAAATTTGCATTATTCTGCTGAAATTAGTTCTATTGGGTCAATAACACGACCCCATCTTAGGCAAGAGTGGTCACTATTTTTTGACATAATAACGAAAGCATTTTCTACTAAGTGCAGTGGCTATGATGCTATCACTACACTCACACAACAAATCACTTTTAGTGTGTTGTATGATAGGCATATTAACATTGGGCTTTTAATTCTGCAAAATCTTTTGATAAAACTTAAAACCAGTAAAAATAAAATTTATTATTCTAGGTTTTTGATGATGATTGTTAAATATCTAATTCCTAACCTTGATATTACTGGAATGCAAGTTTTACCAACTGTTTTGCAGAGTAAATGTATATTTACAGATGTGAAGCATAAATCTGCAAAGGTAATAGTTCCTTTATTTTTTCCACCTGTCATGAGATCTATTCTCATTGACAGGCTTCCAAATCTTTATTCTTTGCAATTCTTTGAGGATATTGAAAGCCAAAACCCCATTAATCCTCCAACCACTTCACATCAACTATCTATAGCCCCCTCCACAGTCTCTCAACAGATTGTGGTTGTAAAACCAAAGACAATCACAAAACTCCCAATTAAAAGAAAAATAATTGAGGGAGCAAGTGAGGATGAGGGAGAACAAGAAGCTGAAGTTCCACTTCAGAGAAAGAAGAGAGTTATAACCCCTAGCCAAAAGCAATCCATTGCTTCCCAAAAGGCAGTGGAGGTTATAAGGAAAAATAGTGAACTGTCACCATCCTCCCAAAAAGATGTTGACATTGAAGAAAGTTCCCAACCAGGAACACACTGTACAGAGTCTGCACAAGAGGAAACCCAAAGAGAGACAATAAAAGAAAAGAGTGACACAAGGAGTGCACACACAGGGTCATCTTTTGATGTTCCTCAATTTTCAATGTCTGAGGAACAGCCAACACTCCTAACTGTACATTCTTCTCCTTTTTCTCCCACTCTTGACTCTTTTGATATACATATGATTGATTCTCTTGATTTTTCCCAAGCGGAGCCAATAATCGAGACAAACTCTCAAACAGATTCCATGGATAGATCTCTAGCCCAAGATAAACAAAGGGAACCCCCTATCCATGCTGTCACAAGCACTTCTCAAACCCCCACTTCTGTAGGACAGAGTGACACTATCCATATGAGTGAGGTTGTGAGAATAATTAGTGAGAGTCAGGCTCCTGACCTGGAAAAAGGAGAGACCATACAAATACAAGAGAGTCAAGCTTTAGATAGCTTGGAAAAAGGAGAGATAGAAAAGCTGGGTGCCCAACCCCAGGTAAAAGGAGAGGGTGTGAGCAAGGATGAGATCCTTGAACAAAAGAAAAGAGAGAAATTTTCAGCAGGTTTATTTCTACAACCTGTTGAAACCAGCTCACAAGAAGCTCCGGTTTCTTCTGCTCCCTCCATCAATATCCAAACAGAAGAATCAGAGAAAAGTCCAAGCACAGGGGATGCAGCATTACATATTATCTCTGAGATGTCAAATGCAGATTTTGAAACTCTTTATGGTCTATAACAGTCTCAAGATCATATCTCTGCATTAAAGACAAGGCTTGCAGATGAACCTGTGCTTGAAGAAGCTCCAGAGCATAATGTTGATGAATGGCTTGATGCCTCCTATGCCAACACTCTGGAGGATGTAACCGCCCAATTAAGGCAGGACTATATGACCAATATAGGGTCAACTACATCTGCACCATCAATTCAAGACATAATGGAAGAAGTAACCAAGGTGGATAAGAAACACACAAAGTTTCACCACTTCTTGGTTATTGGCATCAATGGTGCAGTGAAGAAAATTGAGGAAAAGATGGAGTTGGAGACTGAAAAGATTAGAAGATGCTATGAAGGACACCTGCCAAGGAGGACAATTACTGCCATTGATATACTTATCAAAGACAAGTCCAAGACTGACAGTCGACTTCAAGCCCTTGATGCAAACATCCAACTCCTGATCCAAAAGCAAGACAGAATGGAGCAGCTACTGATGCAGGCAATTCCAAATCTGGCCACCTCCTCTCAATCCAAAGATGCTGATGTCAAAAAGGGGGAGAGTGGTCCATCCGATGTTCCTGTACAAAAGCACAAGTCTGGTCCTGTCCTTGATGCAGAATTGCAAGCAATGATGGACAGGATCTTAAAGAAACATGCTGATCTTGCAGCAGCTACAACACAACTTTCACCACCACCAACAACAACAACAGCAACAACAACAACAACAGCAACAACAACAACGGCATCTCCTCCTTCTATTGCACAAGCCCCAACAATGAAAGATAAAGGCAAGGGTGTTTTGGTTGAGGAGCCAAAGAAATCAAAATCTACTCAACGAGGACAGCCTAAGCTGATGGGGGATGCTATGAAGACTGCTCACTTTCCCACTCCAGTTGAACTGATAGTGGATGGGAAAGTGGAGTTAGTTTATCCTCAAGAACAAAAGCTAATAGAATCTGATGCACTATTAGCTCAGAAACTTCAAGAGGAAAAGGATATGGCAGCAGCAAGGGAGGAGGAGGAGTCAAAGAAGAAGAAAAGCTTTACAAGGAAATCAAGTGCACAGAAAGCAGCCATAACCAAAAAGAAAAACAAAGAGATGGAAGAGGCTGAAAAGAAATCAAGAAGGAAACCCTTGGTTCATGAATCTGCAAAGAAACCTGTAACCAGGGCAACTATTGAAAAGCCTACCTCTCAAGATCCTCCAAGGTCAACTGAGACTGCTTTGGTGGCTGTGAATGGACCAACAAAGCCACAAACAGTTTCATCAAAGAAGTCTTACAAGGTTGAAATGGCAAGTACAAAAGAAATTATCAAGGCCCTTAAGAAGACCACAGAGAAGATAAATCTGGTAAAGGGTACAAATAACAAAGAAATTCTCCATGTTTTCTTGAAAGATGGGGAATCTCTGAAGTTTGAAAAGCCAGCCTTGGAGGGACAAAAGAAAGAAGACCTGGAGTGGTTGCTGACTGTTGTGCTTGAGACTTCTGATCTCAACATGAAACTTCGAAGCCAGATTCAAAAGGTGATGAAGGTGAAGCATAAGGTGGACACTGTGCCGGAAGCTAATCCTAAACCTCTAGGATTATGGTATGAGACTTTTCATGGGGAGAAAGTCTTATTTGATTACAACAGAGATATTAATAGTGTCAATGAGCGACATATTGAAGGATTTATCAATTTGCTCAAAGATGCTACAGAAGAAATTGAGTTGGTGCTGAAAAAGCTGTTGATAGATAAACTGAAGTTGCTAAGGAAAAACAGAAAAGAAAGGCTGGAGTTGTTAAAGAAAAAATGAGGTAAACTTGTTGTGTTGGAGTTGTTTGTTAAAAATAAGCTATAATTTTTTTTATTTTTGAAGCCAGACTTATAGGATTTAAACTTGAGTCTTCGTGAAAGCTAAACAACAGATCAAAGATCTTAGTTCAGAATACATTTGTAGTTAGAAATTCTTTATTCTTTTTCTAAGTAATTGTAATGTTGAGTTTTGACATCATCATCAACCTTGAAATTATGCTTATCATTCTGATATTCATAATTAGGGGGAGATTGTTAGGTTTTAGAACATTTGATGATGATTGTCTTTAGATTACTTAGAATACAAATGTATAGAAAGTGTTAATTAGTAACACTGAAGTTTTGTAGCTAACAGTTATCTCTTTGTTTGTAATTCATTCATTCTTTGTAAAGAGATATAAATATTTCTTATTTGTAAGTAACTGCTGAAATGGTGTATCGAAGCTTCAGAAAGTCAAGATGTGTATTTGATCTGTTAGAGTTTGCAAAAAGGCTTATCGGAGACTAGGAAAATTGGTCAGGGACTAAAAAGATCTTATCTGTCGGAGACTAAGACTTAAGTCATCAGAGATTAAGTCTAAAGGAGTCGGAGACTAAAGCTTACGTCATCAGAGACTAAAGTTAAAAGCATCAGAGACTAAGCTGACGTCATCGGAGACTAAGCCTTAACACGTCAGAGACTAAATAATTCTATTGGAGACTATACAAGCTGACGTCATCAGGGACTAATTGCACCGGAGACTAGTAATGACGTCACCAGAGACTAAAGATGAAGCATCAGGGACTAATCGTGATTTATTTCTTGAAAGGTATAGAGTTCAAATTAAAAAGGAATGTCTTCCACGTAAAGTAAAATATTATTGAAGACGTAGCTGGTAAGGAAACTAACCAGAAATTTGTTCCTATCAAAAAGGAAAGATTGTATTTGATTCGAATAAGGAAGCTGAATTTTGTTTAGAATAGGAACTGAGTCAATAGTAATTTAGTTGTTAGAGAAGTTGTAATTAGGTTTACAGAGAATTGTAACTTCGAAGCTGTATAGGTTTTTCATAGTTTTGTATCTTTTCCTATACAGAATAGAAAAGAAGCTGACGATTACATTATTGTAATTGTTAGGATTTGTATTCATTTGTAAATCAATAAAGCAGTTATTTATAAATTGATTCGTATTCTTGTTCTTTATATTTCGCAAGAAAAGTTAATTTCTTAAAGATCAAGTAATTTGAAAAGATTTTAAAGAACTTGTATTCAACCCCCCTTCTACAAGTTCTCGGCATCTCTCTGGGAAAACAATTTTGATGGATGTTGATTATAAGGACAAGTAAATTATGTTTATATGTTTGGTAACATTTGTTATTGCTTGAAGGAGCCAAGCGTCCAGTTTAGTAAGTCCCATGAAGAACTTAATAGCTTACGTAGTTATGACTACATCATGTGTGCGTATATTAATTAGATTAGTAAGTTGCTTAAGTGACTAGCTTATGTGCATGAAGGATAGCAACTGCTTGTTACATGTATTAGCTGTTAAGAATCATGATGAGTAGTCATTTTATTAACCAATGATTTTATCTCAAAGCTTAATTTTAGCCTACTATAAATACCTCATTTGGAGGTAAAATTTTAATCTCTTTTTTCTAAAAATTTCTCTTCCAAAGTTGTTCTTTAAACCTACCATCTTCATACAATTTCATGCTCCTTCTTTTGGACGATTTCTTTCAAACAAGCTTTGAATCTATTCCATCAAAGTCAAGAGGTAAGAATCTTAAGTTCTCCTCTATTTTTCTTTTTTTGCATGGCATCCGAGAGTAGTAGCTGTGTGTGCTAAGTCTTTAGGAAAGAATAAAGCTTTTAAAAGAATATGTTGTTTTGTGTTGATGAAAAGAAGTTTACACACAACAGGTAGGATTTTATTGCATCCTAGGTTTGAGTTTGTTCATTTCTGGGCATCATTCTTGTTCTTGAAAGATTTTCTTTTATAACAGAGACAAGTTCTACGAATAGTCTCTTATGGGTTAATTATTCTCCGATGGTGACGTCAACATTAGTCTCTTATGGGTTAAGATGACGTAATCAGTCCCTTATGGGTTAATTAGTCTCCAATGATGACGTCAGCATTAGTCTCTTATGGGTTAATTAGTCTCCGATGATGACGTCAGCATTAGTCTCTTATGGGTTAAGATGACATCATCAGTCTCTTATGGATTAATTAGTCTCTGATGATGACGTCAGCATTAGTCACTTATGGGTTAAGATAACGTCATCAGTCCCCTATGTAGGCATGGCAACAGGGCGGGTATGGGACGGGGGAGATGTTCCCAAACCCTACCCGCTAAACTTACATAGTCTCCCAAATCCGCCCCGCCCCGTTAACGATTCTACCAAACCCGTCCCACCCCCGCCCCGTTACCTAAAATTATTAATTTTATTTTATTTATTTATTTTATTTCTTTATTTTTTTTATATTATTCTCTTACAAAATCTTCTAAAATCATTATAAAATATGTTTTATATATAAACGGGTCGGAGTTAAATGGGGTGAAATGATAAATCCCATACCCTACCCTAACCCTATAGGGTTCAACTAATCGGATCCCATTAGGGTCGGAGTTGGGCGAAAAATTAACGGGTCGGGTAAAATTGTCATCTCTACTCCTATGGGTTAAATAGTCTCTGATGATGTCATCCTTAGTCTTTGATGGGTTAAGATGACATCATCAGTCTCTAATGAGATATTTGTTAATCTCTGATGAATAAGTACCCACTGATGTTTGACTATTTCCCTAACGGATGATTAATCCCCTGATGGTTAATTCAGTCCCTGTTGATCATCCCCTATTTTGCATACTCCCATATTTATCTTTCAAGATGTGGATTTCTCATGTTATACCAACAATGATGTTTTACAGAATCCTTTTTGCAATCAGTATAGTGAATTTAGCTAAGGACCAAGGCAAGTATATACTCATTCCACTTACTTTCTTACTGATTACATAGAATCATTATTTCGATTTACGTAAATGAATGATGTTAATGCCTATGCAAGATGATGATCTCTTTTATGATTAACATACTATCATTGATTTGATGTACGTGAAAAGATGTTGATTATTGAGCTATGTGTTATTGGGTGTTTGCTAGTTGTTTAAAGTCCCTAACACACCAAAAGATGATAAAGATGATGTAAGGGTATTGCAAGTCGTGAATTTGTATGCACACCCAAGTAACTTTTGTATTGATATATAGTTACGCTATTGGCTGTCACTGCTTTTATTTGTTGAGCACGCCAATGTTGTTGGCAGTCACTGCTTTTAATTGTCAAGCACGCCAAGGCTATTCAAAATGAGAAAATGTTTTCAAGAAGATATATCCATATGGAAAGTTAAGGGGCTGTTGAATGCTTTCGCCTGGTATTCTGGCCAATGATGATGGGGAATGAGAAACTGAGGCATCGGTAATCCAACCCTCGCAGATTAATTGGTTTCTGTAAGTGACTACGTATGTCAAATGATAGAATCAAATGACCAGGCTGACCAGCTGGCATGAAATTTGATTGTTAAAGGAAGTCACATAATGATCAGTCTGGTCAGATGATGCATTATCTGATGAAAAGAGGGCGAATCATGATTTATTGAAAGAGGGTCAACCCCTTGATATCACTCGGGAACCCTAAATGATACATGCTTATCGATTTATCAGGAGGTGTTGGCATTGCTTCGCCCAACCTCAATGAATATTAAAGCTTTTGAAATATCTGTTCTTGCTTATGAATATATACTTGTTGAGCGTAAATGCTCATGTGGAATGTTATGAAATGTTTACAGTTTATGTCAAGAAAGTCAAGTCGCCTAGTAAGGGAAAAGAGAAAATGGCATAGTGAGAGCTTCTTGATTTCTCTCCTATGGATGACTTTTAAAGGGAAAGTGAAACGGAAGACCATCATAGAAATGTTTAGGTTGTAAGGCCAGATGGGCCATTTAAAGTTAGTTTCCGCTGCAGTCTATTTATTAAACTTTGAGGTGTTTTGTAAGAGGTTGTAAACTTCTAAATTTTGTTCATGATGTATTTGAGAATATATTCTCATATGTTTTTTTTAAAATGCTTGGCTATGATGTATCTGTTGCTTTTGAGTTGTTGTTTTGTGTTTCCTGGCGGATCCTGGGGTTTCAGCTTGGGGATCTTGGGGTTGTCACCCAAATTGTTGACACTGCCCGAGGCCCGACTTTGGGGGATTTTCGGGGCCGCCACAGTTGGTATTAGAGCCAAGCACCAGTTATGAGACATGTTCTCTTCTGGAAAATAGAATTTGGGATTTAGTAGGATAAGGAAATGATTGTATGAAAAATAGGAAACAGATGTCTAGGTTGATTCTCGGTTGTTTGTAGGCTATTAGATTAAATAAGATATAAGGTTATGAGATTGGATAATTCACTTTGAATATAGGGCAAGGCACTTATAATTAAAAGTTTAGGGAAGGAGCATACCCCTGGTAGACACCATATTTTAAATGTCAATCATAGGAGGTCATGTGCATGCCAATCAAGCAGATGCAGTATCAGACGAAAGAATAAATCTTGCTTGGAAGGAATTATCTTTAGATTTATTTTCTATTGATGCATTTGCGGGATGTTGGTTAGGAAGTACTTGTCAACATGTTGTTACTTTACTTGTTAATATTGGGTTAAGCAACTTCAGGACGTAGCCGAGAGATAATCATCAGAGACTGGCGTCAGGGAATGCTTCTGACGTCAGGGGATGTTTAGGCATCAGGGACTAAGGATGGTGTCATCAGCGGATCTTTTATCACGTCAAAGACTATGGCTGACGTCATAATTAGCGGATAAGTTGTACATTTGGGACTGGTCTAAGTCATCAAAGACTAATTTGATCCGTCAGGGGATAATTAGTCCCCGACGGACTATTTCATCCGTCAGGGAATGATTTAGTCTCCGATAGTGTATTTGATCCGTCAGGGGATAATTAGTCTCCGACACTCAATTATCCACTGACGGGTACAGTTGTTTCATTTCTCGCATTCTATAATTTTCCGTGTTTGTTTAGGTAATTATTTCCTATTTGGACTAGGTTGGTTATTTTCCTTATCAGATTAGATTTCATTCCTTTGTAATATCTTTTCCAATTAGGAGTAGGTTTTTATTCAACTTATAAATAGTTGTTCATAATGTATGGAGACTTCAGACTTTGATTAATAAAATTGTGTGAGTTTTTACTTACGATTATCAGTCTTTGTTTTCAGCCTTTGTTATCAGCCTTTGTTTTCATACCCTCTCTAAGGGAAAGCTATCTTGGAGCAAGATCGTGGTTGGAGATGCTAAACCTACTAAGCTCTCCTTTTTCCTTCCTTCACAGGTTGATGGTAAGATTTCTATTAAACCTCCCCTTGAGGTTCTTAAACAAGGTTGGAAACATTGGGAAAATTGTCTGATTGGATTTTTCCATCATTCTTGCCCCCCTTACATTATTATTGCTGCAGCAGCTACAAAAATTTGGGGTAACCTAGGCCTAAATAAGGTTTTCTTGCATAAAAATGCTTATTTATTTCAATTTAATTCAGTAGAAGACTGTGAAAACATTCTGAGCTTGGGACCTTGGCACTTAGCAAACAAACCGATTTTATTGAAAAAATGGCATGAGGGGACAGATTTATCAAAAGAAGATTGCAAGAAAGCTCCCGTATGGGTCAAAGTGTCGGGTATCCCTCTTTCTTATTGGAATATTGAAGGGTTGAGTTACATTAGTAGTGGGCTGGGAAAGCCGCTTTTTCTTGACAAAATCACAAGTAAATTGGAACCTATGCCTTATGCCAGAATGTGCATAGAAATAGGGACAGATTCTAGTTGGCCTAAGGAACTCCAAGTTTCTAATTGGGATGAACTTACAAACAAGGAAGCTTCAGTTGTAGTCTCAGTTGAATATCAAAACAAACCCCCTTCTTGCCCCAAATGCTCCATTTTTGGTCATTCTCAATTCAAATGTCCGTTCTCGAACTTCCAATGGGTTCCCAAACCTCAACCAAAACCTGTTGTCAAGGATAGTCCTTTTACTCATCAAAATAAGGAAAATGATAGCTGGATTTCAGTTCATTCAAAGTCTAGTCTCGCTCCCCCTCCTCCTGCAGCCCCTACAGCCACTGCCTCTCCTGCAGCTACTGCAGCCACAACAGTCTCTGGGCTTTTTTCTGTAGACACTGCAGCCACTACATCCGCAATGCTTTCACCTTCTACTCCGCATACCAACCCTTTCTCCCCTCTTTCTTGTCCAGAGGTTCACTCTCCTGATTCAGATGTTAGCTCTCTAAACTAAGTTCTTATTGGTAAAATCTTGTCAGTCGATGAAAAAGAGTTCAAAGATCAAAAATTAAAAGGAATAGTAGCCTTAGATGCTCCGTCCTTTTCCAAGAGGAAAAAAAAAAGAAGGGCGGGAGACAAGCTCCCACTTAACTATCTCCCCTCTCTACTTATTTTGTTCCATGAATATCTACTCCTATAATGTTAGAGGCCTCAACAAGTCGACAAAACAAGACGACATTAGATCTTTTCTAACTTCCAATAGCATTACCCTAGCAGGTCTTTTGGAAACTAGAGTCAAGCGGGATAAGGCTCATACCATTGCCTCCAAACTTCAAGCAAACTGGGAGTGGATTTTCAATTATGATAATCATCAGAGCGGTAGAATTTGGATTGGTTGGAACCCTCGAGTTTGGCAAGTCCTTCCTTTATCCTATTCAGATCAGCTTATCCACTGCAAAGTTACTTTTTTGGACCAGAACCTTCATTTTTGGGTTACTTTCGTCTATGCTCATAATACTTACACAATGCGACGTAGTCTTTGGAATGATCTCATCGAGCTTTCATCTCCTACTCAAAGGTGGATTGTATTAGGAGACTTTAATGAGATTCTTTCTCTTTCTGAAAGCAAGGGTGGGCGAATCTACAACTCTACGGGAATGGATGATTTTAGGAATTGCATTCTAAATTGTCATCTAGAAGATATAAGATACTTGGGCCAATTCCTCACTTGGAATAATAAACAAGAATCTTACTCCATTGCTAAGAAGATTGATAGAGTTCTGGGGAACCCTCTATGGATGCAAACCATGGACCTTTCTCAAGTTTTTTTTGGTCCTAGCAGGCTTTCATATCACTCCCCTACAATTCTTCAGTTGGGGCTCAAAATTATCCCTCCTATGAAGCCCTTTTTGTTTCTAAACCATCTCATCGACTTGGAAAGTTATCATTCTACAGTATCGGATGCCTGGAAAGATCCTGTGGCAGGATCAGCTCAATTCTCCCTAGCCTCAAAGCTTAGAAGAGTTAAAAAGAACCTTATTATTCTAAATAAGGATCATGGCCTCTTCATTCCAGAGTTGCTACTGCAAGGGAAGCCCTTCTAACTTTTCAATCAGATTTTCAGGATTCTCCTTTAGTAGATTTCAATCAGAAAGAGAAGCAGCTTACTTTTGATCTCTTAAACGCTTTAGAGGAAAAGGAAAAAATTTTAAACCAAAAAGCTCGGGTTCACTGGCTAAAGGTTGGGGATAAAAACAACAAGTTCTTCTTCGCAAAAGCTAAAGGCAGATGGAACTCAAACAAAATCATGGCTCTTGAAGATGATCATGGGGTTATTAATTATGATCAAATTCTGATTAAATCCATTGCTATCTCCTACTTCAAGAATACTCTTGGTGCTGATTTTCGTCCCCTCGGAAGGCACCTTTCAGCTCTCCAAAGCCTTAACCTCAAAAAAAGTCCCTCCTAATCTATTGTTCCTATTTCAAATTTAGAAATTCTGGCCACTCTCAAGTCAATCCCCAAAAACAAATCTCCTAGCCCTGATGGCTTCAATGCAAATTTCTTTATATCTTGTTGGGATATTGTGGGAGCAGATTTCACTAAAGCTATTCAAGCCTTCTTCCACTCTGGAAAACTGCTTAAAGAGCTAAACCACACAGCCATCACTCTTATACCAAAAATTAAAAATCCTTCGAGGATGGGGGATTTTCGCCCTATTTCATGCTGCTCTACTATTTATAAATACATCTCAAAGATTCTTGCCAACAGACTAAAGAAGACTCTCCCCTTCATTATTTCAAATTGCCAATCAGCTTTTATTCAAGGCAAGAGCATAGGTGATAATATCCTTCTTGCTCAAGAGCTTATGCATAACTATCATCTTGGAGGAGGCCCTCCCAGATGCGCTCTAAAGATTGATATAAGCAAAGTTTTGATTCAGTAAATTGGGAGTTTATCTTTGTAGTTCTGAAAAAAATGGAATTCCCTGAGCAATACATCGGATGGATTAAAGAATGCGTTACTATGGCCAAATACTTGGTTAAAGTTAATGGAGAGCTTTGTGGCTACTTTGAGGGTAAGAAGGGTCTTCGACAAGGTGATCCTCTCTCACCTTATCTGTTCATTATTGCTATAGAAGTTCTCAACACCATTCTAGATTTTGAGGGTCTTCGACAAGGTGATCCTCTCTCACCTTATCTGTTCATTATTGCTATAGAAGTTCTCAACACCATTCTAGATTTTGTTAGCCAAAATCCCAGCTTCAAGTTCCACAGGAAAACAGAAATAGGCGGCTTCACTCACTTAATTTTGCAGATGACCTGTTAATTTTCTCTCATGGGGACCTTTCCTCTATCAATATGCTTCTTGAAGGGCTTACGGTTTTTTCAAATCTGTCGAGGTTGTCCATTAATTTACAGAAAAGCATTTTCTTCCTTTCAAATGTTAGGGAGGACATTAAATCCCAAATTTTGGACAGATGTGGCTTTCCTTTAGGCACGCTGCTAGTGAGGTTCCTGGGGGTGCCCCTCATCTCAACTAGACTTTCTTCCCTCATTTGTAAACCTCTGATTGATAAGATCACTTCTAGAATCAGATCTTGGACTAACTGTTATCTATCATATGCAGGCAGAATTCAACTTATTAAATCTATCCTCTTTGCCATTCAAGCTTTTTGGACAGCTCACTTCATTTTGCCTACTGCAATTCTAAAAAGATCACTCAAATTTTTACTCAGTTCCTATGGAAAGGTTCGTCTCTTTCCAATTACGGATGCAAAGTTGCTTGAAAACATGTAGCCCTTCCTAGAAGGGAAGGTGGCCTAGGCATTAAGCAAGTGGAAGATTGGAATAAAGCTCAAATCCTTCACAGGTTGCTGTAGATTATCGACTGGAACTGCAATTCCCCTTGGGTCACCTGGATCCGAAACTATAAACTTTCTCGTTATGGTTTCTGGACAATTCCTGTATCTCAAGACTCCTCGTGGATCTGGAGGAAAATTCTCAAACTTCGAGACCTAGCCCGGGGGTTTATCTCTTATAAAGTCGAAAATGGATGTAATATTCTTACTTGGCAAGACCCTTGGATCTCCTCACAGCCCCTGGCTAACAGGCCAGATATGCCCATTATCTCTAATGCAAACAGCAGCTTATGCTCGAAACTAAACTCTTTTATATCAGGTAACTCTTGGTGCTTGCCTACATCAAATTACACACTGCTGATTGATCTGAGAACATCTATTGCTCAGCTTCCTAAGCCAAACAGGGACCATGACATGATTCTTTGGCAAGGAGAAGACATTTCCAAGATCGCTGTAAGTAAAATATGGAACTTGATCCGAAGGAAGCTTCCTCTTTCTCCCTGGTGCAACCTGTTATGGAATTCACTTTCTATCCCTCGAATGTCTTTTTTCGGTTGGCTAGCAGTCCAAGACAAAATCCTTCCAAAAATAGTCACACCTTGCCAATTTTGTGATGAACCAGAAGAATCTTCAGCTCACCTTTTCTTCAACTGCAAGTTCAGCTCCTCTATCCTCGGTCGAGTAATGGGCATGGCGGGTTGGATTGGCCCTTGGATCTCTTTCACTCATTATCTTGCTCATTTGATGTCCATAAAGCAAACTGCAGGGGCAAAGCTCATCAATCATTTATGTTTAATCACAGTGATATACAAAATCTGGCTCGAAAGAAACTTTAGGAGAAATGGAGGTCAAGGTCATAATGACTTTCAAGCGGCTCAGGATTGTATTTATATAGTGAAGTCGTGGCTTCACAGTTGGAAAGGTTTTCCCAAAGCGCTGCGCTTACAACCCAGTTTAGCTCACTGGAAATTGCCTTAATTCTCAAATTAAATGCAAAAATTTTATATTGTGAATTTGAGCTAGCTGCCAAATAGTATCTTCTCTGCTGCACTGCTGAAATGTCTTTGTGCAAATCTTGCACCTCTTAGTTTTTTGCAGAATCTTTGTGTTTTTTGCTGCTGATTCGTAGTGTGTTATGCTGCTAAATTGAGGTGTTTTTTCTGCTGATGCTCCTGCTTCTGCTTTTGGCAGCAGTTTCAATGCTGCAATGTTAGTTTTTGCTGCTACTGAAGTGGTTTTTGCTTATCCTGCTGATATTTGGTGTTTGCTGGAGCTTGCTGCTTCTGTTGGTGTATGCAGTGATGTTTGCTGCTGTAATGTCTACAGTGTTGTTTGCTGCAGCTGTTGCTGTTGGTGTTCTCTGCTGCTGCTGTTGGGTTTCCTGCTGCTGTTTTCTGCTTCTGGTATTTCCTGCAGCAGCGCTGGTTGCATCTCAGCTCATCTGCAGTGATGGCTGCGGTGCAGTGCTGCAATGCTGGTTGCATCACAACAGGTGATGGCTGCTGATGCAGTGGTTTTTGCTGGAGCAGTAGTGTTTTGGCTGCAGTGTTAGTTGACTATTTGCTGCATTCCAAGTTCAGTTTTAGTTGCCTGTTCTTCGCAGTTTCCTGCACAATTTAGGTTACTGCAATGGCTGCTTCGGTGTTCTTCTCTTGCTGCATTGTTTTTGTTTTTGATGTTGTTGCTTTGGTGATGTTTCTTTATTCCTTTGCTGCTGCGAAGGTGATTCCTCTGAGTTTTCTGAGGAATTCTTGATAGTGGTTTGTTGTCCGATCTGCACAGTTTCCTGCTCCTTTTTGGTTGCTGCAGTGGTGTTGCATCTGTCTCTTCTGTTATGCAATGGTATTGTTGATTGCTGCTTCTGTTTTCTGCTGCATTTTACCTCTGCGCAGTTTTTGCTGCTTGCTGCAGTGTTGTCTGCTATTGCTGACCTCCAAATCTAGTGTATTCTCTGCTGAGTTTAGTGTCTTCTATGCTGCTACAATGTTGCACGACTGCTTCTGTTGCTACAGTGTTCTGCTGATGCTTCCTTGTTGCTTTGGTGTTCGATTTTCTGTCATTGCTGTAGCAGGGGTGTCCTCCTGGTTATAGTGTTGTAATCTTGTTAGATGTTTTTTCTTGCTTAGTGTTGGTTCTCCCTAGCTAGCGTCCTGTGCTAGTAGGCCGGGGGGTATGCCCCTTGTTATTTCTGTATCTTTCTTTTCTTTCTATTTCATTCCCAATTTAACAAAAAAAAAAAAAAAAAAAAAAAGTCAAGGTTTCATAGTTGGAAAGGTTTTCCCAAAGCTTTGCAATTACAACCCAGTTTAGCACATTGGAAAATGTCTTAATTCTCATTTTAAATGCAAAAATTAATATTGTGAAATTGAGATAGCTGCCCAACATTGAATCCTCAGCTACACTGCTGAAGTGTTTATTCGCAGATCCTGCATCTCATTGTTTCTGCATAATTTTCTGCTGCTGATCTGATATGTTTTCTGCTTCAAAATTGTTGTGTTTTCTGCTGTTGGTTAGTTGCTTTTTTGCTGATGCAATTCCTACAGAATCAACAGTGATGAAAAGTTCTGCTGAAGTTTCTGCTGCTCCTGAAATTCTGCTGAAGTTTCTGCTTGCTCCTGAAATTCTGCATCTGCTGCTGCTGCTCCAACAGATATGTTTCTACTAATGCTGCTTTGTTGTGTTTTTTATGTAGTCTGCTGTTCCTGCAGATTTGCTTCAGCTGCTGGTGAAATGCAGTGTTCAATAGTTGTTCTGTGCTCTGTTGCTGTTTCATCGAAAATGCCTGTGTTTTATTGTTGATTTCTTGTTAGTGGTGTTGATGTGTTGCTGCAGTGGTCTTACTGCATGCTCTGCGCAGTTTCTGCTTCCTTTCGTTTGCTGCAATGATTGTTTCGCAGTTTCTGCACTTTTGCTTTCTGTGCATTTCTGCGCAGTTTGGTGCAGTTTCTACTACTGCTGCTCCATTTTGCTTGCTGCAGTGATGGTTGCTCTGCTGTTGTTGCTGGTGTTTTCTGCTGCTGCTGCCCTCCAATTGTTGTTACTGCTGGAGTTTCTGCTGCAGTGTGCTGCTGATGACCCTGCTTTCTTAGTCTCCTGCTGCTGCAATGCAGTGTCTTCTCTGCTGCTGCAAAGCTGCAGTATATATGCGCAGTTTCCTGCATCTCTTTGTTGGCTGCTGAAGCTGCTTCTGCTGCTGTAATGAGTGGTGTCCCTCTGGTTATAGTATTGTAAATCTTGTTATGTGATGTTTTCTTGCTTAATGTTGGTTTCCTGTAGTGAGGTTTTGGCTGATGCCTTTCCTTGTGTCTTTGCTCTGTTTAGCTTCTGTTTTCCCAGTGTTGGTTTGTCTCCCTAGCTAGCAACCTGTGCTAGTAAGCCGGGGGGTATGCCCCTCGTTATTTTTATTTCTTCTTTTTCCTTATATTTCATTCCCAATTTAACAAAAAAAAAAAAAAAAAAAAAATCTTGGCTAGTACCAACGACGGTAATGGAAGTGAGATCTTTCCATGGACTTGCTTCGTTCTATAGGAGATTTGTTAGAAATTTTAGTAGTGTGGTTGCACCTATTACTGAATGCATAAAGAAGGGAAAGTTCGAATGGACGGAGGCTGCTCAAAGAGCGTTTGAAAAGGTGAAGGAGCTGTTATGTGACATGCCAGTGTTAGCTCTACCTAATTTTTCAAGTCCTTTTGAAGTAGAGTGCGATGCAAGTGGAGTTGGCATAGGAGCTGTCCTAGTACAAAAGAAATGGCCCATTGCTTATTTTAGTGAAAAGCTCAATGGTGCACGACTGAACTACTCTACTTATGACAAAGAGTTCTACGCAATAGTGAGAGCTCTTGACCATTGGAGTCTCTATTTGTGACCAAGTCACTTTATATTACATTCGGACCATGAGGCCTTAAAGTACATTCACGGTCAACAGAAACTAAACCCTCGACATGCTAAGTGAGTTGAGTTCTTGCAATCTTTTAATTTCTCTTCAAAACATAAACAGGGGAAAGACAATGTGGTGGCGGATGCATTATCAAGAAGATACACATTGTTGAGTGTATTGAGTTCAAAACTGTTGGGGTTTGAATTGATCAAGGAGTATTACAAACTGGACGTTGACTTCCAACCAATTATTGAATCGAGCTCACGGGGAACTGTTGGTAGTTACTTGTTCCAAGATGGATTTTTATTCAAGGGAAACTGTTTGTGCATTCCATCTTGCTCAATTCGAGAGTTGCTAGTAAGGGAGGCCCATGGAGGAGGATTGGCTGGACACTTTGGCATTACCAAGACTCTGGCGATATTACAAGAGCATTTTTATTGGCCAAAGATGCAGGGTGATGTAACCGGTATAATCGCGAGGTGTGCTACTTGTCAAAAAACGAAAAGTACGTTTCATCAGGGTCTTTATACTCCACTGCCGGTACCAGATTCTCCTTGGGAAGATGTATCAATGGATTTTATCGTGGGATTACCTCGAACACAACGGGGTAATGATTCAATCATGGTGGTGGTGGATCGGTTTTCCAAGATGACACATTTCCTAGCTTGTCATAAAACTGATGATGCATCTCGAGTGGCTGATATATATCTGAAAGAAGTGGTTCGATTACATGGGATTCCACGAACCATAGTCAGTGACCGAGATACCAAATTCATGAGCTATTTTTGGAAAATGCTATGGAAGCTGTTGGGCACTAAACTGTGTTTTAGTACTTCACATCATCCTCAAACGGATGGACAAACTGAGGTGACCAACAGAACTTTAGGAGTCTTGTTGTGTGGGTTGGTGAGCAAAACTACAAAAGATTAGGATGCCAAGCTTGCACATGCCGAGTTTGCCTACAATAGATCTCCTACCTACGCCACAAAACATGCCCCTTTTGAAGTAGTATACAGTGAGAATCCTAGAATTCCAGTGGATTTAATTCCTTTGCCAAAGGGTGAGTATGTCCATACTGATGCGAAAGCGAAGGCTCAGGCTATGGTGAAGCTGCATGCACAAGTACGAGCTAAGATTGAAAAGGTTAATGCAAGGTACAAAGCTCTAACCAACAAACATTGGAAACAACCTACGTTTCAGGTGGGTGATCTTGTTTGGTTGCATCTAAGGAAGGAAAGGTTCCCTAACTTGCGTAAGCATAAGTTAATGCCTCGGTCGGAGGGTCCTTTCAAAATTGTGGAAAAGGTTAACAGTAATGCCTTCACGTTGGAGTTGCCAGGTAATTATGGTGTAAGTGCAACTTTCAATATCGGTGATTTAGTTCCTTATATTCATGATGACAATGTGGCTCAATTGAGGACAATTGCTTCTGAAGAAGAGGAGGATGATCCGTTTGAGTCATTGGATGCCAATCAAATAGATGCAGTATTAGACGAAAGAATAAATCTTGCTTGGAAGGAATTATCCTTAGATTTATTTTCTATTGATGCATTTGCGGGACGCTGGTTAGGAAGTACTTGTCAACCTATTGTTACTTTACTTGTTAATATTGGGTTAAGCAACTTCAGGACGTAGCCGAGAGTTAGTCATCAGAGACTGGCGTCAGGGAATGCTTCTGACGTCAGGGGATGTTTAGGCATCAGGGACTAAGGATGATGTCATCAGCGGATCTTTTATCGCATCAGAGACTACGGCTGACATCATCATCAGCGGATAAGTTGTACATTGGGGCCTAGTCTAAGTCATCAGAGACTAATTTGATCTGTCAGGGGATAATTAGTCCCCGACAGACTATTTCATCCGTTAGGGAATGATTTAGTCTCCGATAGTGTATTTGATCCATCAGGGGATAATTAGTCTACGACATTCAATTATCCACTGACGGGTACAATTATTTATTTCTCGCATTCTATAATTTTTCATGTTTGTTTAGGTAATTATTTCTTATTTGGACTAGGTTGGTTATTTTCCTTATCAGATTAGATTTCATTCCTTTGTAATATCTTTTCCAATTAGGAGTAGGTTTTTATTCAACTTATAAATAGTTGTTCATAATGTATGGAGACTTCAGACTTTGATTAATAAAATTGTATGAGTTTTTACTTACGATTATCCTGAAAGTTGGTGGTTAATTCCTTTATACTTTCACAACTTATTTGTTTTAGCTTGCGGGTGATTAAATTATTTAAGCAAACTAAACAGATTGATCCTTTAGTGTTGATTTCCTGGTGATTAATTTCTTTACGGAATCTTCCTAAAGTTATTTTCCGCAACCTGTGTTTGATCCTACCAGATCAAATACATCATATATGTCGCTTTTGAGTTGTTGTTTTGTGTTTCCTGGCGGAGCCTAGGGTTCCAGCTTGGGGATCTTGGGGCTGTCACCCAAATTGTTGACAGTGCTCGAGGCCCGACTTTGGGAGATTTTCGGGGCCGCCACAAGAATTCTAAGTCTTCTTCTTCAAACTTAAATCAAATTGGAATGTTAACAAAAAAATTTTGATTCACGATGATTCTGGACACTTTATACATGGGCATGATGGAGTCCAAAATGTTGCTATCAATCATTTTAGGAAAATCCTTAGTCCTGCCACTGATGATCACTTCTTGGACCTCAATACTCTTCCTATACACCATATGCCATGATGATTTCAACTTCCTAAATGCTTGTGTCATTAAGGAATGAGATTTTGTTGGCCTTCAAGTCATTGAAAAAGAACAAGAGCCCAGGTCTAGATGGTTTCAATACAGAATTCTTAACTTTCACTTGGGATATCATTGGTAAGGACATTATTGCTACTGCTTTGGCTTTCTTTAATAAGCGATGCCCGCTTGGCAATTTCAACAATACATCTTTAGTCTTGATTCCAAAGATTGCTCCCCCATCCTCGATGCATGATTTTAGGCCTATTTTATGCTATACAATTGTTTACAAGATTATTTCAAAAGTCATTGCCAATCGTATGAAAAAAATGCTTCCTGTCATTATTTCTCCTTCCCAAGCAGCTTTCATACATAACAGAAAAATTAGTGATAACATCCTCATTGCTCAGGACATTGTGAGGAACTACCATCTAGATAAAGGCCCCCTTAGGTGCTCTCTGAAAATTGATCTTCAAAAAGCTTTTGACTCCCTCAAATGGAACTTTATTTTGGTTGCCCTGAGGCATCTGCAGTTTCCACCAAAATTTTGCTACTGGGTTAAAGAATGCATTTTCACTGTCACCTACACTGTCAAAGTTAATGGTTCTCTTTGTGGTCATTTCAAGGGCTCGAGGGGTATAAGACAGGGTGACCCCATCTCTCCATTACTTTTTGTAGTGGCTATGGAGTTCCTTACTTCTATTACAAATATGAAAATTGAGAAGTCTAACAACTTTTCATTTCATTGGAGGGCCTTTGCTACTCATCTAACACACCTCTGTTTTGCAGATGATTTATTTATGTTCTGTAAAGGTGATATTTCTTCAGTTAACACTTTCAAACAAGCTCTAGACATTTTCTCGCAACTTTCTGGTATGAACGTTAACAACTCAAAGAGTTTGTGCTTCCTCTCTGGGTAGATGATCTTAGTAAGGTTCAGATTCTCCAGCTTCTAGGCTTTCCTCAGGGTGTTCTTCCAGTAAAGTTCCTTGGCATGCCTCTCATATCTTCTAGGCTGCGGGCAAGAGACTGCGGTACTCTAGTGGACAAAATTACCAGCAAAATTACATCTTGGACTTTGAAATTTCTTTCCTATGCTGATAGGATTCAGCTCATTAAAGTGGTTCTTTTTTCCATTCAATCTTATTGGGCTCAACACTTTATACTGCCCAATTACATTCACAAGAAGCTCCAAAGTATTTTCACCAGATTTTTATGGAAAGGTTCTACTCTTAACAACCATGGGGCCAAAGTTGCATGGGCGAAGCTTTGTTCTCCTAAGGACGAAGGAGGTTTGGATTTTAAATGTTTGAGGGAGTGGAATCGTGCTCATTTTCTTTACAGGGTCTGGCAAATCCAATTTTTGGTCTTTGAAGGCTACTACCAAATCCTCATGGTCTTGGAGGAAAATCCTATCTCTTAGAGACACTACTAAACAGTTCATCAATTACTCTATTGGTGATGGTTCAAGAGTGAACTTGTGGTTTGACCCTTGGCACAAATCACAACCTTTAGCCAGGTCTGTTAATGAATCAATCATTCTTGAATCTAGTCTAGGGAGCGATGCTATGGTTTTAGATATCATATTCAATGGCAATTAGAGGCTCCCATGCTCTAATCACCATATTATTATCAATTGGAGAAACACTTTTGACTATCATACTCCTTTCAATATCATGAATCATGATATTGTGCATTGGAATAATGTTCCTATTAATATAACTAATGTTAACTGCATATGGTCTGATATCCGCTCAAGGAACCAGAAAGTTATTTGGAATCGTGTTGTTTGGAATAAACTTGTTGTTCCGCGATACTCCTTCATCAACTGGTTGTGCTGCCATAAAAGCCTATGGACTTTGGATAAACTGTTCAAATTTGGCTTGAATATCACAAACTTGTGTGTCTTGTGCAACACTGAACTTGAAACATTTGAACATTTATATTTCAAATGCAATTATTCTCTCAAGATTGCTCATGCTATCCTTCGAAAAGCTGGTTGGTATGGATCCAATTTTATATGGAATGCACTTCTAAACAACCTTAGTTCTTTAAAATTTAATTCTTTTAGAAATCAGCTGATATGGTTCAGTTTCAATACTATTGTCTATCACATCTGGTCTGCTGGATTTCTGGTTGGTTTGTCAGGGGATGTATGTTGCTGTCTGTCAGGGGATGTTGTATACTGCTTGTATGTTGTCTGTCTGTTAGGAGCTGTTGTATGCTGCTTGTCAGGGGATGTATGCTGTTGTCTGTCAGGGGATTGTATGCTACTTGTCTATCAGGAGCTGTTGTTTGCCGCTTGTTTGTCAGGAGATGTTTTTTTACTGCTTGTATGCCTTGTTTTTGCTTTTGCTCATAGTTTTAGCTTGTTTTCCCTAGCTAGCGAGATGTGTTAGTAGGTCGAGGGGGATGCCTCTAGTTAATTTTGTATCTTTTCCTTTTATATATTTTTGCAATTTAGCAAAAAAAAAAAAGAAAGAAATGGCAAGATGCATGGTAAAGATGGTAGGAGCACGCATGCCCTTATAGCTGAAATTATTCTTATCATTAAAAGTAGGCTTGCTTCTCATGCAAAATATAGGAGGATGGGTTTTAAACTCCCTCAGTGGCAGCTTTCTCTCTAGTTTCATTATATGCTGGTTGTTGGTTGTTAGCTGTTAGCTGTTGCTGTTTGCTGCTGCGATATGCTAATTATATTTTGTTGCATGATGATGTTGTATATTGCTTCTATATACTGGTTTTATGTTGTTGTATGCTGCTGTTGTATACTGCTGCTGAAGCTAGTTGTATGCTGCTGTTATATGCTGCTGTATGTGGCTGCTGTATGTTGTATGTTGTTGTTGCTGTTTCCTGCAGTATGCTGCTGCTATTGCTGTTTTACTGTTGCTGTTTGCTGTTGCTGTTTAGCTGCTGTATGCTGCTGCTGCTGTTTCCTGCAGTATGCTGCTGCTGCTATTTGCTGCTACTATATGCTGCTGTTGTTTACTGCTGTATACTGTAGTTGTTTGCTATTGTTCGTCAAGGGTTGTCAGTCTTGCCTGTTGCAGGATATTGTTTCGAACTGCTGCTGCTGCTAGTTTCAGGAGAATTCTTGCTGCATCCATCAGGGGATTCTGGCCAGCGAAGGTTATGCCGTCAGAGGATTTATTACTTTGTCTCTATGTATCAGTTGCTTTGTCTCTTAATGCTTTGTGTTTAGGTTTATGCTTATGAACATAGTTTTGTCTTGTTTTCCCTAGCTAGCAAGATGTGCTAGTAGGTCGAAAGGGATGCCTCTCGTTAATTTTGTATCTTTTTCCTTTTATACATTTTCATATTTAGCAAAAAAAAAAAAAATCATAAACCCTCAATTTCAGTCCTTATGGACATTATGGATTCGTAATACTGTCATTAAAAAATCCAATTTTTGGTCTTTGATGGCTATTGCCCAATCCTCGTGGTCTTGGAGGAAAATCCTATTCATTAGAGACACTGCTAAACAGTTCATCAATTACTCTATTGGTGATGGTTCAAAAGTGAGCTTGTGGTTTGACCCTTGGCACAACTCAAAATCATTAGTCAGTTCTGTTAATGACCCAATCATTCTTGAATCTGGACTAGGAAGGGATTGATGTGGGCATGAATACTAGTGGGTCACATGATGATGGTGAGATAAGGATTGGGGGTCCAGTTACCCGATCTAAAGCTAAGAAGTGTGACATTAGTTTGTCAAAGGCAGCGGGTTTGTCACTTGAAGAGTGTAAAGCCTTGGGGTTATGTTTGGAGAATTATGGAAAAGGGATATAAACTTGGACTTGGCTTAATATACAGTGTGATCCATTAAAAGGTACTTGTAATTCTGTCCTTACTTTGCTTTCAAAACAAGATTCTGATGCGTTTGAAGCTTAGTCGAGACTTGACTGAGACATTATTTGGAAATAGCACATCAGAGACTACTTAGTCTCCGACAGTTCAAGTCATCAGAGTCTACTTAGTCTCCAACAGTTCAAGTCATCAGAGAATATTTAGTCTCCGACAGTTCAAGTCATCAGAGACTATTTAGTCTCCGATAGTTCAAGTCTACTTCGTCAGAGACTAATTAGTCCCCGATAGTATAATTTGCTTGTCAGAGGATAATTAGTCTCGGATAACTTAATTATCCATTAATAGTTTCGGTTATTAATTTTCTTGTATTTTATTTATTTTCGTAATTGTTTCGTATATGTTTCCTAGTTTGATAGGTTTGTTTTCTTTCCTTATTGGATTAGATTTCTTTCCAATGTAATATTCTTTCCAATTAGGAATAAAGATCTTAACAGCTTATAAATAGCTGCTCGTGTTGTTCAATAGAGATAGAGTTGATTGATTAATAAAATTCAAAGTATTTTTGCAATTTCTTCTTGTTTGTGAGATATAAACAAAATCCTATTCGTGTGATTCGAATAGCATTGAACGTCTGATTCGTTCAAGACCCTTAAATCAACTTCTTGTGTGTACATCAACAAGCTGATTTAAGCTATCCGAGGCTGTAGGCTTAAATCCCCTACATCATATTGGTATCAGAGCTAGTTTTGACGTTGGGAGTAAAGAAACAAGGACGTGTGACTCTTTCTTGTTTTCTGGATTTCTACGTGAAGTCTATTCTATTGTGTTGTGTTCAAACTACAAGCAAAGAAATATTTTTTTTCTTCAAAAGTTTGTTTGATTATTTTATCAAATTAAACATGTCTAATTCTAGTGGACACGATACTATTGGAGATACAGGATTACCTCGTGGAGCAACCTTACAAGATGCAAAGATCCATCGGTTACAAAATCAATATGCAACTATGACCACTCAACTAGATCGATTAGAAGAGATGATGGCCAGATTGTTGGGACATAACAACGATCATGCACGAGAAACTGAAGGTCCAGAACAAGAGCCGAAAAATATTGTTCATAATGATCCATCTAATGCTCGTGAAGGTCATTCAAACATAAAGCTGAAAGTTCCTTCTTTCACTGGGAGCAGTGATCCTGGAGAATTCTTGGAATGGGTTCAAAAGGTTGAAAAAATCTTTGAATTCCAAAATCACACAGAAGAAAGAAAGTGCAAACTAGTGGCTTTGGAGTTTTCGAAATATGCTAGTCTTTGGTGGGATAACTTTGTTGCAGAAAGAAGGCCAGATGGGGAAGGATCCATTGTCAGTTGGCGTGTGATGAAGAATCTGATGAGAAAAAGGTTTGTTCCTGATTACTACAAACAGGAGCTACACTTACAATTACAAACACTTAGGCAAGGTGGCATGAGTGTTGAAGATTACGTGAAGGAGTTCGAATCATTAAAACTGGATCAAGTGATTCCAGGGGCAAGGGCAAAGAGAAAGTAGTGGACAATGTGGTCAAGAAAGATAAGCCAAAGAAAGATCTAAGTAACATTACTTGTTACAAGTGTAAGGGGCTAGGCCATCATGCAGTAAATTGTCCTAACAAGAAGACTTTTACTATACAAGAAGTGAGATAAGCATTTGCCATGGAAAATGCACATGTTAGCGACTCTGAATCTGAAGAAGAGTATGATGAAGACTGCAAAGAACAGGAAGTAGAATACGATAATGGGGAATTGTTAGTATTGAGACGTCTACTTAATACCCAAGTGGTAAACGAGGCTGATCAACATGAAACAATATTCTAAATAAGGTGCACTGTGATGAAGAAGGTGTGCAACTTACTTATCGATGGAGGAAGTAGCACCAACGTGGTCTCAAGTGAGGTTGTAGAGAAACTACAACTTAAGACAATAAAGCACCCAAACCCATACAAGCTCCAATGGATTAATTAAGAAAATGTAGTAAATGTCGATAAACAAGTCTTAATTCCGTTTTCAGTCGGAAATGTGTACAAGGACGAAATATTGTTTGATGTTGTACCGCAGATGGACGCATGTCATATGCTTCTGGGGAGACCGTGGCAATTTGACCACCATGTCATGCATTATGGAAAACATAACACTTATGCTTTTTCACAAGGAGGGCCGAAAGATCATACTAAAACCTATGACACCCAAACAAATTATGGATGATCGTAAGGCAACGGCCAAGGTGAACAAAGTGTCAAAAGTAAAGGGAGCAAAAGAGTCCTTACAAATAGGTAGGCATGAGATAGAAGAAAACTTGTGAAAAGGTGGGACTGTTCTACTATTACTGGTATGTGAAGTATTGAAGTCGGATTCATTGATTAATAATCCATGGCTTCAGAGCTTACTTGACGAGTTTAAAGCATTATTTCCCGAAGAATTGCCTAAAGGATTACCACCAATCTGAGGCATTGAGCATCAGATTGACTTGATACTGGGAGCATCGTTACCAAATAGAGCAGCCTATAGATGTAATCTGGAGGAAGCGAAGGAATTGAAGAGGCAAGTTGATGAATTGATTGAGAGAGGATATGTTCGCGAATCCATGAGTCTGTGTTCAGTTCCAGCTTTACTAGTACTGAAGAAGGACGGATCCATGAGGATGTGTGTGGACAGTCGCGCAATCAACAAGATAACAGTCAAATATCGTTATCCAATTCCTAGACTCGACGATATGCTTGATGAGTTACATGGTGCTGTAGTATTCTCAAAGGTTGACTTAAAAAGCGGATACCATCAAATTTGAATGAGAGAATGAGATGAATGGAAAATTGCATTCAAAATCAAGCACGGATTGTATGAAAGGATGGTCATGCCATTTGGGTTATCAAATGCACCAAGTACCTTTATACGACTCATGAACCATGTTCTACGCAGGTTCATTGGTAAATTTGTGGTGGTATATTTCGATGATATCCTAGTCTACAACAAGAACATGGACGTTCACTTAACACACCTACGAGAGGTATTTAATGTTCTAAGTGAAAATCAGCTATATGCTAATTTAAAGAAGAGTGTGTTTGCTCAGGACAAATTGATATTCCTAGGATACGTCGTATCTAAAAATGGGATAAAAGTGGACAAAGAGAAGGTCAAAGCAATACAGGAATGGCCAGAACCAATATTAGTAAGTGACATAAGGAGTTTTCATGGTTTGGCTTCATTCTATCGGAGGTTTGTAAAGAATTTTAGCACGATTGCATCACCTATGCTTGAGTGCCTAAAGAAGGGAGGTGAGTTCAGATGGACAAAATCTGCCCAGGAAAGTTTTGAACTGCTGGAGCAAAAATTATGTGAAACACCTGTGTTAGCATTGCCAAACGTTAACAGTACTTTTGAAGTGGATTGCAACGCAAGTGGAGTTGGCATAGGGGCTGTTCTGATGCAGGAGGGCAGACCAATTGCTTATTTCAGCGAAAAGTTAAGCGGAGCCAGTTTAAACTACTCAACTTATGAAAAGGAGTTTTACGCCCTGATTTGAACTTTAGAAACATGGCAACACTACCTACTACCCAAGGAGTTCGTAATACATACTGATCACGAATCCTTGAAGCACATTAGAGGGCAAGGCAAGCTGAACCGCCGACAAGCCAAGTGGATAGAATTTCTGGAAACTTTCCCGTATGTGATCAAGTATGAGCAAGGTAAAGGGAATGTTGTGGCTGATGCATTGTCCAGAAGGTATACACTCCTATCATTACTTAATTCTCGATTGTTGGGATTTGATCTTATTAAGGAGCAATATGCACATGACCCTTTCTTCACTAAAGTCTTGGAAGATTCTGGGAAGGGTGCAAACGGTCAGTATTTTGTGCACGATGGGTTTCTCTTTAAGGGAAAACAAATTTGTATTCCAAATTCGTCATTGCGAGAACTATTGGTCAGGGAAGCACATGGGGGAGGTCTCGCTGGTCACTTCGGTGAAAGAAAGACGTTAGAGGTTTTAGAAGAACACTTTTATTGGTCAAGTATGGACCATGATGTGCATCGAATAATTGAGAAGTGTGTTACATGCATAAAGGCAAAATCATATCAACAACCGCATGGGTCGTATATGCCGTTACCCGTTCCAACTCATCCTTGGATTGATTTGAGTATAGACTTTATGCTGGGATTGTCGCGGACAACAAGAGGAAAAGATTCCATTTACGTTGTTGTAGATAGATTCTCAAAGATGGCACATTTTATACCATGCCATAAAACAGATGATGCTTCACATGTGGCTGATTTGTTCTTCTGTGAGGTGGTGCGTTTGCATGGTATACCGAAAACTATTGTAAGTGATCGTGATGTGAAGTTCCTTAGTTATTTCTGGAAAAATTTATGGAACAAGCTTGGAACGAAGTTGTTGTTTAGCACCGCTAGCCATCCGCAAACCGATGGTCAAACATAAGTCATGAATAGAACTTTGGGAGCTATGTTGCGTGCTTTTGTGGGAAAATCTCTGAAAGACTGAGATGAGAAACTTGTATTCGTTGAATTTGCATATAACCGAAGTGTGCATTCCGGTTCGAGATTGTGCCCATTTGAAGTTGTTTACGGTTTTGCACCACTGACTCCCTTAGACTTGTTACCAATTCCAATCGAGCATGTAGCCAACTTGGACGGACAAGCTAAGGCGGAATATGTTCAAAAACTGCATGTAGAGGTACAAGAGCGACTATAGCTAGCTAATGAGGCTTACATTAGGCGAACAAAATGGGGAAAGAAGAATCATGTTTTTGAGGTAGGAGATTTGGTCTAGATTTATCTTCGTAAAGAATGTTTTCCTTTGAAACGACGGTTTAAACTGCAAAAGAAAGTCGAGGGGCCATTTCGAGTACTCCAAAAGATAAGTGACAATGCCTACAAAATTGATGTACCAGGTGATATTGGAGTGTCGGCCACATTTAATGTCTCAGATTTGATTCCTTATGTTGGGGATGACTATGAGGAAGATTTGAGGGCAAATCTTTTTCCACAAGGAGGGGATGATGTGGGCATGAATACTAGTGGGTCACATGATGATGGTGAGCTAAGGCTTGGGGGTCCAGTTACCCGATCTAAAGCTAAGAAGTGTGACATTAGTTTGTCAAAGGCAGCGGGTTTGTCACTTGAAGAGTGTAAAGCCTTGGGGTTATGTTTGGAGAAATATGGAGAAGGGATAGAAACTTGGACTTGGCTTAATGTACAGTATGATCCATTGAAAGGTACTTGTAATTCTGTCCTTACTTTGCTTTCAAAACAAGATTCTGATGCGTTTGAAGCTTAGTCGAGACTTGGCCGAGACATTATCTGGAAATAGCACATCAGAGACTACTTAGTCTCCGACAGTTCAAGTCATCGAGACTACTTAGTCTCCAACAATTCAAGTCTACGTCGTCAGAGACTAATTAGTCTCTGATAGTATAATTTGTTCGTAGTCTCGGACAGCTTAATTATCCACTAATAGTTTCGGTTATTAATTTTCTTGTATTTTATTTATTTTCGTAATTGTTTCGTATATGTTTCCTAGTTTGATAGGTTTGTTTTCTTTCCTTATTGGATTAGATTTCTTTCCAATATAATATTCTTTCCAATTAGGAATAGAGATCTTAACAGCTTATAAATAGCTGCTCGTGTTGTTCAATAGAGATAGAGTTGATTGATTAATAAAATTCAGAGTATTTTTGCAATTTCTTCTTGTTTGTGAGATATAAAAAAAATCCTATTCATGTGATTCGAATAGCATTGAACGTCTGATTCGTTCAAGACACTTAAATCAACTTCTTGTGCGTACATCAACAAGCTGATTTAAGTTATATGAGGCTGTAGGCTTAAACCCCCTACATCAGCTTTGCTCTTACATCCTAGGCTAGCAAGATGGAATTGAACTAAATTCTCGAAGAATTGTTTGCTTCCTTAGATTCTCTGGTTTACAGTTGGTGTTTGGCAGCAGTTTTGAATGCTGCAGTGTTAACTATTTGCTGCTGCTGAAGTGGAATTTGCTTATTCTGCTGATGTTTGGTGCTTGCTGCTTTTGCTGGTTTCTGCAGTGATGTTTGTTGCTGCTGGTGTATGCTGCTGTAGTGTCTGCAGTGATGTTTGTTACAGCTGCTGCTGTTGGTGTTTTCTGCTGCTGCTGCTGTTTTCTTCTTCTGGTATTTTCTACTGCAGTGTGATGTATTTGATCTGGTAGGATCAAACATAGGTTGCGAAAAAATAACTTTAGCAAGATTTTGTAAAAAAATTAATCACCAGAAATCAACACTAAAGGATCAATTTGTTTAGTTTGCTTAAAGAAATTAATCACCAGCAAGCTAAAACAAATCAGGTTATGAAAGTATAAAGGAATCAACCACCAACTTTCAGGATAATCGTAAGTAAAAACTCACACAATTGTATTAATCAAAGTTTTCTTTTTTCATACATTATGAACAGCTATTTATAAGCTGAATAAAAACCTAATCCTAATTGGAAAAGATATTACAAAGGAAAGAAATCTAATCTGATAAGGAAAATAACAAACCTATTCCAAACAAGAAAAATTATAGAATGCGAAAAATAAAATAACTGTACCTGTCAGTGGATAGTTGAGTATCAGAGACTAGTTATCCGCTGATAGACCAAATGCATTATCGGAGACTAAATCGTTCCCTGATGGATGAAATACGCTGTTGGAGACTAAGTATCCCCTGACGAGTTAAATTAGTCCCTGATGACGAGACTAGTCTCCGATGCACAATATATCCCCTGATGATGACGTTGTTAGGTTTTAGAACTTTTGATGATAATTGTCTTTAGATTACTTAGAGTACAAATGTATAGAAAGTGTTAATTAGTAACACTCAAGTTTTGTAGCTAGTAGTTATCTCTTTGTTTGTAATTCATTCATTATTTGTAAAGAGATACAATTATTCTTTATTTGTAAGTAACTGCTGGAATGGAGTATCAAAGCTTCAGCAAGTCGAAATGTGTATTTGATCCATTGGAGTTTACAAAAAGGCTTGTCGGAGACTAGGGAAACTTGTCAGAGACTAAGGATTTTTTTTTTCTATCAGAGACTAGTTTTGCCTGTCAGAGACTAAGGCTTACGTCATCAGAGACTAAGTTTAAAGGAGTCAGAGACTAAAGCTTACGTCATCGGAGACTAAGGTTAAAAGCATCAGAGACTAAGCTGGCATCATTGGAGACTAAGCCTTAAAGCATCGGAGACTAAATAACTCTATCGGAGACTACACAATCTGACGTCATCAGGGACTAAAAGCACCAGAGATTAATTGATGACATCGCCAGAGACTAAAGATGAAGCATCAGGGACTAATTGTGATTTATTTCCTGAAAGATATAGAGTTCGAATTAAAAAGGAATGTCTTCCACGTAAAACAAGATTGTTAGGTTTTATAAACATTTGATGATGATTGTTCTTAGAATACTTAGGAATACAAATATACAGAAAAGTGTTGGTTTGTAACACTTTAGTATTATAGCTAGTAGTAGTATCTCTTGTTTGTAGATTAGTTATTATAATAAAGAGATAGATTTATTTCATTTGTGTGTACTGCTGGAATACTTGTTGAGTTTGTTCAACAAGTTGTTTAAAATTTATTAGTCCTTCGGAGATTGAATTTGGCTTGTCGGAGACTAAGGGAAAAGTCCACCAGAGACTAAGTTTTTGTTCATCAGAGATTGGACTTTGCCCATCGGAGATTAAAGTTTTGTTCATCGGATATTGAAGAATCCTTCATCGGAGATTAAAGTTTTGTTCATCAGCGATTGAAGGATTGGTCATCAGAGATTAAAGCTTACGTCATCGGGGATTGGAACTAAAGAGTCAGAGACTAAAGCTGACGTCATCAACGACTAATACAATACCTTGGAGATTAAAAGCTGACGTCACCAACGACTAAAGCCAAAGCATCGGAGATTACTCGAAGTGATCGGGGACTAATTAAAGAAGCCATCGGAGACTAGTCGAGGACTTAATCACTGATGGAGTTAGAGTTCAAATCAAAGAAGGAAAGTCTTCCATGCACACGTAGACTTTATTGAAGACGTAGCTGACAAGGAAACTTGTTAGAAATCTTTCAATTGGAAAGATTGTATTTGATTTGAATTAGGAAGCTAGGTTTTTGGTAACTTAGTTTTTAAGAAGCTGTAATTATAAAATTACAGAAGAACAATACGAAACTATATAGAATTAGAAGTGTTGTATTCTCTTAATATACAGAATAGAAGCTGACGATCAAAGTTTGTCTTGATTGTTAGAAAACTTGTAATCAATTGTTAAATCAAATAAAGGCAATTGTTTATAGAGTTTTGATTGTGTTCTTTATATTCCACAGAAAAGTTTAATTTCTTAAAGAACAAGTAATCGAAGAAATTTTCAAGAACTTATATTCAACCCCCCTTCTACAAGTTCTAGGTCATCTTACTGGGAAAACAATTGGTATCAGAGCCCTTAATTGAAAATACTCAATTAACAAGATTCTGAGATGGCCAACAACGACGAAGCAAACAACTCTAACATCATGGCATATGCAGGAAGTAGAGATGGTGGTACCAGAATTCATATTCTTAAAAGAGAAGAATATCTAATGTGGAAACAAAAGATGTATATGCACTTGAGAGCAACAGATCCAGATTACATAGATAGGATTGAGAAGGGTCTTTATCTACCCAGGAAATTTGTTCCTGTAAAAACTGTTGAAGGATCTATTGTTGCAGAACACTTTGTACGTGCTCCAGAAAGTGATTACACAAACAAAGACAAGTTACAAGTGTTAAAGGATGCTAAAGTGATGAACATACTTTATAATGAGATTGATAAAAATATGTTCACAAGCATCATAAACTGCACTACATCTAAACAAATCTAGGACACCATCAAAGTCCTGTGTGAGGGGACTGACCAGGTCCGAAAGAACAAGAGATCATTGTTGACACAACAATATGAGTTCTTTCAAGCAAAGCCTGGTGAACCTATAACATCAGTATATGATAGGTTCAACACTTTGCTTAATGACTTGAAATTACTTGGGAAGTCTTATGATAATGAGGATATAAACACCAAGTTCATGAGATCTCTCCCACCAAGTTGGGATCCAAAGACAACGGCAATAAGAGAGGCTCATGACCTGGATCTTCTCACACTGGATAGGCTCTACGGAAATTTAAAGACCTATGAACTTGAAGTAGAGCAACGACAACGCATGCATGGAAAGGATAGAGGAGCTGCGTTGATGGTTGAGACAAGTAAGTCTCAAAAGAAGCTTGATGAGGAATTTTCTGACGCTAACTCAACTGATAATGAAGATGAACTGGATACTGATGATGACATGGAGGAATTCATGGCATTCATGGTAAAACAGTTTAAGAAATTTAGGGCTAGCAGAAAAGGAAGAAAATCATCGAGAAAACCTAACCCTAAACGAGAAGGTCAAAAAGTCACCTTTGACTTAAAAAAAATAAGATGCTACAATTGTGATGGGTTAGGGCACTTTGCCAATGAGTGCAAGAAGCCTAGATCTAATGATAGATCTAAGGATGAAAAATCAAGGAAGGACTTTGCTGACAAGAAAGCCAAATCAAAAAGCAAAGCCTTGATTACTGAGGGAAAAGATTGGATTGACAGCGACTCTGATGAAGAAGTTGTCAACTTTGCCCTAATGGCTCGTAGTGACGAGTCAAGTGATTCTACAAAGGTATGTAATGCAAATCAGAATTTTAACGTGCTTAATTTACTTGATACATCTAGCATTGAAAGCATGCAAAAAGA
>CM025785.1:29085906-29109474 GCA_014636745.2 Centella asiatica | reverse complement strand
TTGGTGAGTTTGAGTTTATCAAGACTAACCATGCAGGGGTGGCCGATAAGTACGAGTACGAAGCAAAATATTACCCCTTTGTGGATTTTCTAAAGAACTCTCCATTACAATACGCCATTTATAAAACTCCCATCCAAGCTGCAGAAGTAATTACAACCATGTGGAGCACTGCAACAGTCACTGACAAAAGTGATGAATCTCCACAGGTAAGTTTCAGGTATGAAAACACAGAATATACTATTACTCATACCATTGTTAATAATGCACTTCATTTACCCATCAGGGAAAACTATGACCCGCTTACCTCTGATGAAGAACTTATAGGTATGTTTAAGGAATTAAACTATAATACTGAAATAAGTTCTGTTGGGACCATCACACGTCCCCATCTTAGGTTAGAGTGGTCATTGTTCTTTGACATTATTACAAAAGCTTTTACCTCAAAATGCAGTGGATATGATGCCATCACCACTATTTCACAACAAATTGCATATAGTGTATTATATGATAGGCATATTAACTTAGGGCTTTTGATTTTGCAAAACTTGATGGACAAACTTAAAACTGGCAACAAAACTAAAATTTATTATGCTAGGTTTTTAATGATGATTGCAAATCATTTAATACCTAACCTTAATATTGCTAGTATGCAAGTTGTTCCTACAGTTTTGCAGACTAAAAGAGTAGTCAGTGATTTAAAAAAGAATGAAGCCAAGGTAAATGTACCTCTTTACTATCCTATTGTCATGAGAAACTCTCTCAGTGACACTCTTCCAAACATATATTCTTTGCAATTCTTTGGGGATACAACACAAACACCAACTTATCCCCCAACATCTTCTCAATCACAATCCAAAGCCCCCTCCACAGCCTCCCAAAAGACTGTGGTTGAATATACCAGAAAAGCCAAAAAGCTCCCAATAAAAAGAAAAATAATTGAGGGAGTAAGTGAGGATGAGGGAGAACCAGAAGCTGAAGTTCCACTTCAGAGAAAGAAGAGAGTTATAACCCAAAGCCAAAAGCAATCCATTGCTTCCCAAAAGGCAATGGAGGTTATAAGGAAAGACAGTAATCTGTTTATGTCCTCCCAAAAGGATATTGACATTGAAGATAGTCCTCAACCAGGGACATCTGTTACAGAGTCTGCACAAACTCTTGGTCACAGCCAAGAGAAACCAAATAGAGAGAATACAAAAGAAAAGAGTGACACAAGGAGTGCACACAAAGAGTCTCAAATTGATGTTCCTCAATTTTTAATCTCTGAGGAACAGCCAACACTCCCCACTGTACATTCTTCTCCTTTTTCTCCCATTCTTGATTCTTTTGATGTAAATATAACTGATTCTCTTGATTTTTCCCAAGAGGAGCCAATACTCGAGACAAGTTCTCATGCAATTTCCATAGATAGCTCCCTAGCCCAAGATACACAAAGGGAACCCCCTATCCATGCTGTCACAAGCACTTCTCAAACCCTCACTTCTGTAGGAAAGAGTGACACCATCAAAATGAGTGAGGCTGTGAGAATAAATAGTGAGAGTCAGGCTCCTGACCTGAAAAAAAGAGAGCACATACACATAAAAGAGAGTTAAGCTTTAGAAAGCTTGGAAAAAGGAGAGATAGAGAAGCTGGGTGCCCAACCCCAGGCAAAAGGAGAGGGTGTGAGCAAGGATGAGATCCTTGGAGAAAAGAACATAGAGAAATTTTCTACAGGTGAGTTTTTCAAGCCTGTGGCTCCCTCCACCCAAATCCAAACAGAAGCTCCAACTGTCTCTCCATTAACAAAAGAAGTTGGAGGTAGCTCCAGTGCAGTGGCTGCAAATTTGCAAGTCATTTCAGAGATGTCAAATGCAGCTTATGAAGAACTTTTAAATCTTCAACAAAGAGAAGATCATATTTTTGCTTTGAAGACTAGACTTGTATTTGAATCTACTGCTACTGAGGAGACTCCAGAGCAAGAAAATGTCGATGCATGGCTGGATTCAGAATTTACCAACTCCCTGGAGGATGCAGCTGCCCTATACAGGCAGGAATACTTGACCAATGTGGGGTCCATTGCAGCTGCAAAATCCTTTCAAGATGTTGCAGATGAAGTGACTAAGACAGTGAAACTAAATGCAAAATTCATTCACTACTTGGCCACTGGCATGAAGACAGAAATGGCGAACATGAAACAACAACTGGAGTTGGCGACTGACAACATCAGGAGGCACTATGAAGGTCACTTCTCAAGGCAAACTGTCATGCAGATTCAAACCCTGATAAAGGATAAGACTAAATCTGACAGTAAGATGTGCCTTCTTGAAGTCAAAATGGATCAAATACATAACCTCCTGAAAGACATTGCTGCCCGACTACCCAACTCTGCCCCCTCTAAGGATGCTGATGTCAAAAAGGGGGAGAGTGGTCCATTACCTACACCAACAACTACACCATCTTCATTACCACAGCCAATATATGCTAACATTGATGAAGAAATTCAGGCAAAACTGTCAAGGCTTGAATCCAAAGTTCAAAAACTGCCAATATCATCCAAGCCATCAAGCCAGAATCTTCTTCAAGTTCCAACAGAAAGCCAAACTCCAACAGAGCAAACTCCTTCCTCTACAAAACAGCCTGAAACAGCCCCAAGCACATCCAGAGATAAAGGCAAAGGCATTATGATTGAAGAACCATCACAGCCTGAACAGCCTAGACTAATGGGAGATGCAATAAGAGCTGGGAGGATTTTCAAGCCTGTTGAATTGGAAGTTGAAGGGGGAGTAGTTCGAGTAGCTCCTCAAGATCCAAGGCTAGTGGAATCTGACTTCTTAGCTGCTCAAGCACTTCAAGAGAAATTTGACAAGGAGGAGCAAGAGATCCTAGCCAAGGAGAGAGAGGAGGAGAAAGCAAGAGAAAGGAAAGCTCCTAAAACTAAGAAAAAGCCTTCACAGCAAAAAGCAGCAGAAACAAGAAGGAGAAATAAGGAGATAGCAGAGGCTGAGGTAAAGAAAGTTGCAAGGAAGTTTCAAGTTAAGGAAACTGCTATAATTCCTGTACCTGAAATTCTTAAACCACAACCTATTTCTTCAAGGAAACCTCCTGTAAAGGACAATATGGTCAGTTCTTCAAGTCAAAAGTCTGCAGTAAGAGAGCCACCATTAAGTTTCAAGGGAAAACTCTACATGGTTGAATCTGAACCACTTGGAATATGGTATGAAAATATTCATGACCAGAAAATCTTCTTTCAATATGACAGAGATCTAGATCGATTAACAGAGAGGAATGTTGAAGACTTTATAAGACTGTTAAGAAATGCAGAAGGACCAAGTGAGGTGGAATTGAAGAGGTTATTAGAGGAAAGGTTGAAGTATTTCAAGGAATTGAAAAGGAGGAAGTGAACAAATAAAAGTTGTTGTGTGAATGTTGGAGTAAATAATTATTGAAGCCAGACATAGTCTTGGGTAGCCAGAGTTACTCTTGGAGCAGCTGAATGTATTATTCAGTGTAGCCAAGGTTTGTTTAAATCTTGGAGAAGCTGGGTAAATTATCCAGGGGGAGAGAAGCTGAATGATAGATCAAAGATCTTGAATTCAGGTACATTTGTAATTTTATTATTCTTTATTCTTTTTCTAAGTAAATTTTGATAGTTGAGTTTTGACATCATCATCAACCTTGAAATTATGCTTATCATTCTGATATTCATAATTAGGGGGAGATTGTTAGGTTTTATGAACATTTGATGATGATTGTCTTTAGAATACTTAGGAATACAAATGTACAGAAAAGTGTTGGTTTTTAACACTTTAGTTTTGTAGCTAGCAGTAGTATCTCTTGTTTGTAAATTAGTCATTATAATAAAGAGATAGGTTCATTTCTTTTGTATGTACTGTTGGAATACTTGTTGAGTTTGTTCAACAAGTTGTTTAAATTAATTAGTCCTTCGGAGATTGATTTAGGCTTGTCGGAGATTAAGGGAAAAGTCCACCAGAGATTAAAGTTTTGTTCATCAGAGATTGGACTTTGCCCATCAGAGATTGAAGAATCCTTCATCGGAGATTAAAATGTTTTGTTCATCGGAGATTGAAGGATTGGTCATCGGAGATTAAAGCTTACGTCATCGGGGATTGTAACTAAAGAGTCAGAGATTAATGCTGACGTCATCAGAGATTAAAACAATACCTCGGAGATTAAAAGCTGACATCACCAGAGACTAAAGCCAAAGCATCCGAGATTACACGAAGTAAAGCATCAGAGATTACACGTTGTAAAGCATCGGAGATTACTCGAAGTGATCAGGGACTAATTAAAGAAGCTATCGGAGATTAGTCGAAGACTTAATCACTGATGGAGTTAAAGTTCAAATCAAAGAAGGAAAGTCTTCCATGAACACGTAGACTTTGTTGAAGACGTAGCTGACAAGGAAACTTGTTAGAAATCTTTCAATTGGAAAGATTGTATTTGATTTGAATTAGAAAGCTAGGTTTTTGATAACTTAGTTTTAGAAGCTGTAATTATAAATTACAGAACAGAAATACGAAGCGTAGAGGTGTGTATAGAGAGAAAAAATTGAAAGTGTTGTATTTTATACACAGAATAGAAGCTGACGATCAAAGCTTGTTTTGATTGTTAGAAAACTTCTAATCAATTGTTAAATCAATAAAAGCAATTGTTTATAGAGTTTTGATCTTGTTCTTTATATTCCGCAGAAATTTAATTTCTTAAAGAACAGGAATTCGAAGAAGTTGCAAGAACTTGTATTCAAACCCCCTTTCTACAAGTTCTAGGCCATCTCACTGGGAAAACAGGGGGAGATTGTTAGGTTTTATAAACATTTGATGATGATTGTTCTTAGAATACTTAGGAATACAAATATACAGAAAAGTGTTGGTTTGTAACACTTTAGTATTGTAGCTAGCAGTAGTATCTCTTGTTTGTAGATTAGTCATTATAATAAAGAGATAGATTTATTTCATTTGTGTGTACTGCTGGAATACTTGTTGAGTTTGTTCAACAAGTTGTTTTAAATTTATTAGTCCTTCGGAGATTGAATTTGGATTGTCGGAGACTAAGGGAAAAGTCCACCAGAGACTAAGTTTTTGTTCATCAGAGATTGGACTTTGCCCATCGGAGATTAAAGTTTTGTTCATCGGATATTGAAGAATCCTTCATCGGAGATTAAAGTTTTGTTCATCAGAGATTGAAGGATTGGTCATCGGAGATTAAAGCTTACATCATCGGGGATTGGAACTAAAGAGTCAGAGACTAAAGCTGACGTCATCAGCGACTAATACAATACCTCAGAGATTAAAAGCTGACGTCACCAACGACTAAAGCCAAAGCATCAGAGATAACTCGAAGTGATCGGGGACTAATTAAAGAAGCCATCGGAGACTAGTCGAGGACTTAATCACTGATGGAGTTAGAGTTCAAATCAAAGAAGGAAAGTCTTCCATGCACACGTAGACTTTATTGAAGACGTAGCTGACAAGGAAACTTGTTAGAAATCTTTCAATTGGAAAGATTGTATTTGATTTGAATTAGGAAGCAAGGTTTTTGGTAACTTAGTTTTTAAGAAGCTGTAATTATAAAATTACAGAAGAACAATACGAAGCTATATAGAATTAGAAGTGTTGTATTCTCTTAATATACAGAATAGAAGCTGACGATCAAAGTTTGTCTTGATTGTTAGAAAACTTGTAATCAATTGTTAAATCAAATAAAGGCAATTGTTTATAGAGTTTTGATTGTGTTCTTTATATTCCACAGAAAAGTTTAATTTCTTAAAGAACAAGTAATCGAAGAAATTTTCAAGAACTTGTATTCAACCCCCCTTCTACAAGTTCTAGGTCATCTCACTGGGAAAACAAAGATATTATTGAAGACATAGCTGGAAAGAAAACTAACCAGAAATCTCTTCCTAATCAAAAAGGAAAGATTGTATTTGATTCGAATGAGGATGCTAAATCAATATTGGTTTAGAATAGGAAAACTAAAAAAATCAGTTAGTGAGAAAAGCTGTAATTAGTTTTATAGAGAATAGTAATTTGAAGCTGTATAGGTTTTTTCATAGTTTGTATCTTTTCCTATATAGAATAGAAAAGAAGTTGATGATCACATTGTTGTGATTGTTAGAATTTGTAATCAGTTGTGAAATCAATATAGCAATTGTTTATAAATTGATTTGAGTTCTTGTTCTTTATATTCCGCAAGAAAATTTAATTTGTTAAAGAACAAGTAATTCGAAAGGTATTCAAAGAACTTGTATTCAACCCCCTCTTCTACAACTTCTCAGCTATCTCACTAGGAAAACAATTGGTATCAGAACCTGTAATTAAATTTATTCAATTAATACGTTCCAAGAGATGGCCAACGACGAAGCAAGCAGCTCTAACATAATTGCGTATGCGGGAAGTCGTGATGGTGTTACCAGAATTCCAATTCTTAAAAGAGAAGAATATCCGATGTGGAAGCAAAAGATGTACATGCACTTAAGAGCAACAGATCCAGACTATATTGATAGGATTGAGAAGGGTCCCTATCTACCTAGGAAATTTATTCCTGCTAAAACCGTCGATGGATCTATTGTGGCAGAACACTTTGAACTTGTTCTAGAATGTGATTATACAAATGAAGACAAGTTGCAAGTGTTGAAGGATGCTAAGGTGATGAACATACTTTATAATGGAATTGATAAAAATATGTTCACAAGCATCATCAATTGCACAACATTTAAGCAAATCTGGGGACACCATCAGAGTCCTATGTGAAGGAACTGACCAAGTCCGAAAGAACAAAAGTTCATTGTTGACACAACAATACGAGTTCTTTCAAGCAAAGCCTGGTGAACCAATAACGTCAGTTTATGATAGGTTCAACACTTTGCTCAACGATTTGAAAATACTTGGAAAGTCCTATGACAATGAAGATGTCAACACCAAGTTCATGAGATCTTTTCCTCCAAGTTGGGATCCAAAAAACAACAGCAATAAGAGAGGCTCGTGACTTGGATATCCTCATACTGGACAGGCTCTACGGGAATTTAAAGACATATGAAATTGATGTAGAGCAACGACAACGCATGCATGGCAGGGACAAAGGAGCTGCGTTGATGGTTGAGACAAGCAAGTCTCAAGAGAAGCTTGATGAGGAGTCTTCCAGTGCTAGCTCGACTGATTAGGAAGATGAACTGGACACTGATGATGACATGGAGGAATTAATGGCATTCATGGTCAAACAATTCAAGAAATTTAGGGCCAGCAGGAAAGGAAGAAAATTGTCAAGGAAGCCTAACCCTAAACGTGAAGGTCAAAAAGTCACCTTCGACTTAAAGAAAATAAGACGTTACAATTGTGACGGGTTAGGGCACTTTGCCAATGAGTGCAGGAAGCCTAGATCTAGTGATAGATCTAAGGATGAAAAATCAAGGAAAGACTTTGCTGACAAGAAAGCTAAATCAAAGAGCAAAGCCTTGATTACAGAGGGTAAAGATTGGATTGACAGCGACTCTGATGAAGAAGTTGTCAACTTTGCCCTAATGGCTCGAAGTGACGAGTCAAGTGATTCTACAAAGGTATGTGATGCAACTCAGAATTTTAATGTGCTTAATTTACTTGACACATCTAGCATTGAAAGCATACAAAAAGATATGTCTGATTTGCATGTTAGTTTTAGATCTTTAACTATTGAACATACCAATGTAAAAGAATCATGTGACATTCTCTTGAAAAGAAACAACTTTCTTGAAGAGAGATTGGCACAATTTGACAATATCAAGTTTGATTTAAACAAAGCTCATCATATGATTGATGCTTTGAAAAAGAGGGAATATTACTTAGTAGAGCAACTCGAAAATGCTCAAGCTAAGATTAAACAATGGAATACTTCCTCTAAAAAGTTGACAGACTTGGTAGAATGTCAAACAATATGTCAAAAATCTGGACTAGGTTATGATGAAAATCTAGACAAGAGTTCAGATTTAAATGATCTATTCGAAGTTGCGAACTCCTCAACTAGTAAGCCAAATTTTATAAAAAGAATTAATTTTGTCTCTCCTGTTATTGAATCCAAATTCATTAACACTCAAGATCAACAAATATATGCAAAAACAGAAAGTGATCAAAACACAGTGAATGTTGTTGATAAGAGTGAAACGAAAAGATTAAATATTGGATTCATGACAAAGACACAACTAAATAAAAAACTGGAAAATCTTCCAGACAAAAAGGCTGAAAAATTAGTGGAGTTAAGCAGAAATAAGAAAAATAGGAATGGAAAAATTGGCATTAATAAATATACAAATTATGCTAGAATGCCTGATGCTCCTAGAAAGACATGTCATGTATGTGGTAACCCCAACCACATAGCTGTTAACTGTAGGAGCAAAAATAAAATTCCTATGACTGAGACTGCATCTTCAAAGAGAATAAAAGATAAATCACCTGTAAAAAGGTTAAATAATCTTTGCATTAATAATGAAAACTCTAAACTTGACAGTCTCTCACAAGCGAGTAGCAAGACTAATGATTGTCCAATTAAAGTCAAAACTGATAAAAAACAATCAACTTAATCTGAGTCAAGTCTTGAGTCTACAACTAGTCAGAAAGGACCCAAGAACGTCTGGGTTCCAAAAATCTCAAACTAGTTACTCTCTACTATGAAGGGCAAAAAGAAGAAATCATAGTACTTGGACAGTGGTTGTTCAAGGCACATGACTAGAGATAACTCCTTGCTAAAACAGTATGAAGAGAAAAGTGGCCCAAAAGTCACTTTTGGAGATGACAGCAAAGGCCATACGAGGGGATATGGCAGTGTTGAACATGGAGATGTCATCTTCACTGAAGTAGCACTAGTTGATGGCTTAAAGCACAATTTACTAAGTGTAAGTCAACTATGTGATAAGGGATTCAATGTCACCTTCAAAGAAGATAAATGCTTGGTGTTTGACAAAGAATCTGAGAATGTGATTTTGACAGGGAAAAGAAAAGGAAATTTGTATGTTGCAAATCTTATTTCTTTTACTGATCAAATCACGTGTCTGTATAGCAAAGCTTTAACTGATGAAAGTTGGCTTTGGTATAAGAAACTTTTCCACTTGAATTTCAAGAACATCAACAAGCTTGTGAGGAAAGGATTGGTAGCTGGCATTCCACAATTGGAATTTACACAAGATGGATTGTGTGATTCATGCCAGAAAGGGAAACAAAGAAGTGTGTCATTTAAAAGCAAACCAGCAACATCAATCACTGACCCTTTGCAGTTGTTGCACATGGATTTATTTGGTCAAGTGAATGTGATGTCAATCTTAAGAAATAGATATGCTTTGGTTATTGTGGATGATCACACGAGGTATACTTGGGTAAAGTACCTCCATACAAAAAATGAAGCTGCTCAGTTGATAATTGATCATATCAAAAAGTTAGAAACTGAGTCAGGAAAAACAGTAAGGGTGATAAGGAGTGATAGAGGAACAGAATTCAAGAATTCCCAAGTTATTGAATTCTGCACTGAAAAAGGAATAACTCATCAATTCTTAGCTCCAAGAACCCCTCAACAAAATGGAGTTGTTGAGAGGAAAAATAGAGCCCTTATTGAAGCAGCAAGGACAATGTTACAAGAGGCTAAGCTTCCCACATATTTTTGGGAGGAAGCTATAAGCACTACTTGCTTTACACAGAATAGATCCTTGATAAAAAAAACATACAACAAAACACCTTATGAATTAATAACTAGGAGAAAACCAACTCTCAAGTTTTTACATGTGTTTGGTTGTAAATGCTTTGTACTGAGAGACTCATCAGAAACAAGAGGAAAATTTGACAACAAGTCTGATGAGGCAGTCTTCTTTGGTTATTCTTTGTCAAGTAAAGCATACAGAGTATATAATCTAAGAACAAAGGTCATTGTTGAATCAATTCAAGTTGTATTTGATGATAAAAAGATTCCAGGAATGATTGGACAAGGATTGCATGAACCTCTCAGTTTTGAGAATGAATTGGATGCATGAGAATATCCATCAGAGACTACTGAAAAACCCCAAGATAGCAATGATCCCTACATAATTGAGGGGGAGTTAACTGTTGTGCATGAAGTACCAAGAACTAATACTCTATCAGAGACTAGAGTATTAAATGAAACTCAAGAGACTGGTGAAATTAGTATTCCATCGAAGACTAATGGTTCACCAGAGACTAGAGTCACTGATGCACAATCAGAGACTATATTGACACCAGAGACTATTGAGATAAACAGCTTAGGGGGGGCTAATAATGAAGAGGTCAATGGTTTAGGGGGAGCAGTGTGAGAACCTGAATATCTCAATGAAATTTTGATTATGAGATTTATTTCATTTTCTGCATGAAGATTTATTTCCTTATTGGTTATAAATAATGAAATTATACTTTCTTATAAAAAATTCAATGGCAATGTGATGTCCAAAAGGATTTTAAATGTATTTTAAAACTCAAGTTTTTTTAAAAGGGTATTGCATTCAAGAATTGTCTTGTAAGAGGGTGTGTTTATGCGGGAAAAAGAGCTCACCAAGTGTGAACAAGATTAGCTACAGTACCCGTTTTATTTTAAAACCTACTACGGGGAGACAGTAGCATTTAATGTGCATCACCTCCATTTGTACCATAGAGTGGGCTATGATAAACGACCGATGGGTACTAGTAGTTGTTGCAACCAACCTTTTTCTCATCAGTCACTTCTTTTTTTTTCATAGCCAACATCTTATATCAAATAAATCCGACGGCCCTTGTTGCTAAACAGGTGACATATATATATCACGTTGGTACAACCCTTGCCCCACTTTCATAAACTTCTATATGGTGTGCCACCAAATCCAAACTTATTCTCTAAACAACTGTCCTGTTTTTTTGGAAGAACAACTAGAGCTTTTAACTCTTCTTGCCATCAAGGAGGTATGAGCATTTCATTAAAGTCCTGCTCTATTTCTTACACTTTTGTTCGGTCATACGTACCACATTTAATACCTTGTTCATTTATTTCCAAAAGTATGACTTAATGCATATTTTAATGCCCGGGGTTAATGTCATTTATTTCAAAAGTTGTCTAAGATGGGTGTAATATTGTTGACAACCACCTGGTAGACAAACCTTTAACTACCAAACATTCTTTTGTCAGCAGTTACAACCCCATGCTTGAGTATTCTTCAACCTGAGTTTGAACCCTAAACTGTGTCTAGGATGGCATGCAGACCATAGGAAATGTTACGTATCACTAAGAGAATGATGAGTTTTGACCTAAGTGTGATTATGGTTGAGAGCACCACCCATGGAAGAGTGAGGAAGACGACCCTGTATCTGAGACAGGCCTTAACCTAGTCTCTGACGGGTTTAAGTTAGTCTCTGACCTTGTAAAATAGTCTCTGAGAGACTCTAAGTTAGTCTCTGATGATGTCATCATTAGTCCCCGATGAGTTAAGATGACGTCATTAGTCTCTAATGAGATGAGTTAGTCTCTGATGATGTCATCATTAGTCCCTGATGAGTTAAGATGACGTCATTAGTCTCTGATGAGATGAGTTAGTCTCTGATGATGTCATCATTAGTCCCCGATGAGTTAAGATGACGTCATTAGTCTCTGATGAGATGAGTTAGTCTCTAATGATGTCATCATTAGTCTCCGATGAGTTAGGACGACGTCATCAGTCCCTGAGGAGTTGTTTAGTCTCCGATGACGTCAGCCTTAGTCTCCGACAGGCTAAGTTTAGTCTCTGATGACGACAGCCTTAGTCTCCGACAGGCTAAGTTTAGTCTCTGATGACGTCATCCAGAGTCTCCGATGAGTTAAAGTGAAGTGATTCCCTGATGCACAGTTTGTTTTTAAAACTATAAAATATTATTTTCTTAATTATTTTAAGAAGTTTTAATTGATTTCTTAACCTCAACAGCTTTTATATCAGATTGAGACGTTAAAAGTTAAGGACATCACATGTGCATTTTCTCTCATATTTTAACCAAGATATTAAATTCATCTTGTGATATGTATATTCTTACAGAATTTTCCACTCACGAGTAAATTAAATTTGATTGAGTGCAAAGGACCGAGGCAAGTATATTCACAATCTTATGTTTAATTTCAAGTTGATGCAAATATATACATTCAATCTGATGTTTATTTTAGTCAATGCATTATCATTTGATTCGATATGCGTGCCAGGCTTGAATTATGTTTCAATTGTTTTTTTTTATGAATGAACATGCTATGCTTTAAATTCCGCTAGCATGATATAAATGATGATGCATGGATATAAATGAGCTTTGAATTTCAGCTATGTTACAATCTTATATCTGTGCAAATGAATGAGAATGATGTCTCTTAAGCGGGTTATGCCACATGGTTGGCAAGAGGAAAGGAAAGGTGCTGATGTGGTCTTCACCTGACCTAGAGGAATGATAAGTGACTACGTAGTCCACACAAGAGGGATCATGCAGTCCAGTTTGGCTAGCTGTGTACTGTATGGTTAACAGATCCACGGGTTTAGCCCTCAATGGATATTTTGAGGAAGTTATGCTCTGGTGTATACCTGTCTTTCTTCAAGGAGGGTCACATGTAGTGTATCATCAATGAATCCTCAATGATCTTTGAAGGTTTTCGAGGCCTTGGCATTGTTTCACTAAGCCTCATAAATAGCCTTGAACTTCCTTTGATGTTCCAGATACATTCTTTTAAATTGCTTATATACTTCTTCGATGTGTATATACTTGATGGGCGTAAATCGCTCACCCATGTTGAATTTTAATGCCTTGCAAGACAGAATGATAAGGCTGAACCCTCTGATAAGGGGAAAGCAAAGTTGATAAACTACTAAGTTATTTATCCTTTTGATAAGACTGAGGAAGGAAGGGAAGAAGATTTGAAGGGAGGAAGGAAGATGTTAGAAGTAGTGTTGATTTTGGTTTGTAATTAAAGATGATGTAATAGCTTCCGCTGTAATTGTATTATTCTTGGGTTGTAATAACTTTCTAATACTGCCCTTATCCAGTATTTATGCTATGAATGGATGTATGGTTATCTTTTCCTTCTTTTGACGAAGTCCTGATCCATTAAGGGATTCTAGAGTCGTCACAAGCAGTCTCTGATCATGAAGCTAGATTGGACAACATCAATCTAGAAAATGAAGCCTCAACTTCAAGATCAAATCTGCCAAGTGCAATTCCATGGTTGAGAGACCACACACCAGATTTGATATTTAGAAGTCTAGAGGAAGGAGTCAAGTCTAGAAGTGCAACACAAAATGAATGCTTATATCTCAGTTTTCTCTCAAAGATTGAGCCAAAGAAAATTGAGCAAGCACTTCAAGATCCTGACTGGATAATAGCCATGCAAGAGGAGTTAAACCAATTCACTTGAAACAAAGTCTGGAGACTGGTACCCAAACCAAGGAATAGATCAATAATTGGTGCCAAGTGGGTCTTCAAAAATAAATTGGATGAAACTGGTACAATAACAAGAAATAAAGCAAGACTGGTTGCAAAAGGATATTCTCAAGAAGAAGGAACAGATTATGATGAAACTTTTGCACCAGTAGTAAGACTTGAAGCCATCAGAATCTTCTTGGCTTTTGCAACCTACAAGAACTTCAAGGTGTACTAGATGGATGTCAAAAGTGGTTTCTTGAATGGAAAATTGGAAGAGAAAGTCTATGTTTGCCAACCCCCAGGTTTTGTGGACTCCAAATTTCCAAATCATGTCTACAGGTTGGACAAAGCACTTTATGGCTTAAAACAAGCACCAAGAACCTGGTATGATACTCTATCTCAATTTTTGCTTGAAAATAAATTTGTTAGAGGAATCATAGATAAAACATTATTTTATAGAAAGCAAGGCTCAGATGTTATATTGGTGCAAATATATGTAGATGATATTATATTTGGATCTACAAATGAAAAACTTTGTGAAAAATTTTCAAAACTTATGCAGTCTAGATATGAAATGAGTATGATGGGAGAATTAACATTCTTCTTAGGTTTGCAAATAAAACAATCAACTGATGGAATATTTATCAGTCAGTCCAAGTATATCAAAGACTTATTGAGAAAATATGATTTGGTTGATTGTACATCTGCAAGAACACCCATGCCTACTGCCACTAAGCTAGATAAAGATTTAAAAGGAAAGAAAGTTGATATTACTAGCTATAGAGGCATGATAGGCTCTTTTTTATATCTAACTGCAAGTAGACCAGATATAATGTTTGCTACATGTTTATGTGCTAGATTTCAAGTTGACCCTAGAGAGTCACATTTGATTGTTGTAAAAAGAATACTCAGATATCTAAATGGTACCCCAAACCTTGGTTTATGGTATCCCAAAGAATCTGATTTTAATCTAATTGGTTATTCAGATGCTGACTACGCAGGTTGCAAGCTTGATAGGAAAAGCACAAGTGGAAGCTGCCAACTTCTTGGAGGCAGACTTGTTTCTTGGTTTAGCAAGAAACAAAATTCAGTTTCTACTTCAACAGCAGAAGCTAGTGCAATAGCAATAACAGAAAATCCAGTGCAACATTCAAGAACAAAACACATAGATATTAGATATCACTTCATAAGAGAACATGTAAGTGAATGTAATATCGAATTACACTGGGTTACAACTGATAAACAACTTGTAGACATATTCACAAAACCTTTAGATGAATCTACCTTCACTAGATTAGTCTGTGAGTTAGGAATGTTGAATTATGCCTCTAAAAATTGATTAAATTTTGAAAACAAGTTGTTTAGTTGTGAGAAGCTAGAATTTAATTTCTGTTTGATGCTGTTTTTTGTGAACAAAATTTTAGAAGCTAGAATTTAATTTCTGGAATGTAGCTGTCTTTTTCTAAACAGAATTTTTGAAGCTAATAATCATTAAACTTGATTGTTGGAAATATTTTGAAAGCTTAAGATAAAGAGACTATCTTAGTCCCTGATAGTTGTTTTAATTAGTCCCCAACTTAATTAAAACTTGAACTATCGGAGACTAACTAGTCCCCGACAGTAGTTTTTAATTAGTCCCCGACTGAATTAAAAAATTTGAACTCTTGGAGACTAACTAGTCCCCGACAGTTGTTTTTAACTAGTCCCCGACTGAATTAAAAAATTGAACTATCAGAGACTACATTAGTCCCCGACGTCGTTTTTGGTTAGTCTCTGACTCAATCAAAATTAACTATCGGAGACTAATCAGGTCTAGTCTCTTATGAGTGATCCTATCAAAGATTAGGGCAATCTCCGATCGTGGGTAATCTGGTAGTTATCCTACCCACGATCGAAAAACGGTTCACCATCTTTAGAATTGCAAACGTTTCTCATACTTTGCTAAAAGTAAAATCAAACATTTTTGCAATCACAATCTCTTAAAGCTTTGAAATTATTTTCTCTCTGCAAATACTCTACAATTTAACCCTATTTCAAGTTTCTTCAAAGTTCACAGATCTCTTCTAATGGCCACTAAAACAGTTGCTTTCAAGTTTGGAGACTTTGACATCATCAAGACTAACCATGCAGGGGTGGTTAACAAGCATGAATTTGAAGCCCAATACCATCCTTTTGTGGATTTTTTTCAAAACTCCACTCACTTATGCCATTTATGAAGCTCCTGTCCAAGTCGCTGAGGTTCTCACGGCTGTCTGGTCTACTGCTACCATCCAGGATGAGAATACTGATTCTCCTGTGGTAAGTTTCAGGTATGTAAACTCTGTTTATAATATAGATCATACCGTAGTTAATAATGCTTTACACTTGCCAATCTATGAAAACTTTGACTCCCCTGCCTCTGATGAAGAACTGATTTCAATGTTTAAAAATTTACATTATACTGCTGAAATTACTTTTGATGGGTCTATTACATGACCCCATCTAAGGCAAGAGTGGTCACTGTTCTTTGATACAATAACTAAAGCATTTACTTCAAAATGTAGTGGCTATGATGCTATCACTACACTCACACAACAAATTGCTTTTAGTGTGTTGCATGATAGACATCTAAACATTGGGATTTTAATTCTGCAAAATCTTTTGGTAAAACTGAAATCTGGTAATAAAAATAAAATTTATTATGCTAGGTTTTTGATGATGATTGCTTATTATCTAATCTCTAACGTAAATATTACTGGATTGCAAGTTGTACCAACTGTTTTGCAAAGTAAAAGAATTTTTACTGATGTGAAGCATAAATCTGCCAAGGTAAAGGTTCCCTTATATTTCCCTCATGTCATGAGAGCTATTCTCATTGGCAGGCTTCCAACCCTTTATTCTTTGCAATTCTTTGAGGATATTGAAAGCCAAAACCCTATTAATCCTCCAACCACTTCACAACAACAATTCCTAGCCCTCACCACAGTTTCCCAAAAGACTGTGGTTGTAAAAACAAAGACAGCCAAGAAGTTCCCAATAAAAAGAAAAATAATTGAGGGAGTAAGTGAGGATGAGGGAGAGAAGAAAGCTGAAGTACCACTTCAGAGAAAGAAGAGATTAACAACTTTTAGCCAAAAGCAATCCATTGCTTCCCAACAAGCAATGGACGTTATAAGGAAAAACAGTGAACTGTCACCATCCTCCCAAAAGGATGTTGACATTGAAGAAAGTTCCCAACCAGGAACACACTGTACAGAGTCTGCACAACCTCTTGTTCACCAACAAGAGGAAACCCAAAGAGAGAAAATACAAGAAAAGAGTGACACAAGGAGTGCACACACAGAGCCAACACTTGATGTTTCTCAATTTTCAATGTCTGAGCAACAACCAACACTCCACACTATACATTCTTCTCCTTCTTCCCCCATACTTGATTCTTTTGATATTACACATTTAAATTTAAATTCTCTTGATTTTTCCCAAGAGGAGCCCCTACTCGAGACAAGCTCTCAAACATATTCCATGGATAGATCTCTAGTCCAAAATACACAAAGGGAACCCCCTATCCATGCAGTCACATCTATTTCTCCAACCCCCACTTCTATAGGACAAAGTATACCCATCCAAATGAGTGAGGATGTGAGAATAAATAATGAGAGTCAGGCTCCTGACCTGGAAAAAGGAGAGAATATACACATACTTGAGAGTCAAGGTTTAGATAGCTTGGAAAAATGAGAGCATGAAAAGCTGGGTGGCCAACCCCAGGCAAAAGGAGAGAGTGTGAGCAAGGATGAGATCCTTGAACAAAATAAAAGAGAGAAATTCTCAGCAGGAATATTTTTACAACCTGTTGATACAAGCTCACAAGAAGCTCATGTTTCTTCTACTCCCTCCACAAATATCCAAACAGAAGAAACTGAGAACATTTCAAGCACAGGGGATGCAGCATTACATGTGATATCAGAAATGTCTAATGCTGATTTTGAAGTTTTATATGGTCTGCAACAAAGACAAGACCACCTTTCTGCATTGAAGACAAGGCTTGCAGATGAACCTGTGCATGAAGAAGCTCCAGAAACAAATATTGATGAATGGTTGGATGCAACCTATTCCAACACACTTGAGGATGCAGCCGCCCAATTGAGGAAGGATTATGTGACCAACATAGGGTCAACTGCCTCTGCACCTTCAGTCAAAGATATTCTTGAAGAAGTAACCAAGGTGGATAAGAAACACACAAAGTTTCACCACTACTTGGTTACTGGAATAAATGGTGCAGTGAAAAGAATGGAGGAAAGGATGGAGTTGGAGACAGACAAAATCAGAAGGTGCTATGAAGGACACTTGCCAAGGAGGACTATTACTGCCATTGATACACTTATCAAAGACAAGTCCAAGACTGACAGTCGACTTCAAGCCCTAGAAGCCAATATCCAATCCTGATCCAAAAACAAGACAGAATGGAGCAACTCCTGATGCAGGCAATTCCACATTTGGCCACATCCGCTCACCCTACAGATGCTGATGTCAAAAAGGGGGAGAGTGGTCAATTCAAACAACATGTTCCTGTACAAAAACCAAAATCTAGTCCTGTCCTTGATGCAGAATTGCAAGCAATGATGGACAACATCTTAAAGAAACATTCTGATCTTCAAGCAACAACAACAACACAACTTCCAACAACAACAACACAACTTCCAACAACAACAACAACAACAACATCTCCTCCTTCCACTGCACAAGCCCCAATAATGAAAGACAAAGGCAAGGGTGTTTTGGTTAAGGAGCCAAAGAAATCAAAATCTGCTCAACCAGGACAACCTAAGCTGATGGGGGATGCTATGAAGACTGCTCACTTTCCCACTCCAGTTGAACTGATAGTGGATGGGAAAGTGGAGTTAGTTTATCCTCTAGAACAAAAGCTGATAGAATCTAATGCACTATTAGCTCAAAAACTTCAAGAGGAAGAGGATATGGCAACAGCAAGGGAGGAGGAGGAGGAAGCAAAGAAGAAAAGACTTTCATCAAGAAGGTCAAGTGCACAGAAAACAGCCATAACCAAAAAGAAGAATAAAGAGATGGAAGAGGCTGAAAAGAAATCGAGGAGGCAACCTTTGGTTCAAGAATTTGCAAAGAAGCCTGTATCCAGGGCAACTATCAAGAAGCCTACTTCTCACAATCCTCCAAGGTAAACTGAGACTGCTTTGGTGGCTGTGCGTGGACCAACAAAGCCACAAACAGTTTCGTCAAAGAAGTCTTACAAAGTTGAAATGGCAAGTGCTGATGAAATAATAAAAGCCCTGAAGAAAAATACTAAGAAGATAGATCTGATCAAGGGTAAGAACAACAGAGAACTTCTTCATGTCTTTTTGAAGGATGGAGAGTTTTTGAAATTCGAGAAGCCAGCCTTGGAGGGATAGACTAAAGAAAATTTGGAATGGTTGCTGACTGTAGTATTTGAAACTTCTGATCTCAACATGGATCTTCGAAGCCAGATTCAAAAGGTAATGAAGGAGAAGCATAAGGTGGATACAGTGCCGGAAGCTAATCCTAAACCTCTAGGATTTTGGTATGAGACTTTTCATGGAGAGAAAGTCTTCTTCAATTACAACAGAGATATCAATAGTGTCAATGAGAGACATATTGAAGGATTTATTAGTCTACTCAAAGATGCTAAAGATGAGATGGAGATTATTTTGAGAAAACAGTTGATAGAAAGGTTGGATGTGTTGAAGAAAAGCAAAAGATGAAGTTGTTGAAGTTGGAGGTATGTTGGTTGTTAATTAAGTTGTAATTTTTATTTTTGAAGCCAGACTTATAGGATTTAAACCTGAGTCTTGGTGGAAGCTGAACAAAATATCGAAGATCTTAGTTTAGAATACATTTGTAGTTAGAAATCATTTATTCTTTTTCTAAGTAATTGTAATGTTGATTTTTGACATCATCATCAACCTTGAAATTATGCTTATCATTCTGATATTCATAATTAGGGGGAGATTGTTAGGTTTTAGAACATTTGATGATGATTGTCTTTAGATTACTTAGAATACAAATGTATAGAAAGTGTTAATTAGTAACACTGAAATTTTGTAGCTAGCAGTTATCTCTTTGTTTGTAATTCATTCATTCTTTGTAAAGAGATATAAATATTTCTTATTTGTATGTAACTGTTGGAATGGTGTATCGAAACTTCAGAAAGTCGAAGTGTGTATTTGATCAGTTGGGTTCACAAAAAGGCTTGTTAGAGACTAGGAAAACTGGTCATAGAGTAAAGTTTTTTTTTATCTATCAAAGACTAGTTTTGCCTATCGGAGACTAAGGCTTACGTCATCGGAAAAGTTAAAAGTATCGGAAACTAAAGCTGATGTCATCGGAGACTAAGCTTTAAAGCATCGGAGACTAAATAACTCTATCGGAGACTACATAATCTGATGTCATCAAGGACTAAACGATCAGAGACTAATTGATGATGTCACCAGAGACTAAAGATGAAGTATCAGGGACTAAACGTTATTTATTTCCTGAGATACAGAGTTCGAATTGAATAAGGATTGTCTTCCACGTAAAACAAAATATTATTGAAGACGTAGCTGGTAAGGAAACTAACCAGAAATCTGTTCCTATTAAAAAAAGGAAAGATTGTATTTGATTCGAATAAGGAAGCTGAATTTTATTCAAAATAGAAACTGAGTTAATAGTAATTCAGTTGTGAGAGAAGCTGTAATTAGGTTTTACAAAGAATTGTAATTTGAAGTTGTATAGGTTTTTCACAGTTTTGTATCTTTTCCTATACAGAATAGAAAAGAAGCTGATGATCATATTTATTATGATTGTTAGAATTTGTAATCAGTTGTGAAATTAATATAGCAATTGTTTATAAATTGATTTGAGTTTTTGTTCTTTATATTCCGCAAGAAAGTTTAATTTCTTAAAGAACAAGAAATTCGAAAAATATTCAAAGAACTTGTTTTCAACCTCCCCCCCCCCCCCCCCCCCCCTCTACAAGTTCTCAGCATCTCACTGGGAAAACACTCTTTTTCAACTTTCTTAATGAAGTCCATGATTATTTGAGGGTTCTCATCATTGCTGTGAAGAAACCTCACCCAAGTGTAACTTGAATAGTCATCTATCATTACTAAAGCAAATCTTTTCTTGTGACTGTCATGATATTTGCAGGTCCAAATAGATCCACGTGGATTAGTTGAAGAGGATCCATAATGGATGTAACGATCTTGCTTTTGAATGAGGACTTCGTCAGTTTTCCTTTTTGATATGCCTCACATAATCCTTCTTAAGAGAATTCAAGTTGAGGCAGTCATGTAACTAACTCTTTCTTAACAAGTGAATTGATTGTCTTAAAGTTGAGATGTGACAGCTTCTTATGTCATAGCCAAATCTCACTGCTTGAAGCTTTGTTGTAGAAGCATGACACTTTATCTTTGTCTATAGAATTGAGGTAAGCTATGTAGAGGTTCCCATTTCTTATTCCTGAAAGAGCAAATTCTCTAGATTTCTTGTGTGTGATGAAGCACTACTCATTTTTGAAACTAACAAGGAAACCTTTGTCACAGAATTGACTAACACTCAACAAATTATGCTTGAGGCCAACAACCCATGTTACATGTTCAATGATGACATTCCACGCTTCCAAGCAGCCATATCTCATTGTGAGTCCTTCGTTGTCATCTCCAAAGGTCACCAGTGGGCCAACTTTCTCCTTTATGTGTGATAGTAGGGTTTTATCACCAATCATGTGCTTAGTGCAACCACTATCTAGAATCAACATAGCTTTGCTCCTTTTCTTGCCCTGCATTCATAAAACACTTAAGTTTTCTTTGGTACCCAAGCTTTGTTGGGTCCTTGAGCTTTAGGAGATGCACAGTTATTATTATCAACAATTCTAATAACATTTAAGCATATTATCTTCCTTATCAAGTTTTAGGTCAGCCTTGACTTACTTCTTCACCCACGGTTGAATATGAACATATTTAATTTTAAGTGTCCTTTCTGACCTTCTACACTCAGTAGAAAAGTGTCCTAACTCATTGCAATTGTAGCATTTGATTTGTGATCTGTCAATGCTTCCAGTTTTATAACCTCCTTTGAAGCTAGTTCTGGAGGCATTGCTTGAGTTGGATCTTGTTGCTTGAGGACTAGACTTGGTGAATCTTGAGTTTCTTTTGAATTTGAGATTTTTGAACTTTTTTTCCATATAGGTCATAGTTTTGTTCTCAAGTTCTTCTAGAGTGTAGTTGTCATCATCAACCTTTATTCTCATTTTAATAAACTTCTCTCATCAAACTTTATTCTCATGATAAAATTATATTTCCCTTGACTTACAACTTTGGTGTTGTTGTCACAAGTTTGGTGCTGATAGGGACTTTGACGTAGTTCAACTTGAAACACCTTGAAAAATTCTAACTCTTTTAAACTTGGTCTTTAACTTCAGTGATGTAGCAGATTCACAGCAGTTGTACAACTGTTCTTCTAAATTTGACAAGGCTAAGTTTGTAAAGTTATCTATTCCTAAGTTACAAATAGGCAATCATCTATACCCAACATCTAGAACAAAGATTTGTTGTATGAGCTTGGTTACGAGAAATTTCAATTTTTATCTCAAAATCATTCTTTGTAGTATATCTTCTGTAAAAACCTTCAACTTCATCAACCAAATTAAAAATTTGACTGAAAAATGGTACAATATCTTCCTCATCGTCAACATTTATCTTATTAAAGTTATTTTGCTGATCATTTTGTTTTTCTTCCTCATCAAAATTATTTTTTTGTTCTTCTTCCTCATCAAAATTATTTTGTTGCTCATTTTAGTGTGATTGAGAATTACCTCCAACATTGTAATTATCTTGTCTAATTATAGATGCAAAATCTAATTTAATGTTAAAATTAAAGGAAGACATCGAGAAAATATACCAAGATAAAATAGATAAACTTATACTATAAAAGACAAGGAAAAACTCAGACGAAACGAAGCGAAGCAAGAAGAGACGAGGAGACAGAGTTTTCTGAAATCTGAAAAAACCCTAATACTAACTAATAGTGGCAAAAATAGACGTCTACATTGGTCTTTCAATCCATGCTACTAATAGTGACGTCGATCACATTGTTTTTTTCATACACGCCACTATTAGTGGCGTAGGTGCCTCTAATAGTGGCTGATGTATTTGATCTGGGAGGATCAAATACAAGTTGCGAAAAATAACTTTAGGTTGATTATATAAAGAATTTAATCACCGAGAATCAAAAGTAAATGATCAATCTGTTTAGTTTGCTTAAACAAATCAGGTTGTGAAAGTTTAAAGGAATTAACCTCCAATTCTCAAGATAATTGTAAGTGAAAACTCACACAATTGTATTAATCAAAATCTGTCTCCCTCAATGTACATTATAAGCAGCTATTTATAAGCTAAAGAAACCCTAATCCTACTTGAAAAGAATATTACATTGGAAAAAAAACTAATTTAACAAGGAAAGAAAACAAACTCATTATGAATAGGAAACAAATATGAAACAAACACAAAAAATAATAAAATACATTAAAACAAAATATTCGTAACCGTCAATGGATAATTGGTCGTCAGTGGATAATTATCCCCTGACGGGTCAAACTGACTGTCGGAGGATAATTATCCCCTGATGGCCTAAACAGTCATCAACGAATAATTATCCACTAATGAATTACTTAAACCCCTAATGACATCACACCAACTTCTGGTCATCCTCCGATGACGTCATCCCCTGACGCGTATCCCCTAATGCCAAGCTTTCATCCCCTGACGCCAGTTTCTCGTCATCCCCTGATCCATTCCTTGACATCCCCTGATACCATCCTCGGCATTCCCTAATGCCAGGTCTCGGCTAAGGCACAAAGTTACTTAACTCCACATTTGTAAGCAAAATGACTGCAAATTTACAAGTACTTCACAACCAATGTACCGCATATGCATTAATAGAAAATAAATCTAAAGTTACATCCTTTAATGCGAGATTTACCTTTTTATCCAAAGCTGCATCGGATTGTTCAACACTCGATGACTCCAACGGATCAGTGGCAATATAGGAAATTTTCTTTTTCAACCATCCGATTATTGATCCAATTATGTGAAATTAGTTATGAGAGATGTATAACTAATGTAAGTTATATGTCACCTCATATACATATACAGATATATATATATATATATATATATATATATATATATATATATATATA
>CM025785.1:29059505-29085896 GCA_014636745.2 Centella asiatica | reverse complement strand
ATATATATATATATATATATATATATATATATATATATATATATATATATTACATAATATATATTAGATTACATAATAAATATTGATATTGCTATTATATATTATATATTATTAATATTATGTTATATGGTATAAAATATATATTATATTATATATCTATATATTTATCTTTAAAATTATGTTAAAATTAAAAGTGGTGTGTTTATAAATATATTTTATTGTTTTGTTAAGAGAATGGACGTCAATAGTAGATCATTAAATATAGAAATCATTATTCAATATCTTCTCCTAAAATATAGATATAGATGTCTTTGTTATAAAAAAAAATTTGTTGGAGTAACATTTTTGTCAAATTACTTAATTTTATTTCATAAAACATAGATAAACTTAATTTTAGGCTCTATTTGACAGAGGGAAAATGAATTTCTTAAAATTATTCTTTTTATTTTCAAATGTTTGTTTATAAAAATTGATTCAAAGGAAAATGATTCTCGATTAAAAGAAAAATTTATATGAAAAGTGAGGAAAATGATATCTCATTTTGAAATGGAAAAAATATTTTTCAAAGAAAAACAAAGAGAAAGAACATGAATGAAGAGTGAGATGGATAGAGAAAATTTTAGTGGATCGCACCACTTGTGAATTTTGTTTTTTTTTTATTTTGTTTTGAACATTTATAAATCTAAAAATATATATACAAAAAATATTTAAAAATTATCATAATTTATAATTTTTCAAGATATATAGATAGATAAACATAATTTTTTTGAACTTTTCAAAAAATTATTTTTTTTATCTCTTAAAATACAACTTACATATTTTCACTCATTTTTAATATAACAACCAAACACGAAAAATTAAATTATTTTCTTATTGAAAAACGTTTTCTAAAAAATATTTTAAAATATTTTTCTTCCATACAAGTAAACATTTCGGAGAGAGAAAGTAGCTGACACAGCCAAATCCTTACCCAGTTTTCGCTCCATTTCTAATGTGTAGCTGGAATCTCTCTCTCTCCTCTTTACTGTACGGAGGATCCCAATCTGTTACTTCCGCTCTTTCCTCTCACCATCCGAACAAATGTGTTAAGTAATTTTCCCTCAACAATTTCCACTGTTTCACTATTTTAGATCACCGCTGCAACTTTTTCCGGCCACAAATGGCGGTTTTATCACTTTTCATTTCCCCCATCTTCATCTGTTGTAAGACTGTACTGGGTTCTCTCTCCGAAGATGCAATGTCGCTTCTCAGCTTCAAGAGCTCCATATCTCGCGACCCTTTGAACCTTTTAGCCAACTGGAATACCTCCGGCGATCATTGTCACTGGTACGGTGTCACCTGCGATTCTGCCTCCGGCAGGTTTGTATCAGTCAACATCGTCGGTCGGATCAACTCAGAGCTATCAGGTCATCTCCCGGGCTCAGTCAGGAACCTAACTGCGCTCAGGAAATTATCTTTACCCAATAACGTGTTTTCCGGTGATATTCCGGCGGAAATTGGAAGCATTCGGTCTCTGCAAGTACTTGAGCTTCAGGGGAATAATTTCTCCGGGATGATTCCTCATCAGATAAGATATCTCACTTCTCTTGTACTGCTCAATTTGTCTTATAATTCGTTTTCGGGTCGGATTCCGGTCGGGTTGATCGGTGCCGGTAATTTAAGTGGGATTGATTTATCTAGTAATCAATTAACTGATGAGCTTACAATTGGTGAAAAATGTGAGTTTTTGAACTATTTAAAGCTCTCTAATAACTACTTGTTAAATGAAATTCCTGCCTCAATTGGGAAGTGCTTCAATTTGAGTACCCTTTTGCTTGATGGTAACATTTTGCAAGGTCATATTCCACCGGAGATAGGCTGGCTATCGGAAGTTAGGGTTCTAGATGTTTTTAGAAACAGTTTTACTGGTAGAATTCCTAGTGAACTAGGCAAGTGTTTGAAGCTTACTGTTCTTGTGTTGACCAATGTGGTTGATTTTGGGGAAGATGATAATAGTGTGGTGGGTATTTCTAGAGGAGAATTCAATGCCTTTAAGGGTGGAATTCCTTATGAATTCTTGTTACTTCCCAATCTTCAAGTGTTTTGGGTTCCTAGAGGAAATCTTGGTGGAAGATTACTAGGTCATTGGATTGAGTTGTGCTCACTGAGAGTGCTCAATTTAGGGGGAAATTATTTGACTGGTACGATTCCCGAGAACATGGCATTGATGTGCAAGAATCTTACTTTCTTGGACTTGAGCTCCAATAATTTGCAGGGATTCTTGCCATTGCAATTGTGCATTCCATGTATGTCATACTTCAATGTTAGTGGAAATTCATTTTCTGGTGTTCTTCCGAGATTTAGCAGTGATAGTTGTGGTAATAGCTTGATTTCTTACAGAAAATTCTTCAATGAAAAAGACATTATTCAGGAGTCCTACTCAGGGATGCCAATTTGGGTTTCACAGATTAGCACTAGTAATTTAGTTATTGAACACGATTTTAGTTGGAATGGTTTCATGGGCTCACCGTCTTCATTCTCACTTGGAGATGAGTTATCGGCAAACGGTGAAGTTTCTTACAGATTGTTCTTGAATAACAATAAATTCAATGGTTCTGTGCCTACTGAGATTTTGACTTGTGTCGGGCTTAAGAATGTTTGAGGACTTTAAATGCTTATGTGTTGCTTTATGCTCTTCACTTTATCGAGTTATAAATTATTGAACCACATAAAGAATGGAATGTTTCGTGGAGGATGTTTAACTCTTTACGTGTATTATACTAGATTATGGCCAGAAGAAGGAGACCAAGAAGACCCGGGAGAAGAAATCTCCATAACGACTTGTCAAGGTCTAAAAATTTGGCACGTTTAGAAAGAGAAAACCAAGCTGATAATGCTGACAAAGTTGTCGTAGAGGACGACAGCTCGGAGGAGGTGGTTGGGATGAACCGCAATCCTCCATATGTTCCACCACCACTCCCTGTTAATGATAATAATTCTGCCAACAACAATGCTATAGGGAATGTGAATGACAACTCACTAACTCAATTTCTTCAGATTATTCGCGAGGCCGTGGCCACGAACTAACCAGCTCCCCCACCACCTCAACTGCCAAGGCCTACTGCCCGTGGGTCATGCATCCGAGAGTTTACTGGCATCAACCCGCCAACCTTTGATGGGAAAGGAGAACCCACTATAGCACAATATTGGTTGGAAGAGATCAAGAAAGCCTTCGCTTTAGTAGATGTGCCAGAAGATTGTAAGACTAAGTATGCGACTTTCATGCTAAAAAAGGAAGCCAACCATTGGTGGAAAGGTGCCAAGAGAATGGAACTGACAAAAAGGGAAACTGCAAGGGACATCGATACAGTGATAACCTGGGAAGTATTCACCCAGAAGTTCAGGGAAAAATTTTACCCCCTTAGTGTCTCCAATGCAATGGAGTTAAAATTTCTGAACTTGAAGCAAGGATCCATGACGGTGGACGAATATGACGCAAAGTTTAATGAACTGATGAGGTATGCTCCTCATCAGGTGAGCGATGAAGGAAGGAAAGCCCGAAGATTTGAGCAAGGGTTGAACCCTTGGATCTTGAGGCAGGTAGCAATTTTCCAATTTGAGACTTTTGACGTAGTTGTGGAAAAAGTAAGAATCTCAAAGTGGAGCAATAAGACGGTACATGAGTACAATCGGGAAAACAAGAAGGGAGACAGGAAAAAAGGGAACGATAAAGGAAACCACCAGAACCTTGGTGGTGTGATTGTGAAGAAGGAAGAAGGAAGCAACAATAATAGTAGTTTGTTCAACAGTGGAAAGAGCAACCATTGGATGACATTGCAAGGAAAACTACTGTATGTTCAAATTGCGGGAAGAACCATGACTCAACTCCATGTTTGAGAGGGAAGGATGTTTGCTTCAAGTGTTGCCAACTAGGACACTTCTCCTCAAACTGCCCAACACTGAATCCTGCCGCAGTGCCACCACAAGGGAGACCACAACAACAACCTCAACAAAATAATAGATCGCTCGTTGCAGTAAGGACATGTTATACATGTGAAATGAAAGGGCATATTTCTCCTAATTTCCCTTAAAAGAAAAGTGGCAGACCAATGCTGACCAGCGCCAACACCGTGCCTATGCAACCACAAGCAAGGACTTACAATATGATTATGCAAGATGTTGTGGCTTCTGACGATGTTGTGACAGGTACACTACTAGTGAACTCCATACCTGCACATGTGTTGTTTGATTTGGGTGCTACTCGCAATTTTATTTCTGAACGATTAGCTAGTAGCATGCTAGTCCTGCCGGAACGTCTACCTAACCCCTTAGAGGTAGTTGTTGCCAATCGTGAAGTAGTAAATATTTCTCACGTCTACCCTAACTGCATCTTGAAGATAGACCATCATAAATTTCTTGCTGATCTTATTCTTTTTCCTTTGGGAGAATTTGACATAATATTGGGAATGGACTGGTTATTTAACTACCAGGCTAACATTGATTATAAAAAGAAGAAAGTTGTCCTACGATCTCCACAGAGGGCAAAGGTTTGGTTCCATGGCACCAAGAGAGTGAAATCATCGCTATTCTTCACCATGATCCAAGCAAGGAAGATGGTTCGCAAGGGTTGCGAAGCCTTCTTGGCTTATGTGCACGTTACTAACAAAGATGAAATTAAGATCGAGGATGTCCCTGTTGTTAAGAAATTTGTAGATGTATTTCCAAAAGAATTTGCAGGGTCAGCTGTGTACTGTATGGTTAGCAAATCCAACGGGTTTAGCCCCCGATGGATATTTTTTAAAAGATTGTATTTAGGTAAATACCTGTTTTTCTTCAAGGAGGATTACATGTTATTTATCATCAGTGATCCTAAAGTTTCTTTCAAGATTTTCAAGGCATTAGTATTGTTTCACTGAGCCTCACAAACAGAATTGAACTTCTTTAAATATTTCAAATTTATTTCTCTAAATTGTTTATATACTTGCTGGGCGTAAATCACACATTCTTGTTGAACTTAAATGTCTTGCAGGACACAATAAAAAGGTTGAACCCTCTGACAATGGGAAAGCAAAGATGATCGACTACTAAGTTATTTACTCTTTTTAATAACGCTGAGGAAGGAAGGAAGATATTAGAAGTTGTAATGATATTTGATTTGTAATTTATAAAGATGAGATAGCTTCTGCTGAAATTATATTATTTTTGGGTTATAATAACTCTTTAATATTACCTTTTTCCAGTATTTATACTATGAATGGATGTGTGGTTATCTTTTCCTTCTTTTGACGAAGCCCTGATCCAGTAAGGAATTTTGGGGTCGTCACAGTTGGTATCAGAGACCAGTTACGGCCAGAAGTGATTCGTAAGGAAACACTGCCAACCTCATTAAACACTGAAACCTTTTGAAACAAATGTTCTTCTTGCTCGAATTACCCTAGTTAATGAATATATACTTGCTGAGCGTAAATCGCTCATGTAGATTATTATGTTATGTTTTTTAGGTTATGAAGAAAAGGTCAAGCCGCCTAATAAAGGAAAGGAGAAAATGGCATAGTGAGAGTTTCTTGATCACTCTTCTATGGATGGCCTATAAAGGAAAAGTTAAGCGAGAGACCATCATAGAAATGTTCAGATTGTAAGGCCAGATGGGCCATTTATAGACTTGCGCTGCTAAATATTTAAGGTTTTGTAATAAAAGGTTATATACCTTTAGTTTATAATATGAATGTTTGAGTTAAGGTTTTGTAATAGAGATTATATCTCTCTTAATCATTGATGTTTATGCTTGGTTTAAGATATTTTTCTATTGTCAATTCCTGGCGGAGCCCGAAGTCCAGCATGAGATCTTTGGGGACTGTCACACAATTTTTGACAGTGCCTGAAGCCCAGCCTGGGATTCTTGGGGCCGCCACAATACCCCTATAGGCTGTGATGTCTACCTTTTTGCCCTTAAAATCTACATCAAGCTTGGTGGTAGTTGGCATAGAAGTCTTTGCAGGTGTTGCATCTTCAAGATTGAACTTCTTTAGAAGATCTTTCACATACTTTGACTGGCTTATGAATATGTCATTAGTTCTTTGGCTCACTTGAAGTCCCAAGAAGAATGTCAGCTCTCCCATCAAACTTATCTCATACCTACTCTGCATTAACTTAGAAAACTTTCTACACAAGCTTTCATTAGTAGACCCAAATATAATGTCATGTACATAAACTTGTACAAGTATAATATCCTTAGCATGTTTTTTTGAAAAATAAAGTTTTATCTATGACACCCCTTTTGAAATGATTTTCAAGTAGAAATTGGGAAATAGTGTCATACTATCTGATTGCTTCAGTCCATAGAGTGTTTTATTCAGTTTATAGACATGGTTGGGAAGCTTGAAGTCTTCAAAGCCCGGAGGTTGCTGGATATACACCTCTTCTTCTAGCTTCCCATTTATAAAAGCACTCTTCACATCTATCTGGTACACTTTGAACTTGGAGTAGACAACAAAGGCTAAGAAAATTTTGATTGCCTCAAGTCTTCCCACAAGTGCATAGGTTTCACCATAATCAAAGCCTTATTCCTGTGAATGCCTTTTAGCAACCAGTCTTTCCTTATTCCTTGTTACTATACTAGCTTCATCCATTTTGTTTATGAAAAAACCATTTGGTGCCAATGTTGATTTTGTATTTAGGCTTGCGCACAAGTTTCCAGACTTTGTTTCTCTCAAATTGATTGAGTTCTTCTTGCATGGCAATCACCTAATCAGGATCTAACAATGCATCCTCAACTTTGTTAGATTCTCTCTGAGATAAGAAACTTGAGAATAGACACTCATTTTGAGTAGCTCTCCTCATTCTTACACCACTCTCAGGATCTCCAATGATTAACTCAAAAGGATGATTCATGTTCAACCTCCGTTGCATTGGCAAATTTCTTCTTGATGAGGAGGCTTCATTTGTGGTATTATCATCATGAATTGAGCTAGTGGATTCATGAGAAACTCCCCCTGAGTTGATGTTTATCTCAATAATTGAATTTTTAGTCATTGTTTCCATCACTTTCTGAAGTTGCATTAGATGAAGATGCAATATCAATGCTAGGTGGAGTGATGTTCTCTCTAGGTTCTTCGATAGCAAAAACAGGTTCTTGTTCATCATTTTCTGAGTCTCCTGAATAGTTTTTATTTTCAAATCTCAGAGTGCTCAGTCTCATCATCATCCTACAGTCTTGGAAATTGGAATCATCAAAGTTGACATGTACACTCTCCACAACCTTTTGTAATCTGATGATGTAAATTCTGTATGCTTTGCCTGTGAGTGAGTAACCAAGAAAGATTACTTCATCTGCTTTAGCGTCAAACTTTCCAAGGTGCTTACTATCTACAAGCACAAAGAACTTGCTTGTTTTCCCAGTGAGATAGCCGAGAACTTGTAGAAGGGGGGTTGAATACAAGTTCTTTGAAATATTTTCGATTACTTGTTCTTCAAGAAATTAATTATAACTTGCAGAAACAAAGAACAAGAACTCAAATCAATTTATAAACAATTGCTTGTATTTACTTTAACAATTGTATACAAATTCTACCAATCACAACAATGTAATCGTCAACTTCTTTTCTATTCTGTATAGGAAAAGATACAAACTATGAAAAACCTATACAGCTTCGAATTACAATTTCTGTAAAACTAATTACAGCTTCTCTAAAAACTAATTTCTCAATTTTCCTCTTCTGAATCAATATTGATTCAGCTTCCTTATTCGAATCAAATACAATCTTTCCTTTTTTATGGAACAAATTTCTGACTTGTTTCCTTACCAGCTACATCTTCAATAATATCTTGATTTACGTGGAAGACAATCCTTATTCAATTCGAACTTTGTATCTTATCAGGAAATAAATCACGATTAGTCCCTGACGCTTCATCTTTAGTCTCTAGTGCTTTTAGTCCCTGATGACGTCAGATTGTGTAGTCTCCGATAGAGTTATTTAGTCTCTGATGACGTTAGCTTAGTCTCTGATGCTTTTAAGCTTAGTCTCCGATGACGTAAGCTTTAGTCTCCGACTCTTTTAGACTTAGTCTCTGATGACGTAAGCCTTAGTCTCCGATAGGCAAAACTAGTCTCTGATAGATAAAATCCTTAGTCTCTGACAAGTTTTCCTAGTCTCCGACAAGGCTTTTTGTTAAACTCCAACGGATCATAGGCAAAACTAGTCTCTGATAGATAAAATCCTTAGTCTCTGACAAGTTTTCCTAGTCTCCGACAAGGCTTTTTGTTAAACTCCAACGGATCAAATACACATTTTGACTTGCTGAACCTTTGATACTCAATTCCAGCAGTTACTTCCAAATAAAGAATAATTGTATCTTTTTACAAAGAATGAATGAATTACAATCAAAGAGATAACTACTGACTACAAAACTTCATGTTACTAATTAACACTTTCTATACATTTGTACTCTAAGTAATCTAAAGACAATCATCATCAAATGTTCAAAAACCTAACAATCTCCCCCTAATTATGAATATTAGAATGATAAGCATAATTTCAAGGTTGATGATGATGTCAAAACTCAACATTACAATTACTTAAAAAAAGAATAAAGAATTGCTAACTACAAATGTATTCTAAACTAAGATCTTTGATCTTTTGTTCAACTTCCACCAAGACTCAGGTTTAAATCCTATAAGTTTGGCTTCAAAAATAAAAATTAGAGCTTATTTCAACAAACAACATACCTTTCAACACAACAGCTTTACCTCCTATTTTTTCTCAGCAACTCCAGCCTGTCTTTCAACAACTTTTTCAGAACCAATTCAATTTCTTTTTCAGCATCCTTGAGTAGACTGATAAAACCTTCAATATGTCTCTCACTGACACTGTTGATATCTCTGTTGTAGTTGAAGAAGACCTTCTCTCTATGAAAATTCTCATACCATAATCCAAGAGGCTTAGGATTAGCTTTTGGCACTGTATCCACATTATGCTTCACCTTCATCACCTTCTGAATCTGGCTTCGAAAATTCATGTTGAGATCAGAAGTCTCAAGCACAACAGTCAGCAACCACTCTAAATTTTCTTTGGTTTGTCCCTCCAAGGCTAGCTTCTCAAATTTCAAAGACTCTCCATCTTTTAAAAAGACATGAAGAAATTCTTTGTTATTTTTTCCCTTGATCAGATCAATCTTCTTTGTGCTTTTCTTCAGAGCTTTGATGATCTCTTCTGTACTAGCCATTTCAACCTTGTAAGACTTCCTTGATGGAACTGTTCGTGGCTTTGTTGGTCCACTCACAGTCACCAAGGCAGTCTTGGTTGACCTTGGAAGATCTTGAGAGGTAGGCTTCTTGATTGGTGCTTTGATCACAGGTTTCTTTACAGATTCCTGGACCAAAGGTTTTCTTCTTGACTTATTCTCAGCCTTTTCCATCTCTTTACTTTTCTTCTTGGTTATGGCTGCTTTCTGTGCACTTGATCTCCTTGTATAGATTTTCTTCTTCTTTGCCTCTTCCTCCTCCCTTTCTGCTGCCATGTCCTCTTCATCTTGAAGTTTTTGAGCTAATAGTACATTAGCTTCTATTAATTTCTGCTCTTGAGGATAGACCAACTCCACTTTCTCATCCACTATCAGTTCAATTTGGAGTGGGAAAGTGAGTTGTCTTCATGGCATCCCCCAATAGCTTGGGCTGTCCTGGTTGAGTTGAGATTTGCTTCTTGGGTTCCTCAACCATGACTCCCTTGCCTTTGTCTTTTGATGTTGGGGCTTGTGCAGAGGAAGAAGGAGAAGTTGCCTTTGTTGTTGTTGTTGTTGTTGGAAGTTGTGTTGTTGATGCTGCTGCAAGATCAGAATGTTTCTTTAGGATCCTGTCCATCATTGCTTGTAATTCAGCATCAAGGACAGGACCAGACTTTGATGTTTGTACAGGAACATATTGTTTGAATCGACCACTCTCCCCCTTTTTGACATAAGCATCTTTAGGGTGAGAGGAGGTGGCCAAATGTGGAATTGCCTGCAACAATAGTTGCTCCATTCTGTTTTGTTTTTAGATCAGTTCGAGATTGGCTTCTAGGGCTTAAAGTCGACTGTCAGTCTTGGACTTGTCTTTGATAAGAGTATCAATTGCAGAAATAGTCCTCCTTGGTAAGTGTCCTTCATAGCACATTCTTATCTTTTCAATTTCCAACTCCATCCTTTCCTCCATTTTCTTTACTGCACCATTTATGCCAGTAACCAAGAAGTGGTGAAACTTTGTATGTTTCTTATCCACCTTGGTTACTTCTTCAAGAATGTCTTTAGGTGATGGTGCAGCTGTAGTGGACCCTACATTGGTCACATAATCATGCCTTAACTGGGCGGCTGCTTCCTCCAGAGTATTGAAATATGTGGCATCAAGCCATTCATCAACATTTTCCTCTGTAGGTGGTTCAGACATAGGTTCATCTGCAAGCCTTGTCTTCAATGCAGAAATGTGGTCTTGTCTTTGTTGTAGACCATATAACATTTCAAAGTCTGCATTGGACATCTCAAATATCACATTTAATATTACATCCTCTGTGCTTGAACTGTTCCCAGTTTCTTCTGTTTGGATATGTGAGGAGGGAGCAGAAGAAACTTTGAGTTTCTTGTGAGCTGGTTTCAACAGGTTATAAAAATGCACCTGCTGAAAATTTCTCTCTTTTATTTTGTTCAAGGATCTCATCCTTGCTCACACCCTCTCCTTTTGCCTGGGGTTGGACACCCAACTTCTCTTGCTCTCCTTTTTCAAAGCTTTCTAAAGCTTGACTCTCTTGTTTGTGTATATCATTTCCTTTTTCTAGGTCAGGAGCCTGCCTCTCGCTATTTATTCTCACATCCTCACTCATATTGATTTTGAGTAGTGATGAATTTGGGTTCATAAACAGGAGAGACAAAATTAATTCTTTTTATTACATTTGGCTTACTAGTCAAGGAGTTGACAGCTTCAATTAGATCATCTAAATCTAAACTCTTGTCTAGATTTTCATCATAACCTAGTCCAGATTTTTGACCTATTGTTTGACACCCTACCAAGTCTGTCAACTTTTTAGAGGAAGTATTCCATTGTTTAATCTTAGCTTGAGCATTTTCAAGTTGCTCTACTAAGTAATATTCCCTCTTTTTCAAAGCATCAATCATATGATGAGCTTTGTTTAAGTCAGATTTGATGGTGTCAAACTGTGTCAATCTCTCTTCAAGAAACTTATTTCTTTTCAAGAGACTGTCACGTGATTCTTTCACATTGGTATATTCGATAGTTAAAGATCAAAAACTAACATGCAAATCAGACATATCTTTTTGTATGCTTTCAATACTAGATGTGTCAAGTAAATCAAGCACATTAATATTCTGATTTGCATCACATACCTTTCTAGAATCACTTGACTCGACATTTCGAGCCATCAGGGCAAAGAAGACAACTTCTTCATCAGAGTCGATGTCAATCCAATCTTTACCCTCAATAATCAAGGCTTTGCTCTTTGATTTGGCTTTCTTGTCAGCAAAGTCATTCCCTTTCCTTAATTTTTCGTCCTTAGATCTATCACTAGATCTCGGCTTCCTGCACTCATTGGCAAAGTGCCCTAACTCTTCACAATTGTAACATCTTATCTTCTTTAAGTCGAATGTGACTTTTTGACCTTCACGTTTAAGGGTTAGGTTTCCTTGATGATTTTCTTCCTTTCCTGCTGGCCCTAAATTTCTTGAACTGTTTAACCATGAATGCCATGAATTCCTACATGTCATCATCAATGTCCAGTTCATCTTCCTGATCAGTCGAGTTAGCATTGGAAGATTCCTCTTCAAGCTTCTCTTGAGACTTGCTTGTCTCAACCATCAACGCAACTCCTTTGTCCCTGCCATGCATGCGTTGTCGTTGCTCTACTTCGAGTTCATATGTCTTTAAATTCCCGTAGGGCCTGTCCAGTGTGAGTATGTCCAAGTCATGAGCCTCTCTTATAGCTGTTGTTTTTGGATCCCAACTTGGAGGGAGAGATCTCATGAACTTGGTGTTGACATCCTCATTGTCATAAGACTTCCCAAGTATTTTCAAATCGTTGAGCAAACTGTTGAACCTATCATAAACTGACGTTATTGGTTCACCAGGCTTTGCTTGAAAGAACTCATATTTTTGTGTCAACAATGACCTTTTGTTCTTTCGTACTTGGTCAGTTCCTTCACATAGGACTTTGATGGTGTCCCAGATTTGCTTAGATGTCGTGCAATTTATGATGCTTGTGAACATATTTTTATCAATTCCATTATAGAGTATGTTCATTACCTTAGCATCCTTCAACACTTACAACTTGTCTTCATTTGTATAATCACATTCCGGAGCAAGTTCAAAGTGTTCCGCCACAACAGATCCATCGACAGTTTTAGTAGGAATAAATTTCCTGGGTAGATAGGGACCCTTCTCAATCCTATCAATATAATATGGATCTGTTGCTCCTAAGTGCATGTACATCTTTTGCTTCCACATCGGATATTCTTCTCGTTTAAGAATCGGGATTCTAGTACCACCATCACGACTTCCCGCATACGTCATTATGCTAGAGCTGCTAGCTTCATCGTTGGCCATATCTTGGAACGTGTTAATTGAGTAAATTCAATTAAAGGCTCTGATACCAATTGTTTTTCCAGCGAGATAACCGAGAACTTGTAGAAGGGGGGGTTGAATACAAGTTCTTTGAAATCTTTTCGATTACTTGTTCTTCAAGAAATTAATTATAACTTGCGAAAATAAAGAATAAGAACTCAAATCAATTTATAAACAATTGCTTGTATTTGCTTTAACAATTGTGTACAAATTATAACAATCACAACAATGTAATCTTCAGCTTCTTTTCTATTCTGTGTAGGAAAAGATACAAACTATGAAAAACCTATACAGTTTTGAATTACAATTTCTGTAAAACTAATTATAGCTTCTCTAAAAACTAATTTCTCAGTTTTCCTCTTCTGAATCAATATTAATTCAGCTTCCTTATTTGAATCAAATATAATCTTTCCTTTTTTATAGGAACAGATTTCTGACTTGTTTCCTTACCAGCTACGTCTTCAATAATATCTTGATTTACGTGGAAGACAATCCTTATTCAATTCGAACTCTGTATCTTATCAGGAAATAAAACAGGATTAGTCCCTGACGCTTCATCTTTAGTCTCTGGTGATGTCATCACTAGTCTCTAGTGCTTTTAGTCCCTGATGACGTCAGATTGTGTAGTCTCCGATAGAGTTATTTAGTCTCTGATGACATCAGCTTAGTCTCTGATGCTTTTAAACTTAGTCTCCGATGACGTAAGCTTTAGTCTCCGACTCTTTTAGACTTAGTCTCTGATAACGTAAGCCTTAGTCTCCGATAGTCAAACTAATCTCTGATAGATAAAATTCTTAGTCTCTGACAAGTTTTCCTAGTCTCCGACAAGTCTTTTTGTTAAACTCCAACGGATCAAATACACATTTTGAATTGCTGAAGTTTTGATACTCCATTCCAGCAGTTACTTACAAATAAAAAATAATTGTATCTCTTTACAAAGAATGAATGAATTACAATCAAAGAGATAACTACTGACTACAAAACTTCAGTGTTACTAATTAACATTTTCTATACATTTGTACTCTAAGTAATCTAAAGACAATCATCATCAAATGTTCTAAAACCTAACATTGCTTGCAAAGACATGCAAGAATTTTACGGTAGGTTTTCTACCTGACATCGACTCGTATGGAGTTTTTCTTTGTATCTTGTTGATCATAGACCTATTCTGAGTGAAGCATATACTGATGATTGATTCAGCCCAAAAATAGGTAGGTAGATGTGCATCTTGAAGCATAGTTTTTGATGCATCTATAAGAGTCATGTTCTTCCTCTCAACAACTCAATTTTGCTATTGAGTTCTTGGGGCTGAGAACTGATGTGTAATCCCTTTATCAGCATAGAAGTCTCTCAGTTCTGAATTTTTAAATTTTGTTCCATTCACTTCTGAGAGTCCTCACTTCTTGGTTGGACTCTTTGTTAGGTTTTAGAACATTTGATGATGATTGTCTTTAGATTACTTAGAGTACAAATGTATAGATAGTGTTAATTAGTAACACTGAAGTTTTGTAGCTAGCAGTTATCTCTTTGTTTGTAATTCATTCATTCTTTGTAAAGAGTGTTAAGTTTTAAAACATTTGATGATGATTGTCTTTAGATTACTTACAAATGTATAGAAAGTGTTAATTAGTAACACTGAAGTTTTGTAGCTAGCAGTTATCTCTTTGTTTGTAATTCATTCATTCTTTGTAAAGAGATATAAATATTTCTTATTTGTAAGTAACTGCTGGAATGGTGTATCGAAGCTTCAGAAAGTCAAGATGTGTATTTGATCCGTTAGAGTTTGCAAAAAGGCTTATCAGAGACTAGGAGAACTGGTCAGAGACTAAAAAGATTTTATCTGTCGGAGACTAGTTTTGCCTATCGGAGAGTAAGACTTAAGTCATAAGAGATTAAGTCTAAAGGAGTCGGAGACTAAAGCTTACGTCATCGGAGACTAAAGTTAAAAAGCATCAGAGACTAAGCTAATGTCATCAGAGACTAAGCCTTAACGCGTCAGAGGCTAAATAATTCTATCGGAGACTATACAAGCTGACGTCATCAGGGACTAAATGCACCAGGGACTAATAATGACGTCACCAGAGACTAATGATGAAGCATCAGGTCAGGGACTAATCGTTATTTATTTCCTGAAAATATAGAGTTCAAATTAAAAAGGAATGTCTTCCACGTAAAGCAAGATTTTATTGAAGACGTAGCTGGTAAGGAAACTAACTAGAAATCTGTTCCTATCAAAAAGGAAAGATTGTATTTGATTCGAATAAGGAAGCTAAATTTTATTCAGAATAGAAACTGAGTTAATAGTAATTCAGTTGTGAGAGAAGCTGTAATAAGGTTTATAGAGAATTTGTAATTTGAAGCTGTATAGGTTTTTCATAGTTTGTATCTTTTCCTATATAGAATAGAAAAGAAGTTGATGATCATATTTATTATGGTTGTTAGAATTTGTAATCAGTTGTGAAATCAATATAGCAATTGTTTATAAATTGATTTGAGTTTTTGTTCTTTATATTCCGCAAGAAAGTTTAATTTCTTAAAGAACAAGAAATTCGAAAAGTATTCAAAGAACTTGTATTCAACCCCCCTTCTACAAGTTCTCGGCATCTCATTGGGAAAAAAATTGGTATCAGAGCCTGTAATTGAATTTATTCAATTAATGCATTCCAAGAGATGGCCAATGATGAAGCAAGCAGCTCTAGCATAATGGCGTATGCGGGAAGTCGTGATGGTGGTACTAGAATCCCTATTCTTAAACGAGAAGAATATCCAATGTGGAAGCAAAAGATGTAAATGCACTTGAGAGCAATAGATCCAGACTATATTGATAGGATTAAGAAGGGTCCCTATCTACCTAGGAAATTTATTCCTGCTAAAACTGTCGATGGATCTGTTGTTGCAGAACACTTTGAACTTGCTCCAGAATGTGATTATACAAATGAAGACAAGTTACAAGTGTTAAAGGATGCTAAGGTGATGAACATACTTTATAATGGAATTGATAAAAATATGTTCACAAGCATCATAAATTGCACCACATCGAAGCAAATCTGGGACACCATCAAAGTCCTATGTGAAGGGACTGACCAAGTCCGAAAGAACAAAAGGTCATTGTTGACACAACAATACGAGTTCTTTCAAGCAAAGCCTGGTGAACCAATAACATCAGTATATGATAGGTTTAACATTTTGCTCAATGAGTTGAAGATACATGGAAAGTCCTATGACAATGAGGATGTCAATACCAAGTTCATGAGATCTCTTCCTCCAAGTTGGGATTCAAAAACAACAGCCATAAGAGAGGCTCATGACTTGGACATACACTGGATAGGCCCTACGGGAATTTAAAGACATATGAACTTGAAGTAGAGCAACGACAACGTATGCATGGCAGAGATAAAGGAGCTGCGTTGATGGTTGAGACAAGCAAGTCTCAAGAGAAGCTTGATGAGGAATCTTTCGATGCTAGCTCGACTGATTAGGAAGATGAACTGGACTTTGATGATGACATGGAGGAATTTATGGCATTCATGGTCAAACAGTTCAAGAAATTTAGGGCCAGCAGGAAAGGAAGAAAATCATCAAGGAAGCCTAACCCTAAACGTGAAGGTCAAAAAGTTACCTTCGACTTAAAAAAGATAAGATGCTACAACTGTGATGGGTTAGGGCACTTTGCCAATGAGTGCAGGAAGCCTAGATCTAGTGATAGATCTAAGGATGAAAAATCAAGGAAAGACTTTGCTGACAAGAAAGCTAAATCCAATAGCAAAGCCTTAATAACTGAGGGAAAAGATTGGATTGACAGTGACTCTGATGAAGAAGTTGTCAACTTTGCCCTAATGGCTCGTAGTGACGAGTCAAGTGATTTTACAAAGGTATGTGATGCAAATCAGAATTTTAACGTGCTTAATTTACTTGATACATCTAGCATTGAAAGCATGCAAAAAGATATGTTTGATTTGCATGTTAGTTTTAAATCATTAACTATTGAACATACCAATGTAAAAGAATCACGTGACAATCTCTTGAAAAGAAACAAGTTTTTTGAAGAGAGATTGGTACAATTTGACACTATCAAGTTTGATTTAAACAAAGCTCATCACATGATTGATGCTTTGAAAAAGAGGGAATATTACTTAGTAGAGCAACTTGAAATTCCTCAAGCTAAGATTAAACAATGGAACACTTCCTTTAAAAAATTAACTGACTTGGTAGAGTGTCAAACAATAGGTCAAAAATCTGGACTAGGTTATGATGAAAATACAGACAAAAGTTCAGATTTAAATGATCTATTCGAAGCTGCGAACTCCTCAATTAGTAAGCCAAATTTTAAAAGAATTAATTTTGTCTATCCTGTTATTGAACCTAAATTCATTAACACTCAAGATCAACAAATCACTGCAAAAACAGAAAGTGGTCAAAAGACAGTGAATGTTGTTGATAAGAGTGAAACAAAAAGATTAAATATTGGGTTCATGACAAAGACATAATTAAATAAAAGACTGGAAACTCTTCCAGACAAAAAGGCTGAAAAGTTTGTGGAGTTAAGCAAAAAGAAGAAAAATAGGAATGGAAATATAGGCATTAATAAACATACAAACTATGCTACAATGCCTGATGCTTCTAGAAAGACGTGTCATGTATGTGGTAACCCCAAACACATAGCTGTAAACTGTAGGAGCAAAAATAAAATTCCTATAATTGAGATTGCACCTTCAAAGAGAATAAAAGATAAATCACCAATAAAAAGGTTAGAACATCTTTGCATTAAAACTAAAAATTCTAATCTTGGTAGTCTCTCACAAACAAGTAGCAAGACTAATGATTGTCCTATTAAAGTTAAAATTGTTAAAAGACAATCAACTCAATCTGAGTCAAGTCTTAAGTCTACAACTAGTGAGAAAGGACCCAAGAAAATTTGGGTCCCAAAAATCTCAAACTAGTTACTCTCTACTGTGCAGGGCAAAAAGAAGAAATCATGGTACTTGGACAGTGGCTGTTCAAGGCACATGACCGGAGATAAGACCCTGCTAAAACAGTTTGAAGAGAAAAGTGGCCCAAAAGTCACTTTTGGAGATGATAGCAAAGGCCATACAAGGGGATATGGCAATGTTGAACATGGAGATGTCATCTTCATAGAAGTAGCACTAGTTGATGGCTTAAAGCACAATTTACTTAGTGTAAGTCAACTATGTGATAAAGGATTCCATGTCATCTTTAAAAAAGACCTATGCTAGGTGTGTGACAAGGAATCTGGAAATGTGATATTGACTGGAAAAAGAAAAGGAAATTTGTATGTTGCAAATCTTATTTCTTTTACTGATCAAATCACATGTCTGTATAGCAAAGCTTCAACTGATGAAGTTGGCTTTGGCATAAGAAGCTTTCCCACTTGAATTTCAAGAACATTAACAAGCTTGTGAGGAAAGGATTGGTAGCTGGCATTCCACAATTAGAATTTAAACAAGAAGGATTATGTGATGCATGCCAGAAAGGGAAACATAAGAGTGTATCATTCAAGAGTAAACCAGCAACATCAATCACTGATCCACTTCAATTGTTACACATGGATTTGTTTGGTCAAGTGAATGTGATGTCTATCTTAAGAAATAGATATGCACTGGTTATTGTGGATGATCACACGAGGTATACTTGGGTAAAATACCTCTTCACAAAAGATGAAGTTGCTCAGTTGATAATTGATCATATCAAAAAGATAGAAACTGATTTAGGAAAAATAGTAAGGGTTATAAGGAGCGATAGAGGAACAGAATTCAAGAATTCCCAAGTACTTGAATTCTGCACTGAAAAAGGAATAACTCATCAATTCTCAACTCCAAGAACCCCTCAACAAAATGGAGTTGTTGAGAGGAAAAATAGAACCCTTATTGAAGCAGCAAGGACTATGTTACAAGAGGCTAAGCTTCCCACATATTTTTGGGAGGAAGCAATAAGCATTGCTTGCTTTACACAGAATAGATCCTTGATAAACAAAGCATACAACAAAACACCTTACGAGTTAATGACTGGGAAAAAACCAACTCTCAAATTCTTATATGTGTTTGGTTGTAAATGCTTTGTACTGAGAGATTCATTAGAGTCAAGAGAAAAGTTTGACAATAAATCTAATGAAATAATCTTTTTAGGTTATTCTCTGTCAAGTAAAGCATACAGAGTATATAATCTAAGAACAAAAGTCATTGTGGAATCAATACAAGTCGTGTTTGATGATAAAAAGATTCCAGGAATGATTGGACAAGGATTGCATGAACCTCTCAGTTTTGAGAATGAATTGGATGAATGGGAATATCCATCAGAGACTACTGAATTACCCCAAGATAGTAATGATCCCTACATAATTGAGGGGGAGCTAACAGTTGTGCATGAAGTGCCAAGATCTAATAATTTATCAGAGAATGGAGTATTAGATGAAACTCAAGAGACTGGTGACATTAGTAGTCCATCGGAGACTAATGTTTCACTAGAGACTAGAGTCACTGATGCATAATCAGAAACTATGTTGACACCGGAGACAATAGAAATAAACAGCTCAGGGGGAGCTAATAATGGAGAAGTCAATGGTTTAGGGGGAGCAGTCTCTGATCATGAAGCTAGAATGGATAAAACCAATCTAGAAAATGAAGCATCAACTTCAAGGTCAAATCTGCCACGTGCAATTTTATGGTTGAGGGACCACACGCCAGATTTGATAATTGGAAGTTTAGAGGATGGAGTCAAGACTAGAACTGGAACTCAAAATGAATGTTTATATCTCAGTTTTCTTTCAAAGATTGAGCCAAAGAAAATTGAGGAAGCACTTCAAGATCCTGACTGGATAATTGCCATGCAAGAAGAATTAAACCAATTCACTCGAAATAAAGTCTGGAGACTGGTACCCAAACCAAAGAATAGATCAATTATTGGTGCCAAGTGGGTCTTCAGAAATAAATTGGATGAAGCTGGTACAATTACAAGGAACAAAACAAGACTGGTTACAAAAGGATATTCTCAAGAAGAAGGAATAGACGATGATGAGACTTTTGCACCAGTAGCAAGACTTGAAGTGATAAGAATCTTCTTAGCATATGCAGCCTACAAGAATTTCAAGGTGTACCAGATGGATGTCAAAAGTGCTTTCTTGAATGGAAAATTGGAAGAGGAAGTCTATGTTTGCCAACCCTCAAGTTTTGTGGACTCCAAATTTCCAAATCATGTCTACAGGTTAGACAAAGCACTTTATGGCTTAAAACAAGTACCAAGAGCCTGGTATGATACTCTATCTCAATTTTTGCTTGAAAATAAATTTGTCAGAGGTATCATAGATAAAACCTTATTTTATAGAAAGCAAGGCTCAGATGTTATATTGGTGCAAATATATGTAGATGATATTATATTTGGGTCTACAAATGAAAAACTTTGTGAAAAATTTTCAAAACTTATGCAGTCTAGATATGAAATGAGTATGATGGGAGAATTAACATTTTTCTTAGGTTTGCAAATAAAACAATCAACTGATGGAATATTTATCAGTCAGTCCAAGTATATCAAAGACTTACTGAGAAAAAATGATTTGGTTGATTGTACATCTGCAAAAACACCCATGCCTACTGCCACTAAGCTAGATAAAGATTTAAAAGGAAAGAAAATTGATATTACTAGTTATAGAGGCATGATAGGCTCTCTTTTATATCTAACTGCAAGTAGACCAGATATAATGTTTGCTACATGTTTATGTTTATAGGGTCAGCTAGATTTCAAGCTGACCCTAGAGAGTTACATTTGATTGCTGTAAAAAAAAATACTCCGATATCTAAAGGGTACCCCAAACCTTGGTTTATGGTATCCCAAAGAATCTGATTTTAAACTAATTGGTTATTTAGATGCTGACTATGCAAGTTGCAAGCTTGATAGGAAAAGCACAAGTGGAAGCTGTCAACTTCTTGAAGGCAGACTTGTTTCTTGGTTTAGTAAGAAACAAAATTCAGTTTTAACTTCAATAGCAGAAGCTGAATACATTGCAACTGGGAGTTGTTGTGCTCAAATCCTATGGATCAAGAATCAACTCCTAGACTATGGTATGTCATTATCCAAAAGTCCTATCTATTGTGATAATACAAGTGTCATAGCAATAACAGAAAATCCAGTGCAACATTCAAGAACAAAACGCATAGATATTAGATATCACTTCATAAGAGAACATGTAAGTGAAGGTAATATCGAATTACACTGGGTTACAACTGATAAACAATTTGTAGACATATTCACAAAACCTTTAGATGAATCTACCTTCACTAGATTAGTCTGTGAGTTAGGAATGTTAAATTATGCCTCTAAAAATTGATTAAATTTTGAAAACAAGTTGTTTAGTTGTGAAAAGCTAGAATTTAATTTCTGTTTGATGCTGTTTTAATTAAACAGAATTATTGAAGCTAATAATCATTAACTTGATTGTTGGAAATATTTTGAAAGCTTAAGAGAAAGAAACTATCTTAGTCCCCGACTGAATTAAAAATTTGAACTATCGAAGACTAACTAGTCCTCGACAGTAGTTTTTAATTAGTCCCCGACTGAATTAAAAATTTGAACTATCAGAGACTAACTAGTCCTCGACAGTTGTTTTAATTAGTCCACGACTGAATTAAAAATTGAACTATCAGAGATTACATTACTTTCCGACATCGTTTTGGTTAGTCTCTGACTCAATCAAAATGAACTATCGGAGACTAATCGGGTCTAGTCTCTTATGAGTGAACTTATCAGAGATTAAGGCAATCTCCGATCGAGGGTAATCTGGTAGTTATCCTACCCACGATCGAAAAACGGTTCACTATCTTTAGAATTGCAAACGTTTCTAATACTTCGCTAAAAGTAAAATCAAACACATTTGCAATCACAATCTCTTAAAGCTTTGAAATTATTTTCTCTCTGCAAATTCTCTTCAATCTAACCCTATTTCAAGTTTCTTCAAAGTTCACAGATCTCTTCAAATGGCCGCTAAAACAGTCTGTTTCCAGTTTGGAGATTTCGATTTCATAAAGACTAACCATGCAGGGGTGGCTAATAAGCATGAATTTGGAGCCCAGTATCACCCCTTCGTGGATTTCCTTCAAAACTCCAATCTATCATATGCCATTTATGAAGCTCCCGTCCAAGCCGCTGAAGTTCTCACGATTGTCTGGTCCACTGCTACCATCCAGGATGAGAACACTGACTCTCCTGTGGTAAGTTTCAGGTATGCAAACTCTGTTTATAATATAGATCATACCGTAGTTAATAATGCTTTACACTTGTCAATCTATGAAAACTTTGACTTCCTTGCTTCTAATGAAAAGAACTTCTTTCTATGTTTAAAAACTTACATTATTCTGCTAAAATTAGTTCTGTTGGGTCTATAACACGACCCCATCTAAGGCAAGAGTGGTCACTGTTCTTTGATATAATAACTAAAGCATTTACTTCAAAATGCAGTGGCTATGATGCTATCACTACACTCACACAACAAATTGCTTTTAGTGTGTTGTATGATAGACATCTAAACATTGGGCTTTTAATTCTGCAAAATCTTCTGGTAAAACTGAAATCTGGTAATAAAAATAAAATTTATTATGCTACGTTTTTGATGATGATTGCTTATTATCTAATCCCTAACCTTAATATTACTAGATTGCAAGTTGTACTAACTGTTTTGCAGAGTAAAAGAAGTTTTACTGATGTGAAGCATAAATCTACCAAGGTAAAGGTTCCTTTATTTTTCCCTCCTGTCATGAGAGCTATTCTCATTGACAGGCTTCCAAATCTTTATTATTTGCAATTCTTTGAGGATATTAAAAGCCAAAACCCTGTGAATCCTCCAACCACTTCACAACAACAATCCATAGCCCCCTCCACAGTTTCCCAAAAGACTGTGGTTGTAAAGACTCAAACAACCATCACAAAACTCTCAATAAAGAGAAAAATAATCGAGGGCGTAAGTGAGGATGAGGGAGAACAAGAAGCTGAAGTACCACTTCAGAGAAAGAAGAGAGTTATAACCTTTAGCTAAAAGCAATCCATTGCTTCCCAAAAGGCAATGGAGGTTATAAGGAAAAACAGTGAACTGTCACCATCCTCCTAAAAGGATGTTAACATTGAAGAAAGTTCCTAACCAGGAACACACTGTACAGAGTCTGCACAACCTCTTGTTCACCAACAAGAGGAAACCCAAAGAGAGCAAATACAAGAAAAGAGTGACACAAGGAGTGCACACACAGAGTCATCACTTGACGTTCTTCAATTTTCAATGTCTGAGGAACAGCCAACACTCCACACTGTACATTCTTCTCCTTCTTCTCCCATACTTGATTCTTTTAAATTACACATTTAAATTTAAATTCTCTTGATTTTTCCCAAGAGGAGCCCATACTCGAGACAAGCTCTCAAACATATTCTATTGATAGATCCCTAGCCCAAAATACACAAAGGGAACCCCCTATCCATGCAATCACATCTACTTCTCCAACCCCCACTTCTGTAGGACAGAGTGTACCCATCCAAATGAGTGAGGATGTGAGAATAAATAGTGAGAGTCAGACTCCTGACCTGGAAAAAGGAGAGAATATACACATACTTGAGAGTCAAGCTTTAGATAGCTTGGAAAAATGAGAGCATGAGAAGCTGGGTGCCCAACCCCAGGCAAAAGGGGAGGGTGTGAGCAAGGATGAGATCCTTAATCAAAATAAAAGAGAGAAATTCTCAGCAGGTATATTTTTACAACCTGTTGATACAAGCTTACAAGAAGCTTATGTTTCTTCTGCTCCCTCCATAAATATCCAAACAGAAGAACCTGAGAACATTTTAAGCACAGGGGATGCAACATTAAATGTGATATCTGAAATGTCTAATGCCGACTTTGAAGTTTTATATGGTCTGCAACAAAGACAAGACCACCTTTCTGCATTGAAGACAAGGCTTGCAAATGAACCTGTGCATGAAGAAGCTCTAGAAACAAATGTTGATGAATGGTTGGATGCAACCTATTCCAACACACTGGAGGATGCAGCCGCCCATTTAAGGCAGGATTATGTGACCAACATAGGGTCAACTGCCTCTGCACCATCTGTTAAAGATATTCTTGAAGAAGTAACCAAGGTGGATAAGAAACATACAAAGTTTCACCACTTCTTGGTTACTAGCATAAATGGTACAGTGAAGAAAATGGAGGAAAGGATGGAGTTGGAGACAGACAAAATCAGAAGGTGCTATGAAGGACACTTGCCAAGGAGGACTATTACTGCCATTGATACACTTATCAAAGACAAGTCCAAGACTGACAGTCGACTTCAAGCCCTAGAAGCCAATATCCAACTCCTGATCTAAAAACAAGACAAAATGGAGCAACTCTTGATGCAGGCAATTCCATACTTGGCCACCTCCTCTCACCCTAAAGATGCTGATGTCAAAAAGGGGGAGAGTGGTCAATACAAACAACATATTCCTGTACAAAAACCAAAATCTGGTCCTGTCCTTGATGCAGAATTGCAAGCAATGATGGACAGTATCTTAAAGAAACATTCTGATATTCAAGCAGCAACAACAAAGTCAACAACAACAACACAACTTCCAACAACAACAGCAACAGTAGCATCTCCTCCTTCCACTGCACAAGCCCCAACAATGAAAGACAAAGGCAAGGGTGTTTTGGTTGAGGAGCCAAAGAAATCAAAATCTGCTCAACCAAGACAACCTAAGCTGATGGAGGATGCTATGAAGACTGCTCACTTTCCCACTCCAGTTGAACTAATAGTGGATGGGAAAATGGAGTTAGTTTATCCTCAAGAACAAAAGCTGATAGAATCTGATGCACTATTAGCTCAGAAACTTCAAGAGGAGGAGGCAAAGAAGAAGAGACTTTTATCAAGAAGGTCAAGTGCACAGAAAGCAGCCATAACCAAAAAGAAGAATAAAGAGATGGAAAAAGTTGAAAAGAAATCAAGGAGGCAACCCTTGGTTCAGGAATCTGTAAAGAAACTTGTAACCAGGGCAACTATCAAGAAGCCTACTTCTCAAAATTCTCCAAGGTCAACTGAGACTGCTTTGATGGCTGTGAGTGGACCAACAAAGCCACAAACAGTTTCATTAAAGAAGTTTTACAAAGTTGAAATGGCAAGTGCTGATGAAAAAATAAAAGCCCTGAAGAAAAGTACTAAGAAGATAGATCTGATCAAGGGTAAGAACAACAGAGAACTTCTTCATGTCTTTTTGAAGGATGGAGAGTCTTTAAAATTTGAGAAGCCAGCCTTGGAGGGACAGACTAAAGAAAATCTGGAATGGTTGCTGACTGTTGTATTTGGAACTTCTGATCTCAACATGAATCTTCGAAGCCAGATTCAAAAGGTAATGAAGGAGAAGCATAAGGTGGATACAGTGCCGGAAGCTAATACTAAACCTTTAGGATTTTGGTATGAGACTTTTCATGGAGAGAAAGTCTTCTTCAATTACAACAGAGATATCAACAGTGTCAGTGAGTGACATATTGAAGTATTTATTAGTTTACTCAAAGATGCTGAAGATGAGATGGAGATTATTCTGAGAAAACTGTTGATAGAAAGGTTGGATGTGTTGAAGAAAAGTAAAAGATGAAGTTGTTGAAGTTGGAGGTATGTTGATTATTAATTAAGCTGTAATTTTTATGTTTGAAGCCAGACTTATAGGATTTAAACTTGAGTCTTGGTGGAAGCTGAACAACAGATCAAAGATCTTAGTTCAGAATACATTTGTAGTTAGCAATTCTTTATTTTTTTTTCTAAGTAATTGTAATGTTGAGTTTTGACATCATCATCAACCTTGAAATTATGCTTATCATTCTGATATTCATAATTAGGGGGAGATTGTTAGGTTTTAGAACATTTGATGATGATTGTCTTTAGATTACTTAGAGTACAAATGTATAGATAGTGTTAATTAGTAACACTGAAGTTTTGTAGCTAGCAGTTATCTCTTTGTTTGTAATTCATTCATTTTTTGTAAAGAGATATAAATATTTCTTATTTGTAAGTAACTGCTGGAATGGTGTATCGAAGCTTCAAAATGTCGAAGTGTGTATTTGATCCGTTAGAGTTTACAAAAGGGCTTGTCGGAGACTAGGAAAACTTGTCAGAGACTAAGGTTTCTTTATCTATCGGAGACTAGTTTTGCCTATTGAAGACTAAAGCTTACGTCATCGGAGACTAAAGTTAAAAGTATCGGAGACTAAAGCTGACGTCATCGGAGACTAAGCCTTAAAGCATCGGAGACTAAATAACTCTATCGGAGACTACATAATCTGACGTCATCAAGGACTAAACAATCAGAGACTAATTGATGATGTCACCAGAGACTAAAGATGAAGTATCAGGGACTAAACGTTATTTATTTCCTGAGAGATACAAAGTTCGAATTGAATAAGGATTGTCTTCCACGTAAAGCAAGATATTATTGAAGATGTAGCTGGTAAGGAAACAAGCCAGAAATTTGTTCCTATAAAAAAGGAAAGATTGTATTTGATTCGAATAAGGAAGCTGAATTTTATTCAGAATATAAACTGAGTTAATAGTAATTCAGTTGAGAGAGAAGCTGTAATTAGGTTTTACAGAGAATTGTAATTTGAAGCTGTATAGGTTTTTCATAGTTTTGTATCTTTTCCTATACAGAATAGAAAAGAAGCTGATGATCATATTTATTATGATTGTTAGAATTTGTAATCAGTTGTGAAATTAATATAGCAATTGTTTATAAATTGATTTGAGTTTTTGTTCTTTATATTCCGCAAGAAAGTTTAATTTCTTAAAGAACAAGAAATT
>CM025785.1:29010714-29059105 GCA_014636745.2 Centella asiatica | reverse complement strand
TTTTCAACTTTCTTAATGAAGTCCATGATTATTTGAGGGTTCTCATCTTTGCTGTGAAAAAAACCTCACCCAAGTGTAACTTGAATAGTCATCCACCATTACTAAAGCAAATCTTTTCTTTGTGACTGTCATGATATTTGTCACAAGTTTGGTGCTGATAGGGACTTTGGCGTAGTTCAACTTGAAACACCTTGAAGAATTCTAACTCTTTTAAACTTGGTCTTTAACTTCAGTGATATAGCAGATTCACAGCAGTTGTACAACTGTTCTTCTAAATTTGACAAGGCTAAGTTTATAAAGTTATCTATTCCTAAGTTACAAATAGGCAATCATCTATACCCAACATCTAGAACAAAGATTTGTTGTATGAGCTTGGTTACGAGAAATTTCAATTTTTATCTCAAAATCATTCTTTGTAGTATATCTTCTGTAAAAACATTCAACTTCATCAACCGAATTAAAAATTTAACTGAAAAATGGTACAATATCTTCCTCATCGTCAACATTTATCTTATTAAAGTTATTTTGTTGATCATTTTGTTTTTCTTCCTCATCAAAATTATTTTTTTGTTCTTCTTCCTCATCAAAATTATTTTGTTGCTCATTTCAGTGTGATTGAGAATTACCTCCAACATTGTAATTATCTTGTCTAATTATAGATGCAAAATCTTATTTAATGTTAAAATTAAAGGAAGACATCGAGAAAATATACCAAGATAAAATAGATAAACTTATACTATAAAAGATAAGGAAAAACTCAGACGAAGCGAAGTGAAGCAAGAAGAGACGAGGAGACAGAGTTTTCTGAAATCTGAAAAAACCCTAATACTGACTAATAGTGGCAAAAATAGACGTCTACATTGGTCTTTCAATCCATGCTACTAATAGTGATGTCCATCACATTGTTTTTTTCATACACGCCACTATTAGTGGCGTAGGCGCCTCTAATAGTGGCTGATGTATTTGATCTGGGAGGATCAAATACAAGTTGCGAAAAATAACTTTAGGTTGATTATATAAAGAATTTAATCACAGAGAATCAAAAGTAAAGGATCAATCTGTTTAGTTTGCTTAAAGAAATTAATCACCCGTAAGCTAAAACAAATCAGCTTGTGAAAGTTTCAAGGAATTAACCACCAACTCTCAAGATAATTGTAAGTGAAAACTCACACAATTGTATTAATCAAAGTCTGTCTCCCTCAATGTACATTATAAGCAGCTATTTATAAGCTAAAGAAACCTAATCCTACTTGGAAAGAATATTACATTGGAAAAGATCTAATTTAACAAGGAAAGAAAACAAACTCATTATGAATAGGAAACAAATATGAAACAAACACAAAAAATAATAAAATACATAAAAACAAAATATTTGTAACTGTCAATGGATAATTGGTCGTCAGTGGATAATTATCCCCTGACGGGTCAAACTGACTGTCGGAGGATAATTATCCCCTGATGGCCTAAACAGTCATCAACGGATAATTATCCACTAATGAATTACTTAAACCCTTGATGACATCACACCAACTTCTGGTCATCCTCCGATGACGTCATCCCCTGACGCGTATCCCCTAATGCCAAGCTTTCATCCCCTGACGCCAGTTTCTCGTCATCCCCTGATCCATTCCTTGACATCCCCTGATACCATCCTCGGCACTCCCTAATGCCAGGTCTCAGCTAAGGCACAAAGTTACTTAACTCCACATTTGTAAGCAAAATGACTGCAAATTTATAAGTACTTCACAACCAATGTACCGCATATGCATTAATAGAAAATAAATCTAAAGTTACATCCTTTAATGCGAGATTTACCTTTTTATCCAAAGCTGCATCAGATTGTTCAACACTCGATGACTCCAACGGATCAGTGGCAATATAGGAAATTTTCTTTTTCAACCATCCGATTATTGATCCAATTATGTGAAATTAGTTATGAGAGATGTATAACTAATGTAAGTTATATATCACCTCATATACATATACATATACATATATATATATATATATATATATATATATATATATATATATATATATTTTTTACATAATATATATTAGATTACATAATAAATATTGATATTGCTATTGTATATTATATATTATTAATATTATGTTATATGGTATAAAATATATATTATATTATATATCTATATATTTATCTTTAAAATTATGTTAAAATTAAAAGTGGTGTGTTTATAAATATATTTTATTGTTTTGTTAGGAGAATGGACATCAATAGTAGATCATTAAATATAGAAATCATTATTCAATATCTTCTCCTAAAATATAGATATAGATGTCTTTGTTATAAAAAAAAATTTGTTGGAGTAACATTTTTGTCAAATTACTTAATTTTATTTCATAAAACATAGATAAACTTAATTTTAGGCTTTGTTTGACAGAGGGAAAATGAATTTCTTAAAATTATTCTTTTTATTTTCAAATGTTTGTTTATAAAAATTGATTCAAAAGAAAATGATTCTCGATTAAAAGAAAAATTTATATGAAAAGTGAGGAAAATGATATCTCATTTTGAAATGGAAAAAATATTTTTCAAAGAAAAACAAAAAGAAAGAATATAAATGAAGAGTGAGATGGATAGAGAAAATTTTAGTGGATCGCACCACTTGTGAATTTTGTTTTTTTTATTTTGTTTTGAACATTTATAAATCTAAAAATATATATACAAAAAATATTTAAAAATTATCATAATTTATAATTTTTCAAGATATATAGATAGATACACATATAATTTTTTTGAACTTTTCAAAAAATTATTTTTTTACCTCTTAAAATACAACTTACATATTTTCACTCATTTTTAATATAACAACCAAACACGAAAAATTAAATTATTTTCTTAAAAAATATTTTAAAACATTTTTCAAAAAACGTTTTCTAAAAAATATTTTAAAATATTTTTCTTCCATGCAAGTAAACATTTCGGAGAGAGAAAGTAGCTGACACAGCCAAATCCTTACCCAGTTTTCGCTCCATTTCTTATGTGAAGCTGGAATCTCTCTCTCTCCTCTTTACTGTACGGAGGATCCCAATCTGTTACTTCCGCTCTTTCTTCTCACCATCCGAACAAATGTGTTAAGTAATTTTCCCTCAACAATTTCCACTGTTTCACTATTTTAAATCACCGCTGCAACTTTTTCCGGCCACAAATGGTGGTTTTATCACTTTTCATTTCCCTCGTCTTCATCTGTTGTAAGACTGTACTGGGTTCTCTCTCCGAAGATGCAATGTCGCTTCTCAGCTTCAAGAGCTCCATATCTCGCGACCCTTTGAACCTTTTAGCCAACTGGAATACCTCCGGCGATCATTGTCACTGGTACGGTGTCACCTGCGATTCTGCCTCCGGCAGGGTTGTATCAGTCAACATCGTCGGTCGGATCAACTCGGAGCTATCAGGTCATCTCCCGGGCTCAGTCAGGAACCTAACTGCGCTCAGGAACTTATCTTTACCCAATAACGTATTTTCCGGTGAGATTCCGGCGGAAATTGGAAGCATTCGGTCTCTGCAAGTACTTGAGCTTCAGGGGAATAATTTCTCCGGGATGATTCCTCATCAGATAAGATATCTCACTTCTCTTGTACCGCTCAATTTGTCTTATAATTTGTTTTCGGGTCGGATTCCGGTCGGGTTGATCGGTGCCGGTAATTTAAGTGGGATTGATTTATCTAATAATCAATTAACTGATGAGCTTACAATTGGTGAAAAATGTGAGTTTTTGAACTATTTGAAGCTCTCTAATAACTACTTGTTAAATGAAATTCCTGCCTCAATTGGGAAGTGCTTCAATTTGAGTACCCTTTTGCTTGATGGTAACATTTTGCAAGGTCATATTCCACCGGAGATAGGCTGGCTATCGGAACTTAGGGTTCTAGACGTTTCTAGAAACAGTTTTACTGGTAGAATTCCTAGTGAACTAGGCAAGTGTTTGAAGCTTACTGTTCTTGTGTTGACCAATGTGGTTGATTTTGGGGAAGATGATAATAGTGTGGTGGGTATTTCTAGAGGAGAATTCAATGCCTTTGAGGGTGGAATTCCTTATGAATTCTTGTTACTTCCCAATCTTCAAGTGTTTTGGGTTCCTAGAGGAAATCTTGGTGGAAGATTACCAGGTCATTGGACCGAGTTGTGCTCACTGAGAGTGCTCAATTTAGGGGGAAATTATTTGACTGGTACGATTCCCGAGAACATGGCATTGATGTGCAAGAATCTTACTTTCTTGGACTTGAGCTCCAATAATTGCAGGGATTCTTGCCATTGCAATTGCGTATTCCATGTATGTTATACTTCAATGTCAGTGGAAATTTATTTTCTGTGCCAATTTTTCCATTCCTATTTTTCTTATTTCTGCTTAACTCCACTGACTTTTTAACCATTTTATCTAGAAGATTTTCCAATTTTTTACTTAACTGTGTCTTTGTCATGAACCCAATATTTAATCTTTTATTTTTACTCTTATCAACAATATTCGCTAACTTTTGATCAATTTCTGTTTTTGCAGTGATTTGTTGATTTTGAGTAGTGATGAATTTGGGTTCATAAACAGGAGAGACAAAATTAATTCCTATTATTACATTTGGCTTACTAGTTAAGGAGTTGGCAGCTTCAATTAGATCATCTAAATCTGAACTCTTGTTTAGATTTTCATTATAACCTAATCCAGATTTTTGACCTATTGTTTGACACCCTACCAAATCTGTCAACTTTTTAGAGGAAGTATTCCATTGTTTAATCTTAGCTTAAGCATTTTCAAGTTGCTCTACTAAGTAATATTCCCTCTTTTTCAAAGCATCAATCATATGATGAGCTTTGTTTAAGTCAGATTTGATGGTGTCAAACTGTGTCAATCTCTCTTCAAGAAACTTATTTCTTTTCAAAAGACTGTCACGTGATTCTTTCATATTGGTATATTCGATAGTTAAAGATCATAAACTAACATGCAAATCAGACATATCTTTTTGTATGCTTTCAATACTAGATGTGTCAAGTAAATCAAGCATATTAAAATTCTGATTTGCATCACGTACCTTTGTAGAATCACTTAACTCGACACTTCGAGCCATCAGGGCAAAGAAGACAACTTCTTCATCAAAGTCGCTGTCAATCCAATCTTTACCCTCAATAATCAAGGCTTTGCTCTTCGATTTGGCTTTCTTGTCAGCAAAGTCATTCCCTTTCCTTGATTTTTCATCCTTAGATCTATCACTAGATCTCGGCTTCCTGCACTCTTTGGCAAAGTGCCCTAACCCGTCACAATTGTAACATCTTATCTTCTTTAAGTCAAATGTGACTTTTTGACCTTTACATTTAAGGGTTAGGTTTCCTTGTTGATTTTCTTCCTTTCCTGCTGGCCCTAAATTTCTTGAACTGTTTGACCATGAATGCCATGAATTCCTACATGTCATCATCAGTGTCCAGTTCATCTTCCTGATCAGTCGAGCTAGCATTGGAAGATTCCTCTTCAAGCTTCTCTTGAGACTTGCTTGTCTCAACCATCAACGCAACTCCTTTGTCCCTGCCATGCATGTGTTGTCGTTGCTCTACTTCGAGTTCATATGTCTTTAAATTCCCGTAGAGCCTGTCCAGTGTGAGTATGTCCAAGTCATGAGCCTCTCTTATAACTGTTGTTTTTGGATCCCAACTTGGAGGGAGAGATCTCATGAACTTGGTGTTGACATCCTCATTGTCATAGGACTTCCCAAGTATTTTCAAATCGTTGAGCAAAGTGTTGAACCTATCATAAACTGACGTTATTGGTTCACCAGGCTTTGCTTGAAAGAACTCGTATTTTTGTGTCAACAATGACCTTTTGTTCTTTCGAACTTGGTCAGTTCCTTCACATAGGACTTTGATGGTGTCCCAGATTTGCTTAGATGTCGTGCAATTTATGATGCTTATGAACATATTTTTATCAATTCCATTATAGAGTATGTTCATTACCTTAGCATCCTTCAACACTTACAACTTGTCTTCGTTTGTATAATCACATTACAGAGCAAGTTCAAAGTGTTCCGCCACAACAGATCCATCGACGGTTTTAGTAGGAATAAATTTTCTGGGTAGATAGGGACCCTTCTCAATCTTATCAATATAATCTAGATCTGTTGCTCTTAAGTGCATGTACATCTTTTATAACTTGCGAAAATAAAGAACAAGAACTCAAATCAATTTATAAACAACTGCTTGTATTTGCTTTAACAATTGTATATAAATTATAACAATCACAACAATGTAATCGTCAACTTCTTTTCTATTCTGTATAGGAAAAGATACAAACTATGAAAAACCTATACTGTTTTCCCAGTGAGATGCCGAGAACTTGTAGAAGGGGGGTTGAATACAAGATCTTTGAATACTTTTCGAATTTCTTGTTCATTAAGAAATTAAACTTTCTTACGGAATATAAAGAACAAAAACTCAAATTAATTTATAAACAATTGCTATATTGATTTCACAACTGATTACAAATTCTAACAACCATAATAAATATAATCATCAGCTTCTTTTCTATTCTGTATAGGAAAAGATACAAACTATGAAAAACCTAAACAGCTTTAAATTACAGTTCTCTGTAAACATAATTATAGCTTCTCTTTCAACTGAATTACTATTAACTCAGTTTCTATTCTGAATAAAATTCAGCTTCCTTATTCGAATCAAATACAATCTTTCCTTTTTGATAGGAACAGATTTCTGGTTAGTTTCCTTACCAGCTACGTCTTCAATAATATCTTTCTTTATGTGGAAGACATTCCTTTTTAATTCGAACTCTGTATCTTTCAGGAACTAAATCGTGATTAGTCCCTAATGCTTCATCTTTAGTCTCTGGTGACGTCATTACTAGTGTCTGGTGCTTTTAGTCCCTGATGACGTCAGATTGTGTAGTCTCCGATAGAGTTATTTAGTCTACGATGCTTTAAGGCTTAGTCTCCAATGACATCAGCTTAATCTCTGATGCTTTTAACTTTAGTCTCCGATGACGTAAGCTTAGGCTTCGACTTCTTTAGACTTAGTCTCTGATGACGTAAGCCTTAGTCTCCGATAGGCAAAACTAGTCTCCGACAAATAAAATCTTTTTAGTCTCTAACCAGTTCTCCTAGTCTCCGATAAGCCTTTTTGTAAACTCTAACGGATCAAATACACATCTTGACTTTCTGAAGCTTCGATTCTCCATTCCAGCAGTTACTTATAAATATGAAATAATTTTATCTCTTTACAAATAATGAATAAATTACAATCAAAGAGATAACTACTGGCTACAAAATTTCAGTGTTACTAATTAACACTTTCTATACATTTGTACTCTAAGTAATCTAAATACAATCATCATCAAATGTTCTAAAACCTAACAATCTCCCCCTAATTATGAATATCAGAATGATAAGCATAATTTCAAGGTTGATGATGATGTCAAAACTCAACATTACAATTACTTAGAAAAAGAATAAAGAATTACTAACTACAAATGTATTCTGAACTAAGATCTTTGATCTGTTGTTCAGCTTCCACCAAGACTCAGGTTTAAATCCTATAAGTCTGGCTTAAAAAAATATAGCTTATTTTTAAAAAACAACTTCAACAACAAGTTTACCTCATTTTTTCTTTAACAACTCCAGCCTTTCTTTTCTGTTTTTCCTCAGCAACTCCAGTCTGTCTATCAACAGCTTTTTCAGCACCAACTCAATTTCTTCTGTAGCATCCTTGAGCAAACTGATAAATCGTTCAATATGTCGCTCACTAACACTAGTAATATCTCTGTTGTAATCAAAGAAGACTTTCTCTCCATGAAAAGTCTCATACCATAATCCTAGAGGTTTAGGATTAGCTTCCGGCACAGTATCCACCTTATGCTTCACCTTCATCACCTTTTGAATCTGGCTTCGAAGTTTCATGTTGAGATCAGAAGTCTCAAGCACAACAGTCAACAACCACTCCAGGTCTTCTTTATTTTGTCCCTCAAAGGCTGGCTTTTCAAACTTCAAAGATTCTCCATCTTTCAAGAAAACATGGAGAAATTCTTTGTTATTTGTACCCTTTACCAGATTTATCTTCTTTGTGGTCTTCTTAAGGGCCTTGATGATTTCTTCTGTACTTGCCATTTCAACCTTGTAAGACTTCTTTGATGAAACTGTTTGTGGCTTTGTTGGTCCACTCACAGCCACCAAAGCAGTCTCGGTTGACCTTGGAGGTTCTTGAGAAGTAGGCTTTTTAATAGTTGCCTTGATCACAGGTTTCTTTGCAGATTCCTGGACCAAAGGTTTCCTTCGTGATTTCTTCTCTGCCTCTTCCATCTCTTTATTTTTCTTTTTGGTTATGGCTGCTTTCTGTGCACTTGATCTCCTTGTGAAAATCTTCTTCTTCTTTGCCTCCTCCTCTTCCCTTTTTGCAGCCATGTCTTCCTCCTCTTGAAGTTTTTGAGCCAATAGAGCATCAGCTTCTATCAATTTTTGCTCTTAAGGATAGACCAACTCCACTTTCCCATCCACTATCAGTTCAACTAGAGTGGGAAAGTTAGCTGTCTTCATGACATCCTCCATTAGCTTGGGTTGTCCTGGTTGAACAGTGTTTTTCTACTTTGAATCTTCAACCATAACCCCCTTGCCTTTGTCTTTGAATGTAGGGGCTTGTGCAGAGGAAGAAGGAGAAGCTTTTGTTGCTGCTTTTGTTGTTGATGTTGTTGCTGTTGTTGTTGTTGTTGCTGTTGTTGTTGTTGTTGGTAGTGTTGGAAGTTGTGTTGTTGTCGTAGCTGCTGCAAGATCAGCATGTTTCTTTAAGATCCTGTCCATCATTGCTTGTAATTCAGCATCAAGGACAGAACCAGTCTTGTGTACAGGTACATATTTGAATGGACCACTCTCCCCCTTTTTGACATCAGCATCTTTAGGTTTAGAGGGGATGGCCAGACTTGGAATTGCCTGCATAAGTAGCTGCTCCATTCTGTCTTGCTTTTGGATCAGGAGTTGGATGTTTGCTTCAAGGGCTTGAAGTCGACTGTTAGTCTTGGACTTGTCTTTGATAAGTGTATCAATGGTAGTAATTGTCCTCCTTGGCAGGTGTCCTTCATAGCACCTTCTAATCTTTTCGGTCTCCAACTCCATCCTTTCCTCAATTTTCTTCATTGCACCATTGATGCCAGTAACCAAGAAGTGGTGAAACTTTGTGTGTTTCTTATCCACCTTGGTTACTTCTTCCATTATGTCATGAATTGATGGTGCAGATGTAGTTGACCCTATATTGGTCACATAGTCCTGCCTTAATTGGGTGGCTGCATCCTCCAGAGTGTTGGCATAAGAGGCATCAAGCCATTCATCAACATTATGCTCTAGAGCTTCTTCAGGCACAGGTTCATCTGCAAGCCTTGTCTTTAATGCAGAGATATGATCTTGAGACTGTTGTAGACCATAAAGAGTTTCAAAATCTGCATTGGACATCTCAGAGATTATATGTAATGCTGCATCCCCTATGCTTGTACTTTTATCTGATTCTTCTGTTTGGATTTTGATGGAGGGAGCAGAAGAAACCAGAGCTTCTTGTGAGCTGGTTTCAACAGATTGTAGAAATATACCTGTTGAAAATTTCTATCTTTTCTTTTGTTCAAGGATCTCATCCTTGCTCACACCCTCTCCTTTTGCCTGGGGTTGGGCACCCAACTTCTCTTTCTCCCATTTTTCCAAGCTATCTAAAGCTTGACTCTCTTGTATGTGTATATTCTCTCCTTTTTCCAGGTCAGGAGCCTGACTCTCACTATTTATTCTCACATCCTCACTCATTTGGATGGTGTCACTTTGTCCTACAGAAGTGGGGGTTTGAGAAGAGCGTGTGACAGCATGGATAGGAGGTTCCCTTTGTTTATCTTCGTCTTGGGATCTATCCATGGAATCTGTTTAAGAGCTTGTCTCGATTATTGGCTCCTCTTGGGAAAAATCAAGAGAATCAATCATATGTATATCAAAAGAATCAAGAGTGGTAGAAAAAGGGGAAGAATGTTCAGTTTGAAGTGTTGGTTGTTCCTAAGACATTGAAAATTGAGGAACATCAAAAGATGACTCTGTGTGTGCACTCCTTGTGTCACTCTTTTCTTTTATTTTCTCTCTTTGGGTTTCCTCTTGTTGGTGAACAAGAGGTTGTGCAGACTCTGTACAGTGTGTTCCTGGTTGGGAACTTTCTTCAATGTCAACATCTTTTTGGGAGAATGGTGACAGTTCACTGTTTTTCCTTATAACCTCCACTGCCTTTTGGGAAGCAATGGATTGCTTTTGGCTAGGGGTTATAACTCTTTTCTTTCTCTGAAGTGGAACTTCAGCTTCTTGTTCTCCCTCATCCTCACTTGCTCCCTCAATTATTTTTCTTTTAATTGGGAGTTTTGTGATTGTCTTTGTTTCTACAACCACAGTCTCTCAAGAGGGGGCGATAGATAGTTGTTGTGAAGTGGTTGGAGGATTAATGGGGTTTTGGCTTTCAATATCCTCAAAGAATTGCAAAGAGTAAAGGTTTGGAAGCCTGTCTATGAGAATAGTTCTCATGACAGGAGGAAAGTATAAGAGAACTTTTACCTTTGCAGATTTATGCTTCACATCAGTAAATATTCTTTTACTCTGCAAAACAGTTGGTAGAACTTGCATTCCAGTAATATTAAGATTAGGGATTAGATAATTAGCAATCATCATCAAAAACCTAGAATAATAAATTTTATTTTTGCTGGTTTTAAGTTTTATCAACAAATTTTGCAGAATTAAAAGCCAAATGTTAAGATGTCTATCATACAACACACTAAAAGTGATTTGTTGTGTGAGTGTAGTGATAGAATCATAGTCACTGCATTTTGTGGAAAATGCTTTTGTTATTATGTCAAAAAATAGTGACCACTCTTGCCTAAGACGGGGTCGTGTTATAGACCCAACAGAACTAATTTCAGCAGAATAATGTAAATTTTTAAACATAGTAACAATTTCTTCATCAGAAGCAAGTGAGTCATAGTTTTGCTGAGCAGGTAAATGTAAAGAATTATTTACAACAGTATGATCTATGGTATAGACATTATTAGCATACCTGAAACTTACCACAGGGGAGTCAGTTTTCTCACCCTGGATGGTAGCAGTGGACCAGACAACCGTGATAACCTCAGCGGCATGGATGGGGGCTTCGTAAATGGCATACGAAAGATTGGAGTGTTGAAGGAAATCCACAAAGGGGTGGTATTGGGCTTCAAAGACATGCTTATCAACCACTCCTGCATGGTTTGTCTTGATGATATCAAAGTCTCCAAACTTGAACATAACAGTTTTAGAGGCCATTTTCAGAGATCTGTGAACTTTTGAAGAAAACTTGAAAAAGGGTTAAATTGTAGAGTATTTGCAGAGAGAAAATAATTTCAGAGCTTGAGTGTTTGTGATTGCAAAGATGTTTGAATTTTGTTTTATCAAATTGTTTGAAACGTTTGCAATTCTAAAGGGTAGTGAACCGTTTTTTATTGTGGGAGGGTTAACTACCATATTACCCTCGATCGGAGATTGCCCTAATCTCTGATAAGTTCACTTGTAAGAGACTAGAAGAAGATTAGTCTCTGATAGTGTTGACTATCGGGGACTAAGGTAGTCTCTGATAGTATTAACTATCGAGGACTAAGATAGTCTCTGATAGAGTTGACTATCGGGGACTAAGGTAGTTTCGGATAGTATTAACTATCGGGGACTAGTTAGTCTCAGATAGTATTAACTATCGGGGACTAAGGTAGTCTCGGATAGTATTAACTATCGGGGACTAAGGTAGTCTCTGATAGTATTAACTATCGAGGACTAGTTAGTCTCTGATAGTATTAACTATCGGGGACTAAGGTAGTCTCCGATAGAATTAACTATCGGGGACTAAGGTAGTCTCTGATAGTTCAATTTTTTAATTTAGTCGGGGACTAATTAAAAACAACTATCAGGGACTAAAATAGTCTCTTACTCACTCTAGCTCATATTATTCAATAATCAACCATTTGATTATTCATTTCATCAAATTTTTTCAGAATTAAAATTCTAGCTCCTAAAATTCTGTTTTAATAAAATAAAACAGCTTCTATCCAGAAAATTAATTCTTGCTTCACTAATTCTGTTTAATTAAAAATAGCTGCAATCCAGAAAATTAATTCTAACTTCTAAAATTCTGTTTTTAATAAAATAAAACAGCTTCAGTCCAGAAAATTAATTCTAGCTTCACAAATTCCATTTAATTAAAAACAACTGCATTCCAGAAAATAAATTCTAGCTGCATATAACTAAACAACTTGTTTTCAAAAATTAATCAATTTTTAGAGGCATAATTCAACATTCCTAATTCAGAAACTAATCTAGAAAAGGTAGATTCATCTAAAGGTTTTGTGAATATGTCTTTAAGTTGTTTATCAGTTGTTACCCAGTGTAATTCGATATTACCTTCACTTACAGGTTCTCTTATGAAGTGATATCTAATATCTATGTGTTTTGTCCTTGAATGTTGCACTGGATTTTCTGTTATTGCTATGGCACTATTATTATCACAATAAATAGGAATTTTGGATAATGACATACCATAGTCTAGGAGTTGATTCTTGATCCATAGGATTTGAGCACAGCAACTCCTAGTTGCGATGTATTCAGCTTCTTGAAGTAGAAACTGAATTTTGTTTTTTGCTAAACCAAGAAACAAGTCTTCCTCCAAGAAGTTGGCAGCTTCCACTAGTCCTTTTCCTATCAAGCTTGCAACCTGCATAGTCAGCATCTGAATAACCGATTAGTTTAAAATCAGATTCTTTGGGATACCATAAACCAAGGTTTGCGGTACCCTTTAGATATCTGAGTATTCTTTTTACAGCAATCAAATGTGACTCTCTAGGGTCAGCTTGAAATCTAGCACATAAGCATGTAGCAAACATTATATCTGGTATACTTGCAGTTAGATATAAAAGAGAGCCTATCATGCCTCTATAGCTAGTAATATCAATTTTCTTTCCTTTTAAATCTTTATCTAGCTTAGTGACAGTAGGCATGGGTGTTTTTGCAGATGTACAATCAACCAAATCATATTTTCTCAGTAAGTCTTTGATATACTTGGACTGACTGATAAATATTCCATCAGTTGATTGTTTTATTTGCAAACCTAAGAAAAATGTCAATTCTCCCATCATACTCATTTCATATCTAGATTGTATAAGTTTTGAAAATTTTTCACAAAGTTTTTCATTTGTAGATCCAAATATAATATCATCTACATATATTTTCACCATTATAATGTGAGAGCCTTGCTTTCTATAAAATAAGTTTTATCTATGATATCTCAAACAAATTTATTTTCAAGCAAAAATTGAGATAGAGTATCATACCAGGCTCTTGGTGCTTGCTTTAAGCCATAAAGTGCTTTGTCTAACCTGTAGACACGATTTGGAAATTTGGAGTCCACAAAACCTGGGGGTTGGCAAACGTAGACTTCCTCTTCCAATTTTCCATTCAAGAAAGCACATTTGACATCCATCTGATACACCTTGAAGTTCTTGTAGGCTGCAAAAGCCAAGAAGATTCTGATTGCTTCAAGTCTTGCTACTGGTGCAAAAGTTTCATCGTAATCTATTCCTTTTTCTTGAGAATATCCTTTTGCAACCAGTCTTGCTTTATTTCTTGATATTGTACCAGTTTCATCCAATTTATTTCTGAAGACCCACTTGGCACCAATTATTGATCTATTCCTTGGTTTTGGTACCAGTCTCCAGACTTTGTTTCGAGTGAATTGGTTTAACTCCTCTTGCATGGCAATTATCCAATCAGGATCTTGAAGTGCTTCCTCAATTTTGTTTGGCTCAATCCTTGAGAGAAAACTGAGATATAAACATTCATTTTGAGTTGCACTTCTAGTCTTGACTCCATACTCTAAACTTTCAATTATCAAATCTTGCATGTGGTCTCTCAACCATGGAATTGCACGTGGCAGATTTGACCTTGAAGTTGAGGCTTCATTGTTTAGATTGGTGTTATCCATTCTAGCTTCATGATCAGAGACTACTCCCCTTAAACCATTGACTCCTTCATTATTAGCTCCCCCTGAGTTGTTTATTTCTATTGTCTCCGGTATCAATATATTTTCAGATTGTGCATCAGTGACTCTAGTCTCTGGTGAAACATTAGTCTCCGATGGACTACTAATGCCACCAGTCTCTTGAGTTTCATCTAATACTCTATTCTCTAATAAATTATTAGATCTTGGCACTTCATGCACAACTGTTAGCTCCCCCTCAATTATGTAGGGATCATTACTATCTTGGGGTTGTTCAGTAGTCTCTGATGGATATTCCCATGCATCCAATTCATTCTCAAAACTGAGAGGTTCATGCAATCCTTGTCCAATCATTCTTGGAATCTTTTTATCATCAAACACGGCTTGTATTGATTCCACAATGACTTTTGTTCTTAGATTATATACTCTGTATGCTTTACTTGACAGAGAATAACCTAAGAAGATTGCTTCATCAGATTTATTGTCAAACTTTCCTCTTGACTCTGATGAATCTCTCAGTACAAAGTATTTACAACCAAACACATGTAAGAACTTGAGAGTTGGTTTTCTCCCAGTCATCAACTCGTAAGGTGTTTTGTTGTATGCTTTGTTTATCAAGGATCTATTCTGTGTAAAACAAGCAGTGCTTATAGCTTCCTCCCAAAAATATGTGGGAAGCTTAGCCTCTTGTAACATAGTCCTTGCTGCTTCAATAAGGGTTCTATTTTTTCTCTCAACAACTCCATTTTGTTGAGGGGTTCTTGGAGCTGAGAATTGATGTGTTATTCCTTTTTCAGTGCAGAATTCAAGTACTTGGGAATTCTTGAATTCTGTTCCTCTATCGCTCCTTATAACCCTTACTATTTTTCCTGACTCAGTTTCTATCTTCTTGAAATGATCAATTATCAACTGAGCAGCTTCATCTTTTGTAAAGAGGTATTTTATCCAAGTATACCTCGTGTGATCATCCACAATAACCAGTGCATATCTATTTCTTAAGATAGACATCACATTCACTTGACCAAACAAATCCATGTGTAACAATTGTAGCGGGTCAGTGATTGATGTTGCTGGTTTACTCTTGAATGATACACTCTTTTGTTTCCCTTTCTGGCATGCATCACATAATCCTTCCTGTGTAAATTCTAATTGTGGAATGTCAGCTATCAATCCTTTCCTCACAAGCTTGTTGATGTTCTTGAAATTCAAGTGGGAAAGCTTCTTATGCCAAAGCCAACTTTCATCAGTTGAATCTTTGCTATACAGACATGTGATTTGATCAGTAAAAGAAATAAGATTTGCAACATACAAATTTCCTTTTCTTTTCCCTGTCAAAATCACATTCTCAGATTCTTTGTCACACACCAAGCATTTATCTTCTTTGAAGGTGACATTGAATCCCTTATCACATAGTTGACTTACACTTAGTAAATTGTGCTTTAAGCCATCAACTAGTGCTACTTCAGTGAAGATGACATATCCATGTTCAACACTGCCATATCCTCTCGTATGGCCTTTGCTGTCATCTCCAAAAGTGACTTTTGGGCCACTTTTCTCTTCATACTGTCTTAGCAGGGTCTTATCTCCGGTCATGTGCCTTGAACAACCATTGTCCAAGTACCATGATTTCTTCTTTTTGCCCTGCACAATAGAGAGTAACTAGTTTGAGATTTTTGGAACTCAGACTTTCTTGGGTCCTTTCTCACTAGTTGTAGACTCAAGACTTGACTCAGATTGAGTTGATTGTCTTTTAACAATTTTGATTTTATTTGGACAATCATTAGTCTTGCTACTTGCTTGTGAGAGACTGCCAAGTTTAGGATTTTCATTGTTAATGCAAAGATTATTTAACCTTTTTACAGGTGATTTATCTTTTATTCTCTTTGAAGATGCAGTCTCAGTCATAGGAATTTTATTTTTGCTCCTACAGTTAACAGCTATGTGGTTGGGGTTGCCACATACATGACATGTCTTTCTAGGAGCATCAGGCATTCTAGCATAATTTGTATATTTATTAATGCCAATATTTCCATTCCTATTTTTCTTATTTCTGTTTAGCTCCACTAATTTTTCAGCCTTTTTGTCTGGAAGATTCTCCTGTTTTTTATTTAGTTGTGTCTTTGTCATGAACCCAATATTTAATCTTTTTGTTTCACTCTTATCAACAACATTCACTGTCTTTTGATCACTTTCTGATTTTGCAGAGATTTGTTGATATTGAGTGTTAATGAATTTGGATTCAATAATAGGAGAGACAAAATTAATTCTTTTTATAAAATTTGGCTTACTAGTTAAGGAGTTCGCAGCTTCGAATAGATCATTTAAATCTGAACTTTTGTCTAGATTTTCATCATAACCTAGTCCAGATTTTTGACCTATTGTTTGACACTCTACCAAGTCAGTTAATTTTTTAGAGGAAGTGTTCCATTGTTTAATCTTAGCTTGAGCAATTTCAAGTTGCTCTACTAAATAATATTCCCTCTTTTTCAAAGCATCAATCATGTGATGAGCTTTGTTTAAATCAAACTTGATAGTGTCAAATTGTGTCAATCTCTCTTCAAGAAACTTGTTTCTTTTTAAGAGATTGTCACGTGATTCTTTTACATTGGTATGTTCAATAGTTAATGATTTAAAACTGACATGCAAATCAGACATATCTTTTTGCATGCTTTCAATGCTAGATGTATCAAGTAAATTAAGCATGTTAAAATTCTGATTTGCATCACATACCTTTGTAAAATCACTTGACTCTTCACTACGAGTCATTAAGGCAAAGTTGACAACTTCTTCATCAAAGTCGCTGTCAATCCAATCTTTTCCCTCAGTTATCAAGGCTTTGCTCTTGGATTTAGCTTTCTTGTCAGCAAAGACTTTCCTTGATTTTTCATCCTTAGATCTATCACTAGATCTAGGCTTCCTACACTCATTGGCAAAGTGCCCTAACCCATCACAGTTGTAGCATCTTATCTTTTTTAAGTCGAAGGTGACTTTTTGACCTTCACGTTTTGGGTTAGGCTTCCTTGACGATTTTCTTCCTTTCCTGCTTGCTCTAAATTTCTTGAACTGTTTGACCATAAATGCCATGAATTCCTCCATGTCATTATTAGAATCCAGTTCATCTTCCTGATCAGTCGAGCTAGCACTGAAAAATTCATCATCAAGCTTCTCTTGAGACTTGCTTGTCTCAACCATCAACGCCGCTCCTTTATCCCTGCCATGCATGCGTTGTCGTTGCTCTACTTCAAGTTCATGTCTTTAAATTTCCGTAGAGCATGTCCAGTGTGAGTATGTCCAAGTCATGAGCCTCTCTTATGGCCGTTGTTTTTGGATCCAAACTTGGAGGAAGAGATCTCATGAACTTGGTATTGACATCCTTATTATCATAGGACTTTCCAAGTATTTTCAAATCATTGAGCAAAGTGTTGAACCTATCATAAACTGATGTAATTGGTTCACCAGGTTTTGCTTGAAAGAACTCATGTTGTTGTGTCAACAATGACCTTTTGTTCTTTCGGACTTGGTCAGTTCCTTCACACAGGACTTTGATGGTGTCCCAGATTTGCTTTGATGTAATGCAATTTATGATGCTTGTGAACATATTTTTATCAATTCCATTATAAAGTATGTTCATCACCTAGCATCCTTCAACACTTGCAACTTGTCTTCGTTTGTATAATCACATTCTGGAGCAAGTTCAAAGTGTTCTGCTACAACAGATCCATCGACGGTTTTAGCAGAAATAAATTTCCTGGGTATATAAGGACCCTTCTCAATCCTATCAATATAATCTGGATCTGTTGCTCTCAAGTGCATGTCATCTTTTGCTTCAACATTGGATATTCTTTTCGTTTAAGAATAGGGATTCTAGTACTACCATCATGACTTCCCGCATATGCCATTATGCTAGAGCTGCTTGCTTCATCATTGGCCATCTCTTGGAACGTATTAATTGAATAAATTCAATTACAGACTCTGATACCAATTGTTTTCCCAGTGAGATGCCGAGAACTTGTAGAAGGGGGGTTGAATACAAGATCTTTGAATACTTTTCGAATTTCTTGTTCTTTAAGAATTTAAACTTTCTTCCAGAATATAAAGAACAAAAACTCAAATCAATTTATAACAATTGTTATATTTATTTCACAACTGATTACAAATTCTAACAACCATAATAAATATGATCATCAGCTCTTTTCTATTTTGTATAGGAAAAGATACAAACAATGAAAAACCTAAACAACTTCAAATTACAGTTCTCTGTAAACCTAATTGCAACTTCTCTTTCAACTGAATTACTATTAACTCAGTTTCTATTCTGAATAAAATTCAGCTTCCTTATTCGAATCAAATACAATCTTTCCTTTTTTATAGGAACAGATTTCTGGTTAGTTTCCTTACCAGCTACGTCTTCAATAATATCTTTCTTTACGTGGAAGACATTCCTTTTTAATTCGAACTCTGTATCTTTCAAGAACTAAATCGTGATTAGTCCCTAATGCTTCATCTTTAGTCTCTGGTGACGTCATTACTAGTCTCTGGTGCTTTTAGTCCCTGATAACGTCAGATTGTGTAGTCTCCGATAGAGTTATTTAGTCTCCGATGACATCAGCTTAGTCTCTGATGCTTTTAACTTTAGTCTCCGATGACGTAAGCTTTAGTCTCTGACTTCTTTAGACTTAGTCTCTGATGACGTAAGCCTTAGTCTCCGATAGGCAAAACTAGTCTTCGACAAATAAAATCTTTTTAGTCTCTGACCAGTTCTCCTAGTCTCCGATAAGCCTTTTTGTAAACTCTAACGGATCAAATACACATCTTGACTTTCTGAAGCTTCGATTTTCCATTCCAGCAGTTACTTACAAATATGAAATAATTTTATCTCTTTACAAATAATGAATAAATTACAATCAAAGAGATAACTACTGGCTACAAAACTTCAGTGTTACTAATTAACACTTTCTATACATTTGTACTCTAAGTAATCTAAAGACAATCATCATCAAATGTTCTAAAACCTAACATATACAGCTTCGAATTACAATTTCTGTAAAACTAATTACAGCTTCTCTAAATACTAATTTCTCAGTTTTCCTCTTCTGAATCAATATTGATTCAGGTTCCTTATTCGAATCAAATACAATCTTTCCTTTTTTATAGGAACATATTTCTGGCTTGTTTCCTTACCAGCTATGTCTTCAATAATATCTTGATTTACGTGGAAGACAATCCTTATTCAATTCGAACTTTGTATCTTATCAGGAAATAAATCACGATTAGTCCCTGACGCTTCATCTTTAGTCTCTGGTGACGTTATCACTAGTCTCTAGTGCTTTTAGTCCCTGATGACGTCAGATTGTGTAGTCTCCGATAGAGTTATTTAGTCTCTGATGACGTCAGCTTAGTCTCTGATGCTTTTAAACTTAGTCTCCGATGACGTAAGCTTTAGTCTCAGCCTCTTTTAGACTTAGTCTCTGATGACGTAAGTCTTAGTCTCCGATAGGCAAAACTAGTCTCTGATAGATAAAATCCTTAGTCTCTAACAAGTTTTCCTAGTCTCCGACAAGCTTTTTGTTAAACTCCAAAGGATCAAATACACATTTTGACTTGCTGAAACTTTGATACTCCATTCCAGCAGTTACTTACAAATAAAGAATAATTGTATCTCTTTACAAAGAATGAATGAATTACAATCAAAGAGATAACTACTGACTACAAAACTTCAGTGTTACTAATTAACACTTTCTATACATTTGTACTCTAAGTAATCTAAAGACAATCATCATCAAATGTTCTAAAACCTAACATTGCTTCCAAAGACATGCAAGAATTTTACGGTAGGTTTTGTACCTGACATCGACTCGTATGGAGTTTTTCTTTGTATCTTGTTGATCATAGACCTATTCTGAGTGAAGCATGTAATGCTGATTGCTTCAGCCCAAAAATAGGTAGGTAGATGTGCATCTTGAAGCATAGTTTTTTATGCATCTATAAGAGTCATGTTCTTCCTCTCAACCACTCCATTTTGCTCTTGAGTTCTTGGGGCTAAGAACTGATATGTAATCCCTTTATCAGCATAGAAGTCTCTCAGTTCTGAATTTTTAAATTTTGTTCCATTCACTTCTGAGAGTCCTCACTTCTTGGTTGGACTCTTTTTCAACTTTCTTAATGAAGTCCATAATTATTTGAGGGTTCTCATCTTTGTTGTGAAGAAACCTCACCCAAATGTAACTTGAATAGTCATCCACCATTACTAAAGCAAATCTTTTCTTTGTGACTGTCATGATATTTGCAGGTCCAAACAGATCCACGTGGATTAGTTGAAAAGGATCCATAATGGATGTAATGATCTTGTTTTTGAATGAGGACTTCGTCAGTTTTCCTTTTTGACATGCCTCACATAATCCTTCTTGAGAGAATTCAAGTTGAGGCAGTCATGTAACTAACTCTTTCTTAACAAGTGAATTGATTGTCTTAAAGTTGAGATGTGACAGCTTCTTATGTCATAGCCAAATCTCACTGCTTGAAGCTTTGTTGTAGAAGCATGACACTTTATCTTTGTCTATAGAATTGAGGTAAGCTATGTAGAGGTTTCCTTTTCTTATTCCTGAAAGAGCAAATTCTCTAGACTTCTTGTGTGTGATGAAGCACTTCTCATTTTTGAAACTAACAAGGAAACCTTTGTCACAGAATTGACTAACACTCAGTAAATTATGCTTAAGGCCAACAACTCATGTTACATGTTCAATGATGACATTCCAAGCTTCCAAGCAGCCATATCCCATTGTGAGTCCTTTGTTGTCATCTCCAAAGGTCACCAGTGAGCCAACTTTCTCCTTTATGTGTGATAGTAGGGTTTTATCACCAATCATGTGCTTAGTGCAACCACTATCTAGAATCAACATAGCTTTGCTCCTTTTCTTGCCCTGCATTCATAAAACACTTAAGTTTTCTTTGGTACCCAAGCTTTGTTGGGTCCTTGAGCTTTAGGAGATACACAATTATTATTATCAACAATTCTAATAACATTTAAGCATATTATCTTCCTTATCAAGTTTTAGGTCGACCTTGACTTACTTCTTCACCCACTGTTGAATGGGAATATATTTAATTTTAGCTTTTTGGGGTGAAGTGTCCTTTCTGACCTTAGAAGGATTGACAATGTCTTTCCTTGCCTTGGGAGGACTGGGAGTCTTGCTTTTAGCATTTTGCATAACTTGATATTTACAAGTTTCATGAGAAGTATGCATCATATTAAAGCAGCTAAATGAAAAATTTATGGCACATGGCATATATTCAAACTTGTTACAGAAGGGATAAGCTCTATGTTTCAAGGAGGTGTTGTTAAATTGTTGTTTATGGTAGAAGTGCTCAGGTGTTCTCCTAGCTTCCTTAGTGTAACTGTGAGTTAAGTAATTAGCCGAGTTACACTTCTTGCACCTTTTTTTGGGGGCAAACTATGAGAAATGAACCAATTTTTCGATTCAGATTATTCAACTGTTTTATTTTATGACTTATTTGTTTGTTGTACAAAAAAAAACTTTTTGAATTTCCGGTAACAAGAGATTTCCATAATGACAACGCTTTTTGGGAATAGGAGCATAATCATTGCTTTTGTTTATTCCTACTTTCCCATTCCTGTTGTCCCTTTTCTTCTTGTCTCTAGAGTTACCGATGGAATTTTTGTTATTACTCACATTTTTGTCTTTATCCTTTTTAACAAGAATTTCCTTTTCACTCTTGGTTTCTTTCTTTTTTAGATTTGAGCAATTTGTGAGATTCCTGTTTTGCTTTACATTTTGGGACTTTATTTCCCCAACAGGAATCTCCATTTTGCTCTCAGATTCTTTTCCTTCATGAATCTGCTTCTCTTCTTTCTTTTCTTTTTTTTTTCTCTCTCATCTTCAAGCATCAACTCATACTTGATAAGGATATCTTCCTCCTGGACAAACTCAGATACAAAAGTCTTGTATAAGGGAGTCTCGACCTTTTTAAGGACAATAGGAGTAGATTCCTTCTCATTTTGAATAGTCTCATCACTATTTCTTAACACAGGTTTTTTTCCTGTTTTCTTATCATAGTCATATCTTATTCTTACTTTTGATCCTATGACAGAATGATCAAGTATTTCTTTAGTAATGTCAGCAGACTTCTTGAAAGCAATAATCTTAAACTCATTTTGAGATAATTATTTCCTCAGAAATTCCTCAATCTCTTAGGCACATTTGACTTTGTTTTTTAGATACTCATTCTCTTGCTTTAGAGACTCTAGTATGACATATGCTAGTTCAAGTTCTTCATTTCTAGCAATAAATTTTTCAATTTCAGTTATTAGCCTAGCATTTTCTTCATTAGAAGAAACTAAGCTAGTTTTAATCTGAAATAAGTCTACACTAAGTTCTTCAACAATTCTTTTATATTTTGAGTTAGGCATTTTAATGCTAGATAGATTTGGTACATGAATGCTCTTCCTTGAACTATCATCTGATGAGCTGGCCATGACTGCCATGTTGACATGCTCCTCTATTTCTTCTTCATCAGAATCATCCTAACTTTTTCCTTCAACAATATAGGCTTTGCCTTGCTTCTTTGGGAGCATGTCATAAAGAATATGAATGAAGTATGAGATGGATAGAGAAAATTTTAGTGGATCGCACCACTTGTGAATTTTGTTTTTTATTTATTTTGTTTTGAACATTTATAAATCTAAAAATATATATAAAAAAATTATTTAAAAATTATCATAATTTATAATTTTTCAAGATATATAGATAGATACACATATAATTTTTTTGAACTTTTCAAAAAATTATTTTTTTTACCTCTTAAAATACAACTTACATATTTTCACTCATTTTTAATATAACAACCAAACACGAAAAATTAAATTATTTTCTTAAAAAATATTTTAAAACATTTTTCGAAAAACATTTTCTAAAAAATATTTTAAAATATTTTTCTTCCATACAAGTAAACATTTCGGAGAGAGAAAGTAGCTGACACAGCCAAATCCTTACCCAGTTTTCGCTCCATTTCTAATGTGAAGCTGGAATCTCTCTCTCTCCTCTTTACTGTACGGAGGATCCCAATCTGTTACTTCCGCTCTTTCCTCTAACCATCCGAACAAATGTGTTAAGTAATTTTCCCTCAACAATTTCCACTGTTTCACTATTTTAGATCACCGCTGCAACTTTTTCCGGCCACAAATGGCGGTTTTATCACTTTTCATTTCCCTCATCTTCATCTGTTGTAACACTGTACTGGGTTCTCTCTCCGAAGATGCAATGTCGCTTCTCAGCTTCAAGAGCTCCATATCTCGCGACCCTTTGAACCTTTTAGCCAACTGGAATACCTCCGGCGATCATTGTCACTGGTACGGTGTCACCTGCGATTCTGCCTCCGGCAGGGTTGTATCAGTCAACATCGTCGGTCGGATCAACTCGGAGCTATCAGGTCATCTCCCGGGCTCAGTCAGGAACCTAACTGCGCTCAGGAACTTATCTTTACCCAATAACGTGTTTTCCGGTGAGATTCCGGCGGAAATTGGAAGCATTCGGTCTCTGCAAGTACTTGAGCTTCAGGGGAATAATTTCTCCGGGATGATTCCTCATCAGATAAGATATCTCACTTCTCTTGTACTGCTCAATTTGTCTTATAATTCGTTTTCGGGTCGGATTCCGGTCGGGTTGATCGGTGCCGGTAATTTAAGTGGGATTGATTTATCTAATAATCAATTAACTGATGAGCTTACAATTGGTGAAAAATGTGAGTTTTTGAACTATTTAAAGCTCTCTAATAACTACTTGTTAAATGAAATTCCTGCCTCAATTGGGAAGTGCTTCAATTTGAGTACCCTTTTGCTTGATGGTAACATTTTGCAAGGTCATATTCCACCGGAGATAGGCTGGCTATCGGAACTTAGGGTTCTAGATGTTTCTAGAAACAGTTTTACTGGTAGAATTCCTAGTGAACTAGGCAAGTGTTTGAAGCTTACTGTTCTTGTGTTGACCAATGTGGTTGATTTTGGGGAAGATGATAATAGTGTGGTGGGTATTTCTAGAGGAGAATTCAATGCCTTTGAGGGTGGAATTCCTTATGAATTCTTGTTACTTCCCAATCTTCAAGTGTTTTGGGTTCCTAGAGGAAATCTTGGTGGAAGATTACCAGGTCATTGGACCGAGTTGTGCTCACTGAGAGTGCTCAATTTAGGGGGAAATTATTTGACTGGTACGATTCCCGAGAACATGGCATTGATGTGCAAGAATCTTACTTTCTTGGACTTGAGCTCCAATAATTTGCAGGGATTCTTGCCATTGCAATTGCGCATTCCATGTATGTCATACTTCAATGTTAGTGGAAATTCATTTTCTGGTGTTCTTCCAAGATTTAGCAGTGATAGTTGTGGTAATAGCGTGATTTCTTACAGAAAATTCTTCAATGAAAAAGACATTATTCAGGAGTCCTACTCAGGGATGCCTATTTGGGTTTCACAGATTAGCACTAGTAATTTAGTTATTGAACACGATTTTAGTTGGAATGGTTTCATTGGCTCACCGTCTTCATTCTCACTTGGAGATGAGTTATTGGCAAACGGTGAAGTTTCTTACAGATTGTTCTTGAATAACAATAAATTCAATGGTTCTGTGCCTACTGAGATTTTCTCCACTTGCAACAGCCTGCGGACCTTCTCAATTAACATGAGTGCAAACCAGATATCAGGAGGGATATTTTCAGATTTGCTTTTGAGCTGTTTGAAGCTAATTGAGTTTGAAGCAGCTGAGAATCTGGTTATCGGGACAATTCCTCCTGAGATTGGAAGTTTAAAGATGCTTCAACATCTAGACTTAAGCAAAAACAGGCTATCTGGATCTTTGCCTGATCAATTGGGAGAGATAAAGGATATAAAATATATTCTCCTTGGAGAGAATAATTTGACAGGATCAATTCCCTCCCAGATCGGTCATCTAACTTCACTTATGGTTTTAAACCTATCTCATAATGAGATGACAGGCTTCATTCCGGATAGTTTGGCCAATGCCTCATGTCTTGAAATCTTATTGCTCAACCACAATGCACTTTCTGGGGAGATACCTTTCTCATTGTCAAATCTTTCCTCTCTTACTCAAGTAGATCTTTCTTTCAATAATCTTTCTGGTCATATACCTCATTTTCAACAGTTAAGTGATTGTGACAGTTTCAAAGGAAATAAGTTTCTGCATTCATGCCCAGATCAATACTCCGTGGCACCAGCTTCACTTCCATTCCCACTTGAAGTTCGGAAGGCACACAGTGGGAGTAAGTTACGATCTTTTGTAGTAGCAATTGTCACTTCAGCGTCTTTTGTACTTTTTATTCTAGTAGCAGTAGTTTTTGTCCTTCTTGGAAGGAAAAAGCTTAGTAGAACAACCAGCCTGAAGATGAAAGGTTTAGTAACGTTTGCAGATACTCCAATTGAACTGAATTACGACAATGTCGTTGAAGCAACTGGTAACTTCAGCATCCGGAACTTGATTGGTACCGGCGGATTTGGATCAACGTATAAGGCAGAACTAGTACCGGGCTTCCTTGTAGCTGTGAAGAGGCTGTCCATTGGTAGATTTCAAGGAATTCAGCAATTTGATGCAGAAATACGAACATTAGGAAGAATACGACATAAGAATCTTGTAACACTCATCGGGTACTATGTCAGTGAAGCAGAGATGTTCCTGGTTTACAATTATCTATCTGGTGGAAATCTTGAAACCTTCATTCATGAAAATTCTGGCATGCCTGTGAAGTGGCCGGTGATACACAAGATAGCAGTTGACATAGCAGAAGCTCTTGCTTTCCTGCATTACTCATGTGTTCCAAGAATAGTTCATCGGGATATCAAGCCTAGCAACATTCTGCTTGATGATGAGCTGAATGCATACATCTCTGATTTTGGGCTAGCTCGGCTTCTAGAAGTTTCTGAGACCCATGCTACTACGGATGTTGCAGGAACATTCGGATATGTGGCCCCAGAATATGCAACCACGTGCAGGGTTTCTGATAAGGCAGATGTGTATAGCTTTGGAGTCGTGTTATTGGAACTAATGTCGGGGAAAAAGTCCCTCGATCCATCATTTTCTGATTATGGGAATGGATTCAACATTGTCGGATGGGCCAGGTTGTTGATTAAGGAAGGACGTCCAAGCGAGCTGTTCTCTCCAGAGTTGGGTGCTTCTGGACCTCATGACAACCTGCTTGATATGCTAAGACTTGCAGCAGCCTGCACTGTGGAGTCACTTTCTGTTCGGCTCACAATGAAGCAGGTTCTTGACAGACTGAAGCAGTTGCAGCCATAAATATTTTGTCTCAACTCTTGGAGCTAAATACTGATGGGAAGGTGGCTACCCTATTCCGTACAGGATGCCCTAAACTCAGGTGACATAACTTCTCATTTATGATCTTTTTCTGCACATATTACTTGTTTCTGTTGAATAAAATTAAGCCATATACTTGAACTCCAATTACTTTCGCTTCTTCAAGAAAAAGAATAAGTTTGTAGCACGCACACTCTGATCAACTTTGTCTTTTAACTCTGTTTCCAAAAGATTTCTGTTCTTCATAGGTCAAGAAGAAGCTTTGGTGGCTTGGTATCTTGATTTTGTCATCACAGTGCCATGCTCAAAGGGTTGTTACTATAAGTCAATAACTGATTGCTTTTCATGATCAATTTTCCTCAATTCCGTTGGCCTAAATTACATACAATCACCGCCACCTCCATATTTGCAGAACGAAGCAGCAGCAGTGTTGGCGTGGAAGTAGTAAAACCATAGAAAATGCATATTCTGGGAAAATAGTAGTATTAGAATTTTGATATGGTTGGTGGGCTTTATCATCACCTCCCCTTTGTTCATAATTATATGAGAACAAGGAGATGTCAGCAATTTTTTAGGTAGCAGATATTATATTACCGGGTATATAAGATTGTATACTTAACCAAAGATTTTGTGTAGCTGCAAATCGATACATGAATATATTCTTTATTTAGTTCTGTGACCAAACTTGATCGGTATATCATGAACTGAATCCTAGATGTTTATTGTGATTATGCACGATTTTGAAACGCATGTGTGGATATTTGCTTTAATTTTTGATAAAGGTATTTGTGAAAGAATAAATCTTTACAAACAAACTATTTCACAAGAAAAACTCATAAAATTTCATAAATAGAAAGAAAATTAATTTACTCAATTGGTTAAGGAAAAAAGAGAGTATAAAATGATCTATATGTCAAAATTTTATTGATTTGTGAGTTTTTTCTATGAGTTTATTTATGTGCATAAATATTATCGGTAAGTCAGCAATTAATTCTATAAGATGTACTCCGTCTTTGACTCCTCTATCTTTGAAAGGATATATGAAAAATATTCAAATACTTAAATTAAGGAGAATAAACAAAAAGTATATATTTTATTTTTGTTCTTAATATGATTTTTGAGTGTATGATTCAGAATTAAAAAGAATATGAGTTTCACTAATTAAAATAAGAAATAGAAAATATATAGGATTTGTATACTTAGAGAAAACTTATAAGTATTCTTTTAGGTATCTTAGGACACTCTTTTGAGAATGGACATAATTATACTTTTACTATTTGTATTTTAATTTGAATTATTTAAATTGTATTTTTAGTTTTTGTACTCTTTCCATGTACCATGTACTATGATACCTATTTATTGTATTTGAAATTGTGCATGTTAGACAAAGATATAAAATATTGTTTTCATGCAAAAAAGTAGTTGTCACATTAGCAACAGAGGAAATTAGTTTACTAAAGAAACAGAGGACAAACCAATATACCAACATTAGAGGTATATTTTATTTTATATAAAATAATTTTGTGAAATTTTGTAATTTAAAATTTAATAAAAATTTTATTTAAATAAATTTAAAGTGGAATATCATGAAAACTATGATTACTCTTAATTATAAACTGTTATTCCTTTATGTTTTTTAAATGAAATTATAGGATTCATAAATCTTATTACATTAAAATAGAAATATATTTTCAACCAAATTTTATCACTATATAACCAAATTTTGGCGTAATATTATATATATCCTTATGTTATTTTTGTTTGTTACAAGGGAAAAAGGGTATTATTGAGTCTGAAATAATTCAACAGAAAGTTTTTGGAAAGAGAAAATGAGTAGTGGCGAAATACGGAGTATTTATTCTTTTCGGTCTCTGAAAAATCTCGGAAACAAGATATCCAGTGCAAAGATTAGATTTCTATCCAATAATAAAATGAACATTATAGATTTAATTTTCCTGATTTTTCCGTATTTCTTTGCACTTCTTTTTTTTTTCAAAAGGAAAAAAGTGACAAATTTATAATTACTCCCTCCAATTTAAATTGAGAGAGAGAGAGAGAGACAAATTTGTAATTACTCCCTCCATTTTAAATTAAAAGAGAGAGTGACAAATTTATAATTACCACCCCCCCCCCCCCCCCCCCCCCCCCCCCCCCACCCCATTTCAAATTCAGAGATAGATACATTTGAGTTTTTTTATGAATATTAATATTATATATTGATTAAGAATTATGTATTCACATAATACATTTTGTTCATGAAATTTGTTATAAATGTTCATTTAACGATGAGATCAAAAGAAAATAATGACATATTTAGAAAAGAATACATTATAATACTTTACCAAAAAATGTTGTACAAATATTTTTTTTTACCAACAAGAATTGGGTTAAGTGAAAAGGATTAGAGTTCAATTATTAGGTTTCAATTTCGAATTTTCCTTGAATCAATTTCAAATTTTATAAATGAAAGTACACTATTGGAAAAACTTCCTCTAAAATGACCTAATTGAAATGCGAAAACCCGATCCAAAAACAATTTGGACTAGTTGAGGTCATTCGAATACCAAGTTAAAAGTATAAAAAATATAACTCTCTTTATTGTTGAATGGATAGAGATCAAGGTTACAAGGATAAAATAGTTGTAATTTACAATACATTACGGATTTTTCCATTATATTTTGTATTTTATTATTATATTTTTTAATTTAACAACAAAGGCGTATCACTGAATCTATTAGATATATATCAACAGGTACTATTTGATAAACCACTGGCCAAATGTTTTATTCTTTCCAGTCCTCTAAAAACTCAATATATTCAATTAAAAAAAGAAATACCATTCCACTTTCCAATCCATTGTGTAGATTTTATAAATACAACAGGGCACTGCCAGTAGTACACAGAAATTCGCAGTTGTACACAGGTACGTTAAATTGTTGACCAAAAAATGCATTTCAACAGTGCAACAAGCTTTCAGTATGTCTTCATAAAATTATCACCCAAGAATACGTTAATTTTCGATGGACCTAATTTATTTTGATAATAACTCAGCCAAAATTACAATCAATTACAGTAGCATGTCTCGAGGGGATATACTTGTATAAAGTATGGCAACAAAAAATAATGAAAGAATACAGAAAATCTCTAAAGCATTACATGAACGACTATTTGCTTCAGACAAGAGAACCTTGCTGCAAACGGGAAGAGAAGTTTTAACTTTCAGAGAAACCTTAAGAAGTACCACTACCCAGTTTAGCCTTGAGGACGAGCTCTTCTGTTGTGGTGCCGATAATCTCATTGGCGCGCTTGAGACTTACACAGTAATATCTTCCAATGGTGTCCTGTATAAAAGAAGATACCAAGTCAAAAGACAGGAAGCACACATTTCATATCCATGTAAATCAGTTGGCTAACCAGGTCAGGTCAGACTACTGGTCTTTTTTATCTTCTTTCTTAATTTCATCTCCTCTATTTTATTTGTGGGAAACTATAAAAAAAGTATTATTAATAATAATAATAAAAAAGAAGGGGAATGTGGGATAAGGGTACAGATTGACTTCGAAGATTTCATACTGGCAAATTACCTGAAAGTTATGAATTTGCTTAGACACTGATTTATCTCCTACCCATACAATGATGCAGTCATGCAGATCTTGTTTAGGAAACACTGCTTTAGAAAAATTTGTATAGATCGGACAGGCAGATATACAAATTTTCTTCCCTTTTTAATTGATAATTGATTATGCATTCATACAAGGTTATACTGTATTTCTTTTGGATAAAACAAACACGGACTGGTTTTTGTGTGTATGTACGCGCATGCGCATGTGTGTGTGTGTGTGCGTGCGTGCGTGCATGTGCGTGCACGTGTGTATAATAATCTCACCCGAGAAACAATGCCCAACTTTTCTAGCTTTACAACTGCATCATCTACATCAAAGTTGCAGCTCGCACCAAATTCTTCTTTTAACAGTTCCTCACATCGCAGGTCAAGATCCTAGTCACATCATCAAGATGTTGTCTCAGTAGTTTTTATGACATACAAATCACGTCTATTATCATAAACAATCAGAACAACACAACAGCATCAAGCAAGTCATATATATCTACCTCCAAAGTGGCTTTGCCCTGTTCCATCAGTATAAAGAATGAAATGATGACCTCCTTTACCTGAAAATCAATCATATAATTCTGTAAGCCCTCTGCAGTACGATTTGCTTCCATCAAGACTTACAAACTCTAGCTAATTTGTGAACCATATATAGACATATTCTAGAAATTAAACAATTCCCCCAACCACATTCATGCAAGAGAATGATATAATAACCAATCATCATATATGTGTTATGCATGTTCCACAGATTCCACAGTTGTGGAAAAGCTGAAAAGACTAACTAGCCTCTATCTGGAATAAAATCCTGAAGGAAGCTTTAGCAAGATGACAACAGTTACCAAACAACTTTTTTGAGATGTTACTTTATTGGCAGAGAAAGATTAACAACCTTTCTTTAGATGTTACTTTATTGGTGTGTGTGTGTTGGGGGGAGGGGGGGGGGGGGGGGGGGGAGAGAGAGAGAGAGATGCAGCAGCTCTTTGGAAACATTTACTTTAGGGAAGCAGAAACATATAGTCTCCTGTTTATTTTTGTAGCCCTTGTTAAAACTTGTAACAAAGTGTAAGAGATGAGATTGAGATCAAATAGTTGAAAGAAGGATGGTAATGTCAAGATAACATATTAGCATATCCAGGTGGCTCTTGTACTGCAGATGTGCATGAGAATCATTATGCTCATGTAAAATTAAGTAGGAAACTTTATACAAGTTTGTCAAAGAAGGAACCAAAGATGGAGTTGGCCTAGTTGCAAAGGATCAACTCCACCTTGGTGAAAACCAAGGTTCAGGTGTCACCCTCCCCTTCTCCAAACCGAAGCAAAGAACAGGGGACATTTTTAACTTCCTTTTTAAATTTTATTAGATTTATATCTTTGCATGCTCTTTGAGTCCTTCAGCTTGCATCCACCCTGATTAGGTTGGAGAAGCAAACTCCAGCGCGTTTATTTGTTATGAAGCATCTTGGTTTGTCTACCATGTACAACTGGCAGTAGATGATCTGAAAGCTTGTCAAAAAATGATGTTAAGGTAGCATGTCAGTTGTGTTGATCCCACATTGATTGCAAAGTGTTAACTTTGAAGGATTAACATACAAGGTTGAACTTTAGACTTAAAAGTTTAAGCTTCGAGTCAAATCGGGTCTAATAGTGTCATTGACCACCCCATTAGGCTCCCCAACAAATGATAATGTAGGTCCCAATCACTAACAATTGAATTTATTGGATCAACTACAAACCCTAGCAATGTTAGCTTCCCTAATTTTCAACAAAAAACTAATAGAGCACAAGGAAGGCTTTTAGCAGAAAAAGAATAATCCAGATAAAACTCACTTCTTGTTGAACCACATCATCGCATAAGTGCAGAAGAGTGCCCTTTCCGCTATCCAACTGTTTGTCATACATTGACTTTGTAATTAAGCTCTGATATGCAACCATATTTGCTTGAAACCTACAGCCATTAAATGGGACAATGTTAATAACAAAAACCTAAACAAAACTTCTACGGAATGAAATAAATCTCTCTTGTTAAGCAAAAAGCAGATACGGCCTGATCATGATATGCTAAGTAACCTGGCAGCCTGACACATAAGCAATCAGGCTCCAGTTTAATGAATAATGTAATATAGATCACTATGTTAGCAATTTGTGAACAGACTGCAGTCAGGTTCATCATAATTGAATGCCCTCACGTAACATGGATACTTGATTGAATAGGCTAAAATGGCAAAGAGGAATTCATATTCAAACTAATGGAAGCATTTGCAGCATAACAAAGGATTAACTGTGTTGGAAGATTCCAGAAGAATAATATTAGAATATTCTTGAAGATCCTAGAAGAATAATATCAGAATATCCTTAGAATAATCTAGATGCATGATTGTTGGAGATGATTTGATCCTCCATTTAATGCTATGTATCAGCCGATATAAGGCCACACTATGCACCAGTTATCTAATGGAAGAACATTATTCATCACTCTCTTTTACATGGTATCAGACACCCCACCCCCATCCCAATCCCTCCAACCAAAAATTAGGTCCTTCTTCCTATACTTTCTCTGACTTCACAGTGCTCTAATCCCCATAGTCAGTAGGTCAATAGATTGTTTCTAATTCGACCTTGAAGTCTCTTAGAAATTTTTTAAGTTTGGTTGGCAGAAAGGTAGATCTGTGAGCCTGTACTCTTCTTTGGCTTCTCTCATAGTTTGAGTCAGTGTATTTTGATGATAATGATTTCTTGGTGCTCTAACATTTGGCGGTTTGTGGGATGTCGCCTATTGGATGACTGATTCTGTATTTAGTGGTATTATTTTAGAAGTGTATTTTTCAGATTTTAAGGGTGTCAGACATTATAAGGGCACCATGTCGAATTCTTTCTTTGCTAATTCAAAGCAAACTAGAGAAATGATAGTTACTATGACTCTTGAGGAGTATGCTGCGTTCACTGAATATTAAGTTTCTCAACAATCATCATCTACCTCTACTGCTAATTTTGTCCATTCAGGTAGTGCTTGTCTTTCTACTTCTCTGCCATGGATTAACGATTCTGGGGCATCTGATCATATGACGGGTAAGTGGTAACACTAATCTTCTTTCTTCTTTCAAAACAACTTCTCATATTTTAAGTGTCACTTTAGCAGATGACTTCATTGTCAATGTTAAAGGGACATGCACAGCCACATTGAGTCCCCTGTTTCTCCAATCTACATTGTTTTTACCAAATTTATCGTTTAATCTTCTTTCAGTCAGTAAATTAACACGGGAATTTAATTGTTCTGTTACCTTTTATTCTGATTCGTGTGTATTTCAAGATCTTACGACATAGAAGATAATTGGTAGGGGCCGTTTGTCAGGAGGACTATATCTATTTGATGAGGCTGTCTCTAAGGGGCCTAGTAGAGTTGGACTTTCAAGTGTCATGTCACTGCTCTAAATCCACAACCGGTTAGGACATCCTTCTTTGGCTAGTATAAAGAACTTGGTACCTAGTTTTCACTCACTTCCAAGTTTAGAATGCGAGTAGTGTCAGTTTGCGAAACACCATCGTGTGACTTCCCCACCAAGAGTTAATAAGAGGTCTGCACATCCATTTGATCTAGTTCATTCGGATGTTTGGGGTCCTTGTCCTATTACGTCTCAATTAGGATTTCGGTATTTTGTCACATTTGTGGATGACTATCCTTGAGTTACATGGCTTTATTTGATGAAATATTTTTCTCCTTTTTCTCATTTTATGGAACATGGTATGATTCACCAATCCTCTTGCATGGATACCCCAACAAAATGGGGTAGCTGAGAGAAAGAATCGACATCTTATAGAAGTGGTACGTGCTTAATTGTTTGAAATGTGCGTACCTAAACCATTTTGAGCAGATGTTCTTCTTATTGCATGCTTCTTGATTAATCGGCTTCCGTCCTTTGTTTTGGATGGAAAAATTCGATACTTCTTTTTCCTTCATAGTTACTCTTCTCTTTACCACCCAAAATATTTGGGTCAAGATGTTTTGTTCGTGATCATTGTCCTCAAGTGTCTAAACTAGATAAGAGAGCACTCAAATGCATGTTCGTTGGGTACTCTTGTACTCAAAAGGGTTATCGTTGTTATTCTCCCGATCTTAGAAAATATCTACTTAGTGCAGATGTCACATTTTTTGAAGGGACACCTTTTAGCCCAAAGTCTGTTGTTCCTTCGGAGTTGAATGATGATATTCCAGTTTATATTGGGCATAGTCGTTCTTCTTTGGATTCCTCATTGCAGTCGATTCCAGTTCCAGAAGTTCGTTATATATATTCCCAGCGACCTCAAGTAGATTCAGTTTTTCTGCCACCTTGCCCGTACCACCCTTTACGTCGGATGATTCTGGATTACCAGCTTCTCTGGAATCTGATTTAGATAAGTCCATTGTACTTGCACTTCATAAATGTAAACGTACTTGTACGCAACACCCTATTTCTACTTCTTTATGTTATTCGGGTTTATCCTCTTCATATCACAAATGTTTGTCTACTATTTCTTCTCATCCTGTTCCCAAGACAGTTTCACAAGTATTATCTCAACCTGGATGGAGAACGGCATGATAGAGGAGATGACGGCGTTGGAGAAAAATAATACTTGGGAATTGGTGAAACCTCCTTCAAATGCTTCTATTGTTGGTAATAAATGGGTTTTTACTGATAAAGTAAACCCTGGGGGATCTCTTGCTCAGTTAAAAGCACAACTTGTAGCTAAGGGGTATGGGCATACAGCATAGATTACTCCGATACTTTTTCTCCGGTAGCCAAGATGTCTTCCGTTCGGTTGTTGATTTCTCTGGCAGTTTCCCATCAGTTGAATGTGAAGAATGTGTTTCTTCAAGGGATTTGCAGAAAGTTGTATACATGGAGCAACCTCATGGGTTTGTTGCTCAGGGGAGAGTAGATTGGTGTGTAAATTAAAGAAATCTCTTTACGGTTTGAAGCACTCACCAAGAGCATGGTTTTCCAGATTTTCAGCTGTAATCTTAGTCTTTGGTTAATCACCGGTGACGATAGAGAAGGTATTAGTGCATTAAATTCTTTCTTGATGCAGAAATTTGAGACAAAAGATTTGGGTAGGCTAAGATATTTCTTGGGTATTGAAGTGGTACAATCAAAGAAAGGTATCATGTGCCAACAAAAGTATGTTCCAGATCTTTTGGAAGAAACTGGTCTATTAGGGTGTAAACATGTTGCTACACCCATGGATACCAGCCAAAAGTTGACGGCACAAGGAGGTGTTCTTTTGGAAATGTTGATACACCCATGGATATCAGTAAAAAGTTGACGGCACAAGGAGGTGTTCTTTTGGAAAACCCAGGGAGATATAGGACACTTGTTGGAAAACTGAATTATCTTACAGTTACTGGGCATATTGCATTTCCAGTTAGTGTTGTCAGTCAATTCTTATCATCTCCTAGGTTCACTAATTGGGATGTTGTGGTCAGGATATTGAAGTATCTCAAAAGTGCACCTGGATGTGGTCTGGTATTTAAAGATCATGATCATACAAGAGTAGAAGGATTTTCTGCGGATTGGGCAGGGGTCCGAATGATAAGCCGTTCACTACCGGGTGCTGTGTTTTTATCGGAGGGAATCTTATCTCATGGAAAAGTAAGAAACAAAATGTGGTATCCAGATCAAGTGCAGAATCAGTGTATCGTTCAATGGCTAATGTCTCTTGTGAATTAATATCTATTTGAAGAATTAGGGTTTAATAAACTTGTTCCTATGCAGCTATAGTGTGATAATGAAGCGGATATAAATATTGCATCCAACCCAGTTTTCCATGAGAGAACTAAACACATTGAAGTTATCATTTCATCCGTGAGAAGATAAAGCTGGGCTAATATCAACCAATCATGTAAGAACGGGAGAGCATCTTGCGGATGTATTTACCAAAGCTTTGGGTGTCACGAGGATTAATTTATATGTAATAAGTTGGGCATGATAAATATACATGCTCCAACTTGAAGGGGAGTGTTGGAAGGTTCCAGAATAATAATATTAGAATATTCTAGAAGATCCTAGAAGAATAATATCAGAATATCCTTAGAATATTCTAGATGCATGATTGTTGGAGATGATTTGATTCTCCATTTAATGTTATGTTAAGGCCACACTATGTAGCAGTTATTTTATGGAAGAGCATTATTCATCACTCCCTGTTTACAAACTGAATGATACATATCCAGACAACAAATTTAAATAGAATGAACACTTAACGTGAAGTAGATCTTAGCGCAGTAACCAATCACTGCAGAAAGGATTGCAGACATGACCCAAAGATCAGCTTTAGGCGATTCCACTGAACCAACTACAGCAACCTGAGATAAAAAAAAAGTCATGATAAGCCCATATGAATAAGACCAGACCAATTAACTTGATGCAAGTCATGAGTATTAGATAACTGACCAGCCCAACTACAGCAGATACAAGGAATGAAACCCAGTCCATAGGAGTCAAAGTTGGATTTTTCTTCTCTGGCTATAAAAGTATGAGAACCATGTTATAAGCTAGAAATATTATTCGACGGGGATGAATTATTAGCAAATTGTAAGATATTGCAGAAAAGCATAAACATCACATATACACAGAGAGATAGAGAGTAGAGGGAGAAAGCGTAGCATGATCAGAGACTCACAAGGACTATCTCCATATCAGCCATCGGAATGTTTTTAAAATGCTTCACGTAGATTCCACGTTCTGTTTTGCTTTTTGTACTTGCTCCTCTGCATAGCCATCATCACATTAGTTTTATTAATAACTTTCATAGAGCACTTCATTATTACATAGTCTTTTGAACATAAATTGAAAAGAAAGCTCAATGAGGTATCCAAGAAATTGTTCTTTATTCATTATATCATTAGGGATAAAAGGAGCCAGTACCTGTAAACAACAATTATCCTGTCAAAGGTAGGTTCCTGAATTGTTATCTTGCTCACTAGATTGCGTAAACTGAATGATCATTGGGGTAAAAAACAAGTTGTGAGTAAGAAACCCAGCACATGGAACTAAAACGGGTCATGTATAATGTAGAGTGCAGTCTATCTACCAATCAATTTACCTATGCTTGCTTACTAGACAAATTTTTAAGATTCTTTTTTGTTGTAGTAAAAAGAGGAATGCGCTGTATGACCTATGCCTACCAGTTCGCTGAGAATCCCAAAGACAAGTATCAAGCAAATGTTTTTAAGATTTTGTGAGAATCCATGCTCTGATTTTTATCCACAGGTTTGGGTATTTCATAGCCTATTGAGACTTCCCAAAAAGTTCATAAAAGTGACTTCTACTAGTGAATCAATACAGGATTAGAAAGACTTTGCTCTTTTGGTAACTATCTGATAAGTACAAGAGATAGCAGAAAGAGAATTTACGAATACATTATCACTGACGTGAGTAAAGCCAAAGCAACAATAGTATTTATATCATTCGTGGGTGCAGGTAACTCCCCATGAGGTAATTGTATGATTTTCCAAGGTAAAAGTGCTCCTGACCAATTAGAAACAAAAATAAATGATATGAAACAATAGCAAGTTAAAGATATGAAACCTGATTTCCATATTTTGGATACGTATCCGTTCAACATAATCAGCCTGCTCTTCTTCAGATGAAATTTCGTCATCTTTCTTTGGATCTTTTTTATGCCTTGGACGTGACTTTCTCAACCTATCTAGCCTGTCAGAAACATCTCCACACAAAGATAAGAAAAATAAACAAAAGTGTTTTTGGCAGAGTACTTAAGACAGATGAAAATGACTTGTACACTCTGTTTAGCGCAGCATATTTTAGAAACAGCTTTTAGCTTTTTCAACAGCTTTCTACTAGTCAACTCTAAGTTCTTTGATGAATAATCAGAGTTCAGGACTAGTTAGTAAAATTACATGCCCTGGCCTCAAGCTACCAGGAAATCAATTGGAGACAAATGACATACCTAATCAGCCTCATAATCCTTGCCCATATGCGTGTAATGATCATATCTACCTTCTCCATAAAAAAGTAATCTGTTGTCTGATCGATTCCAGTCCCACGTCGAAAGATTACAAACTACCAAGAGATAAACACAGTCCATGAAAATTAACAAACAAAGTAAAGTTTTGAACTTAGCATATTGATAATGACATTATATCACGTTATTCAAAATCTATCTGAAGAAATCTATATTGGGACCTGCTACTTCTTCAATAGAACCATTTATTGAACATAAACATATTTGTATATGATGAATTGTTTCCAATTATTGGATCACTACACAAAGATATCTAGAACTACCAATACAAACATAAATGTTCGACCAAAACTGGACTTGGAAAGCACCATGATGACACAATTTATAATTTACTTTGTTGTTATTGGTGTTTGTCCCTATACGCGAACGAGTTTGCATGTAGGACTTGGTTGGATTTAGAGGATAAAAAATCTAAGTAGTATTTGGACCAAAATGAACTTATGATGGTTGCAGAACAGTTGGGCTGCTTGATTGAATTAATATTTGAAAATAAAAATAAAAACAAAAACTGTGCATGCCAACAAAATAGAAGTAAAGTTGGTGCTGACTGGATTTCAATAAAGGATGGTCTTCAACAAAGTCTAACGAATCTAATACTTAAAAGTCAAAAATGATGAAAATAAAGCCATATGTTTTGTTTCACAGAATGAGCAAGAAAAAAAAAAGGAAGCTTGTCACTGATTTTCAACCAACAGATATAAGAAAAAGTAGAAAAGCACAGATAAAGGACATACTAATGAAATCAAAAGTTTCAGCATCAGAAAAAGTTCTAAGCACACATATCAAAGGAAGTAAAAGAATCCTTCGATGCAAGCATGTGTGATGAGAGACAGTGTTGCATATATCTTATCAATCAAAAAGCAAAATGGTTAAACAAGAAAAAAAAATTAATCAAGTACAGAAGTCTAATACCACTAGGTGCTGACCATCACATAATAATCCCCATTTACACGCATGAAAAATTCCTCTGGATTACACCGAGTGAACATTGTACAAGCAACTGAGTATATCAATATCGCATCGAAAAACTTGAAATAAGATCCTTTTCAAGTTTGACCTTAAGCAATACCTTGTCAGAGAAGTCCGGGAGGTTTTCGTGAGGATGTTCTGAAAAGTACCTCTGCAAAAGCTTCTTATCAAGCTAAATGATTCCACATGAGAAAGAAGAGATAAAGAAAATTTAGTAACAAATATGTCTCCAAACAATTACAGGTTTTGTTTGAATCACATGCATATTCACTATCACAAACCTTTGACTCGTCAACTTTAATTGGAAGATTGAGCAGATATTGCCCAGACTGTGCAACTTCAATCTCTTCATCTGTAGCTATCTTGAAATTACTCTTATCCATTACCTGCAGATCGTAAGTTAGATATCCAAAAGTTGAAATGAACTACAACTATAACTATATATGTGAGCATATAACACACAAAGAAGGAAGATGGAAAGTTTCTTTTTCAGCACCAAATAATTCCAAGGAGCAAAAACCTGAAACAAGTAGGTCAGGAAGTTCTGTTCAAGCACGTCTATCTCATCAGGAGATAGGTGTTGCTGCTCCAATTTCTGAGCTCCATGAACCGGATCAAATAAAGAATAAAGTTGCTGCGAGGCACAGTTTAAACAACCAAACTTGTTACATTATACTACTCGATATTGTAATCACTTATGAAAGATGTTATTGATTAAGACAAAATAATAAAGGTATTACCATGAGATCCTCGAACTGTAGAAGATACCAAGCTCGAATTGTGTACTCAACTCTCTTGCAGAGTTTCAAGAATTCAGCCCTGTCAGAACTATGTTCTGCCACAATTCCACAACATATAAAAAAATGCAAATAAGCACCTCAGAGGCTAATCACAAATTATATTTCTAATAAAATTTGAACATTGGAAACTTTCAGACCCAAAAATTCTATACCCACAAAAAACCAAAAGGTGTTATTAAGGTAGAGAATGACAAATATCCAGCAAAGAGGACTCTAAACTTTAACTAGGAACAAGGATCAACATCACGGAAATTAACCCATATCACAAATTTCAATTAAAGAACAAGGACAACCATGAAATTGGGCATCTCTATAAGATTGGAAAAATTAAGGTAATCAAAAGAACAGAGATAAAATTCGAATTGGGAGTTACCAATGAGGTTTGCCAAGGTCATGATGAGCTTAGGCTTGAGGATTGGAATAACTGATTCCCGCTCTATTCGAATCACTTCTTTCTTCTTCTCATTAGTCTTCTTATTCTCTTCCATTTTACTTCACCCGCATCAAAGCTTCAATACTGTGATGTTTGATGAACAAACCAAAAGGGACACTGCCACTAGTGATGTTTACACAGAAAATTGGGACTGGGATATAGAGAAGATGGACAAGGATCTGCAAATGCTTAACTTGTAGACGACTTCTTCGGCTGAAACGTGAATTACAATGCGAAACTCCCAGATGGAGAGCGTTAACTACAGGGATTTTTTTGGAGAAGATGATACAAAACGATAATACATACAATTATTATAGAGTATAGTGGATGTATTATAATTATTTTTGCAAACGTATTTACATAATTTATTTTGAGAGAAGCGTATTAATTTTAGTCAAGTGTATATAAATGTGGGCCACGTAGTATTGTGTTTTTTTTTAATCTCAAATCTTGATCAGATAGAATTTAACGAGGATTAGAATTGGATGTGAAATACTTTATGCTATAACTTATAACTAAAAATAAAATAAATTTTAAATTCATTATTTAATAATAAAATGAAAGTAATTAAGTGTGATAAAACTTAAAAGAACATATAATTTAAAAAATGTATTAGAGTTGCGCATTAAATGTAGAGATTGATTAACAACCTGATTTCACGATGTACCACCTATTATGATATATAGCAAATTGTAGATTGTTTTTGAATGGTGTTACGGATACTAACTTATATATAAATAAATGTTTATAAATTAGTGTAGTTAAAGATTTAAGGAATTAGTGAATATTGATAGCCTCACAATTAAAATTTTATTGGTTAATAATTAGCTATACATATTTTTATACATTTATTTGTGTAATTTGTTGGTATTCATAGTATTTCCCTTTTAAAAAAAGATTTTGATGGATTAAATAAGTGACGTTGAAGATGATTTATTTGAAAGGTGCGGATAAATTTGTCAATTAAGAGACATAATAAAGAATACTTCATCCCTTCCACAAGAAAAGTTATATTTAATTTATTTGTATTAGATAGTGATTTTTAAAATTTAAATTGGGACAAAAATTTAATAAATTTTTTATATCACAAAGAATTTATTTTATTAGATTTTCAATATGTTTTATAATGTTAATCATCTCATATACAAATTAAATTTTAATCAGATTTTAATAAAAATATTAGATAATCTTTTTAAATGTAACCTCTTCTTTTTCTTTTTTTTTTTAACAAAGAAAGTATAATTTATACTCAAAAACAATTTTAGTATAGTATCGACGAATCGTTTGGTTTTGATTATTAACTTTATATATTTATATAGAGAGAAGAGTATACGTATTAAGAAAATCTTGTTTAATTAACGCATAATAATACTTTTTTACAATAACAGCCGTTTTGACTTTTTACTCGGAAGTTTAAGTGATATTTTTTATATGTTAAATATTTTATTTTAATTAAAGTTTTTATTCATATTAATTCTCATATCAAATATTTTTTATTATTAATTTTTTAAAATTAAATAAAATATTTAACATATAAAAGATATCACTTAAATTTACGTATAAAAAAATCAAAACGACTGTTATTATATACGGAAGTAAGTATTTCACATAAAAAGTAGTGTACAAGACTTGAAGGAAAATATATACCGTAATCAATAGCAATTCAATTTCTAGGGTTCCAAAAAAACTTTTTTTTGAGGGTTCAAAAAAAAGTGCAATTCGGAAAAATATTTTTCACTTTTTTCACTAAAAAGTCACGGTTTAAAAATGTATGTCTCATGCTCATTCATAACTACCTTACCGTATCTTTGAATTTATATTTAAGGGTGAAATTCCTAAAATTGTTAAAGAGGATTTTATTATCTCAATTTTAAAATAAATGACATTTGACTTTTTTTCATATAATTTTAAATAAAATTTAATATTAAAAAATTAAACTATCATATATTTTGGAACACAGGAAGTATTTCAAAATTTTGATATGAATACTAAAAACCAAATTTGCTAAAGTCGACACACCCTAATGGCCCCGTTCAATAGATGACTTTAAAAGTATATGACCAACAAAATTCCTAACAAGTTTTAAAGGGGACACTCAAAATATGAATATTATCTCAAAATCTTTATGTGGCACCCACACTTGAATCATACATATGGTTACGTCATAAACAAAGCCGACACGACACAGTCCGTATTTAATATCTACTAGACTACTGCACTGCTATTCTTTACCCTCATCACCAATTGCACAACCAGTCCTTGTTACAACAAATATATAGGGTTGTTTGGTACTGTTTTTTACCAAACATAGAATTGAATTAATGAGTTAATACAATTCAATGAGTTGATAATGTTGTATATCTCAACTCACATTTATTATTGTGGGTTGAAAAAAAAATTTTAAAAATTTGTTTTTATTTTACCTTGATCTAAACCCCTAACATCACTATTACTCCGACCTCATTCTCACCCTTTTTATATTTTTATAGAAATTATGTCAAACAGATTCATAATGTTCATTCCATCCCATTATTTAAGCTTCTTTTATATAAAAATTTAATTATAAAAAAGACTTAAATAATAAGATGGAAGTAGTATTACCTATTAGATATCCTAACAAATTTGATATAAAATTATTTTGAGATCCAAAGTGAATTTATGTTTATTGTGATATTATCGTGACAGATTTGTTGTAGCAATTCTGTAAAAAAAATAGAGAACTAATTTTTTCACAAGTTTTTTTAATATTCAGATGACTTTATATTCAAATTTTATGAGATTCCCGCTTTAATACAATCTTTTATACATATAAGAATATATAAGAAGCTACCAAAAAAAACTTGTAGGAAATTTATATTGCACAAATATTTGTTGAGCATGTTTTGCTATTACTAAATGGATTGTATATACAATTTTAGTTTTGATGAAATAGAGAACTTCTAAATAAGAATGTGAGATCAAAATTACCATAATTTTTTGAAAAAAATATGAAGGAATGAGTCTAAGACATAAATAATTTAACAGATAATGTAAATTTCAATTTATTCTCAAGTCACTCTATTCCACCGAATAAAACGCAATGTACTAACCAATATTCATTAGTTCAAATGGTAAAAATTTTGTTTCCCTTAAAGTCTTGAATTCGAGTTTTGTGAATAAACAAAATGAGTATTGGGAGAGTTTTTCTCCTTTAGAGTCGGACTTGACTCGAATTTAGATTAATCGGAGTCCAAATAAATTATGGGATATTGGATGATTTAAACCAAAAAAATATGCAATGCACTGACACGACGTTTCCCTAGTGAGCTCACTTAAGGTCACAAATAGAACATGAAGCTGTGAAAGAAATAAAAAGTATCCAAACTAAATGCCAAAACCAGCAGCATCACTATTCAAAACACTTTGCCCTTCGGTATATTCTCATTAGCAAAGTCATTATTCGTTGTTTATCTAAGAAAAACAAGGGGAAGAGAGATCCCAACAAAAATGAAAAATGGCTCAACATAGAACAAGAGATTCTTCAATCGAACCTCACCGCATAAACGCATGTAGAACTACAATATAATACATGGCATTGGATTGGATTGGCCTTAAAAGACCTATCATATCCCATACACTTATAATAAACTCCGAGGGAGTTGATATTTCAATCATATTGTAAACGAAAATTGGATAAAATGCCACGAAATCTTGTTGAAAGAGTCTCGTCTTCTTCAAAACATGCTCACAAATGGGAGACACATCCAAAAACGAATTAAGAAACATCATCAGTGGTTCCAGGACCTTATGCATGCTTTGCCCATTGAATTATTTAGAGCAGGATTTTTATGCGGCAGGCTTATCCATCCTACACTGCCGGTCTTTATGTCGTTTCCAGCTTCATGTCCACTTGCTTGGCCAAGTGGATTAACTGTTCGCACTAATACATTGCTTGGTGCAGGAACAATCTTACTCGTTGCATTGTAGTTCCCAAACTGATCTAAATCGTTCAGAGGTGGCCATTGAATCATACTGTGCACCTGAACGTAATTCACTACACTGAGATACAACATTGAGGAGGCTCTGATCTGCGAAACTTCCATTTACAGTGCTCTAATTTGGGATACAGTACCTTCTAGACTAGACAAACCTCCATGTTCTCTGTTCTCACCAGGAAACCAATCTCATGCCTGCAGATCTCCACCATTCAAGAGAGATTTTGGAAGGTCCCGATAAGTCTACATAGCAGCCCAATCCTGCATGCTAAGGGTCGGACACTCCTTGTTAGAGCAATAAACTAAAGTTGTAAGAAAGGGCAGGTAGACACGGGTAATCTATGTTCTTAAGGTGTTAAACGTTCCCTACCAAAAATGGTTTGTTAAAGGGCTAAGAAACGTTCTATTTCTAGGATATATGTCAAGCCTCTAAGATAATTTTACTGCGATAACAATTTACAGTAGACCTTGGATGAATACAAGTCGGGAAAATGAAGAAAGAGGTTTTAGAATGAGGAAGAATGTTGTGTTATATTTTACTTATGCCAAAAAACTCCAATATATATCAGTTTCGTGTTGAAAGCAACGAATAAGTCCTCAGACATCGATATCAATGCGAAGCATCTGTTAGAGCAGGAAGCATGAATAATAATTAAATAAATAATTAGAGAGGATATAAAGTATATTTTGGATTTACTTGAAGCATTACTCTCAGGGTATTAAGAAATATCAAGTTTGTTACTTGATATTTCTTAATACCCTATCATTAGCTCATATGGTGTCTTGTTGTGAGCCTTGTTGATTAAGGATCTATTTTGAGTGAAGCAAGCAGTGGAAATTGCCTTAGCCCAAAAATAGGTAGGAATCCTTGCCTCTGCTAGCATTGTTCTAGCAGCTTCTATCAGGATTTTATTCTTCCTTTCCACTACACCATTTTGTTGAGGAGTCCTTGGAGCAGAAAAAGTATGATTGATGCCTTTCTCCACACAAAATTCATCAACAGCTGCATTCTTGAATTCAGTTCCATTATCTGTCCTCAATGTTCTAACCACTGACCCTGACTCAGTTTCCACTTTCTTAATATGGTCAATGATTTGTTGAGGTACTTCTGATTTAGAATTTTGAAACTTAACCCAAGTATATTTGGTGTAGTCATCCACAATAACCATTGCAAATCTTTTCTTTGATACTGACATAATGTTGACAAGGCCAAAGAGATCCATATAAAACAATTGAATTGGATCTTTGATCATTGTGACTTCCTTGCTGACAAAGGATGTTTTCCTTTGCTTCCCTTGTTGACAAGCTGAACATAACCCCTCTTGAATGAATTCCAGGGGGTAGCCCAGTTACCAACTCTCTCTTCACTAAATCATTGATAGCCTTGAAGTTTAGGTGAGAGAGCTTCTTGTGTCATAGCTTGCTTTCATCAGAGGTTGCCTTGCTGTAGAAACATGATTCTGCACTTACTGAATTGAAATCAGCAACATAGAGATCTCCTTTTCTTATCCCTGACAAAACCAGCTTCCCATCATCCTCATTTGAGATCAAGCAATAATCCCCTTTAAAGGAAATGATGTACCCTTTGTCACATAGTTGACTTATGCTTAATAAATTGTGCTTAAGCCCATCAACTAGTGCTACATTTTCAAAATTCTCATTTGCTGCTTTACCATAACCAAGAGTCAGTCATTTGCTGTTATCACCAAATGAAATCACTTGACCAACCTTCTCTTGAAATTCTATGAGCAGGGCTTTGTTTCTTGTCATGTGCCTTGAGCAGCCACTGTCTAGAAACCAGATTTGACTGCTTTTTACTTTTCCCTGCACACAAAAAATATTTAATTTGTTTTTGGTACCCAATTGGTTTTGGGTCCTCTAGGTTTAGTCATAGTTGTAGGTAAAACAACCTTTTCTTTAATTGTGACTTTTGGTTTTGGCAAATTTAAAACTTTCTCCTTTTTAGGAGCTTCAATATATGCTATTGATTTCTCAACAGTTATCTTGCCTTTATCCTTGGAGGTGCAAGTTTTAGCAGTTGGTAAATCATCAGCATATAAAATTGTGCTAGTCAAAATTTGTGGTTTCTCTTTACATTGAAAAGATAGATGATTATTGTTACCACCATTCCAACACACTTTCCTAGGTGCTTCATGAATGGAAGTGTAATTACTATCCTTGTTTACACCTAGTTTACCATTCATATTCTTTTTATTTTCCCCTGACAGACCTTTTTCCCTTGAAGGGCTATGATGGCCTGATGCACTCTTTCCCCCTGATGACTGTGTATTAGTTGATGCACAGTCTGGTTCTCTTTTGACTGGAAGTTTGAGTGCTTTGGCAAGAATAGGTTTCTTGCCACTCCCACCACTTGTTTAAGCTTCACTCATTGGGAAAACATTCCCTTTTTCTAACTTTGTTACAGCCTTTACAAACTTGATAGGTTGTATTGGCCTTTTTCCAAAGCTAGCTGGAACTTCAACCTCAATGTGAGGTTGCTTCACTAGAGTCTCTCCATAGCCTAAACCAGATTTAAGATCCAATTTTTTACAGTTTAATTGATCCTCCAGTTTCTTGTTGGACTCATTTCATTTCTTTATGACTTCCCTTTCTTGACTCAGAAGATTTGAGGTCCATTCATCTTTTTTGATAGCACAGTCAAGAAGATTTTTTGTCCTTGAGAGTTCTTTTTCAAGACTCTCAAGTCTGGAGAGTTCTGATTCTAAAAGAGTGTTTCTTGTAGTCAAATGCTCATTTATTTTCTGCACTCTCGCAGTCTCAGCAACAGCACTCCTCAGGGTGTCATAAAGATCCTTTATCTCATAAGTCATTTCCTTAAGAATTTTAACACAATAATTTCTAGACATGTTAGAGGAAATTTCAAAACTTACTTGTGAGCTGCTACTGTCAGTGGATGAGGCCATCAGGGCTAGGTTGACATATTCTTCAACATTTTCTTCATATGAGTCAGCCTAGTCCTTTCCCTCTGCAATATATGATTTTCCCTTCTTGTTGGCATTAAGAAGGTCAAAGTATTTCTTCTTGTAGTCCACTTCAGCTTCTTTGACTCTGGATTCACCTTCCTTTGAGGTCTTGCGACACTCATTTGCAAAATGGCCCATTTCATTGCATTTGTAGCACTTTATTCTTGATTTGTCAATAAAGTTTTTAGTGCTATTAGGCTTCCTTGCTGAAAATCTTTTGGATCCAGAAGGCTTTTAGAATTTCAGCTTGGAAAACCTTTTTGCAAGAAAGGACATGGTTTCATCCAACTCCTCTAACTCTTTAAGAGTATATTCATCTTCCTTGGAGTCAGCTTCGTTGTCCCCTTCAAGTTCAGCATCCCCTGACTGCTACTTCATCAAGACACTGGGTCTTGCTTCTTGTTTGTCCTTCTTAGCAGCCATCAATGTTACAGATTTAAGCTTTCTGGTATCCCTGACATTTCTGATCTTTGTTGAACCTCTAGTTCATATTCTTGAGGGTGCCATATAGCCTATCCAAGTCTAGGAGATTCATATCCTTGGATTCCCTGATGGCTATTGTTTTAGGATCCCATGATATAGGAAGGGCTCTCATGAACTTTCTGTTCACATCCTTGTTTGCGTTGGCCTTCCCATATAATCTCAAGTCATTTACCAACCTGTTTAATCTGTCGAACATTTCAGTGAGTGTTTCACCATTTTTCATTGTGAACCACTCATACTATTGTGTCAACAGCTGCAATTTATTTTCCCTCACTTCCTCCGTTTCATCACGAAGGATTTGTATGGTATCCCATATAGATTTAGACGTTATAAGATTCATTATACTATTTAGCATATCATCGTCTAAACCATTATATAGGATGCCTGTGATCTTCAGATCCTTTTTCACTCTCTCTTTTTCCTCTGGAGTCATCTCTTCAGTTGTTTTTGGAACTAACTTTTCCGGAACACTGACTCCATTGACCACTTCCTGAGGAATGAGCTTCTTTGGAATGTGAGGGCCTTCTTCTAAGATTTGAAGATATTCATCATCGATTGCTCTAAGATGAACTGACATGCGTTGTTTCCAGAAGAAGTATTTTCCCATTTCCAACATGGGGACTTTACTGTTTCCAGCTTTGTTGGCCATGTATATTGATCATTTTTAGCAAGTGTAATATGCTAATAGGCTCTGATACCAATTGTTAGAACAATATAAGCCAAAGTGTTTGTATAGGGGGGGGGGG
>CM025785.1:28992680-29010614 GCA_014636745.2 Centella asiatica | reverse complement strand
GGGGGGGGGGGGGGGGGGGGGGGGGGGGGGGGGGGGGGGGGGGGGGGAGGAATACAAACACTACAAACTTTTTGATCTTTTTGAACTTTAGTTAGCACTGACTGGAAAAAGCTACAATGAACAAAAAAACAATAAAATATGAACGCACAAATTCAAATTAAAATAGTTGTATTAAAACTTGATGTTTTTTTTTAGAAATCTGGATAATCACAAATGTGATTAAACAGCTACAATGTCTGTAATAAAATTACAGCTTCTAAATCACACTCACTAGCTTCTAACTTTCTTTGAAATATTTCTCTCGAGATATATTACAAAGCTGCTCTAGTGATTTGTGTACTTCAGTATTTATTTGATCTGTTGGATTGATATCTGTGTAATGAGAACTCCTTTGCATATATACAAGATCAGTGGTTGAAACCACGTGCGAAGACGTGCTTCTCTTTTCAACTTAGACTCATATATGTCACATCGTTGTCCTTTGGAAACTATGTGTCAGACTGCTGTCACTTTTGTTGCTTCTTTTTCTTCCCCTGATCTGTGAGCATTTAATGTTCAAGAGCTATCATTGGACCATACAAACTTCAACAAATATCTTTCCAGTTAATATCTCTTGCTTCTGTAACAAGCTTCGTTGATTTGAGTGTAAGTCCTGATAACGGGTGTATGTAGTCATAACCATCCACTGACAACAAGCCCTGATGAACTTGATCAGTACTTCTTAGATCCCCTGATCACAAGTCTTGATAAAGACTGGATCAGGGCTTCAACCTTCACTTGAGTTTCACTCAATGCTTTTTGATCCACTGATGTTATAACTTACGACATACACTGATGGCTTCCACTGATACAGTGTTGAGCATTCCCTCTGACAGGTTACCCTGATGGGTTAGCCTGACACTGTCATACCCTGATGTCTTCCCCTGCAGGTGACATGTATTGTTTATGCCCTGACGCGTTCCCCCTGATGAGTTTGGCCAGCCACTGCCATACCTGACGCGTTCCCCTGACAACTTGGTCTGCCTCAGTCATCCCCTGATGGGTTCCCCTGACGAGTTCCCCTAATGATTCTTAATCATTGAAGCTTTGTTTGGAATATCTGATGTGCGGAATACTTCAATCTTTTTAGAGTAACAACAGACATTCCTCTTCACTTTATCAAGTCCTTTAGATGATCCATTTTACGACTTGTCTTGTGAAGTGTTTGATTATCCCTTGATGAATAATGTTATCATCAGCGGATATAAAACTTGTGCTGATATTAAGGTTTATAAAGTACCTTAAGTATTTACAAATGCACGATTTATTCTCTAAACATCATCATCATCAATTAACTCTAACAGAAAGGATCCAAGAAAATCTGGGTCCCAAAAACTTCTAACTAGTTATTCTTATTGTGCAGGGCAAAAAGAAAAAATCATGGTTCTTGGACAGTGGATGTTCAAGACATATGACAGGAGATAAGTCCTTGCTTAAACAGTATGAAGAAAAGAATGACCCTAAGGTAACATTTGGAGATGACAGCAAAGGTCATACAAAGGGCTATGACAATGTTAAGCATGGTGATGTCATCATCACTGAAGTATCACTAGTTGATGGTTTAAAGCACAATCTGTTAAGTGTGAGTCAACTATGTGATAAGGGATTCTTTGTCACCTTTAAAGAAAGTCTATGCCAAGTGTGTGACAAGGAATCTGGGAATGTGATATTGACAGGAAAAAGAAAATGAAATTTGTACACTGCAAATTTAGTTTCTTCTACTGATCAAATCACATGCCTGTATAGCAAAGCCTCTGCTGATGAAAGTTGGCTTTGGCACAAGAAGCTCTCCCACTTATATTTCAAAAACATCAATAGATTGGTGAGAAAAAGTTTAGTAGCTGGCATTCCTCAATTGGAATTTACACAAGAAGGGTTGTGTGACTCATGCCAGAAAGGAAAACAAAGAAGTGTGTCATTCAAGAGCAAACAAAGAAGTGTGTCATTCAAGAGCAAACCAGCAACATCAATCACTGATCCTTTACAGTTATTACATATGGACTTATTTGGTCAAGTGAATGTGATGTCAATTTTAAGAAATAGATATGCTCTGGTTATAGTGGATGATCACACAAGGTATACTTGGGTCAAATACCTTCATTCAAAAGATGAAGCTGCTCAGTTAATTATTGATCATATTAAGAAAATAGAAACTGAGTCAGGAAAAACAGTAAGCGTTATAAGAAAAGATAAAGGAACAAAATTCAAAAATTCTCAAGTAAATGAATTCTGCACTAAAAAAGGAATATCACACCAATTCTCAGCTCCAAGAACTCCTCAACAAAATGGAGTCTCAGCTCCAAGAACTCCTCAACAAAATGGAGTTGTTGAGAGAAAAAATAGAACCCTTATTGAAGCAGCAAGGACAATGTTACAATAGTCAAAGCTTCCAACCTATTTCTGGGAAGAAGCAATTAGTACTGCTTGCTTTACACATAATAGATCCTTGATTAACAAGACTTACAACAAAACACCCTTTGAGTTAATGACTGGGAGAAAACCAACTCTCAAGTTTTTGCATGTGTTTGGTTGTAAGTGCTTTGTGCTGAGAGATTCATCAAAAACAAGAGGAAAATTTGATAGCAAATCTGATGAAGCAAACTTCTTAGGTTATTCTCTATCAAGCAAGGCATATAGAGTGTATAACCTAAGAACAAAGGTCATTGTGGAATCCATACAAGTTGTTTTTTATGATAGTAAGATTTCAGGAATGATTGGACAAGGATTGCATAAACCTCTCAGTTTTGAAAATGAATTGGATGCATGGATGGATTCATCAGAGACTGAAGAATTACACCTAGATGACAATTTTCCTCCAATTAGTGAGGGGGAGTTAATGATTGTACATGAGGTACCAAGGACTAATAATACATCAGAGACTAGAGAATTAGTATATGATGAAACACAAGAGACTAGTAACACAAATGTACAATCAGAGACAACTAACACACCAGAGACTAGTCAAGAAGAGACAAATAACTCAGAGGGAGCTAATAATGAAGAAGTCACTGGTTTAGGGGGAACATTCTCTGATCCAACAACTAGATTGGACAATGTCAATCTAGAATACGAAGCCTCATCTTCAAGAATAAATCTGCCTCCTACAAGACCTTGGATGAGAGATCATACACCAGATTTAATCATTGGAGATTTAAAGGAAGGAGTCAAGATAAGAAGTGCAACACAAAATGAATGTCTTTATCTCAGTTTTCTGTCAAAAATTGAGCCAAAAAAAATTGAAGAAGCACTTCAAGATCCTAACTGGATAATAGCCATGCAGGAAGAATTAAACCAATTCACAAGAAATAAGGTCTGGAGATTGGTGCCCAAACCAAGGAATAGATCAATAATTGGTGCCAAATGGGTCTTCAGAAATAAATTGGATGAAGCTGGTACAATAACAAGTAATAAAGCAAGGCTGGTAGCAAAAGGTTATTCTCAAGAAGAAGGAATTGACTATGAAGAAACCTTTGCACTAGTTGCAAGACTTGAAGCAATAAGGATTTTCTTGGCATATGCAGCCTACAAAAACTTCAAGGTGTACCAGATGGATGTCAAGAGTGCTTTCTTGAATGGAAAATTGGAAGAAGTCTATGTTGAACAACCTCCAGGTTTTGTAGATCCCAAGTTTCCAAACCATCTCTATAGGTTAGATAAAACACTTTATGGCTTAAAATAAGCACCCAGAGCCTGGTATGATACTCTCTCTCAGTTTTTACTTGAAAATAAATTTGTTAGAGGTATCATAGATAAAACACTTTTTTATAGAAAACAAGGTTCTGATTTAATACTTGTGCAAATATATGTGGATGACATCATATTTGGTTCCACAAATGAAAAATTATGTGAAAGATTTTCAAAATTAATGCAGTCTAGATATGAAATGAGTATGATGGGTGAATTAATATTTTTCTTAGGATTACAAATAAAGTAAGCAACTGATAGAATTTTCATTATTCAGTCCAAATACATTAAAGACTTACTAAGAAAATATGATTTGGTTGATTGTACATCTACAAAAACACCCATGGCTACTGCCACTAAACTAGATAAGGATACAAAGGGAAAGAAAGTTGATATCACTAGCTACAGAGACATGATAGGCTCACTTTTATATCTAACTGCAAGTAGACCAAATATAATGTTTGACACATGTTTGTGTGCAAGATTTCAAGCTGATCCAAAAGAGTCACATTTAATTGATGTTAAAAGAATACTTAGATATCTAAAGGGTACCCCAAACCTTGGGTTATGGTATCCTAAAGAATCTGATTTTAAACTAATTGGCTATTCAGATGCTGACTATACAGATTGTAAGCTCGACAAAAAAAGCACAAGTGGAAGCTGCCAATTTCTTGGAGGCAGACTTGTTTCTTGGTTTAGCAAGAAACAAAATTCAACGTCAACCTCAACGGCTGAAGCTGAATACATTGCACCTAGGAGTTGCTGTGCTCAAATCCCGTGGATCAAAAATCAACTCCTAGACTATGGTATGGCATTATCAAAAATTCCTATTTATTGTGATAACACAAGTGCCGTAGCCATAACTGAAAATCCAGTACAGCATTCAAGAACAAAACATATAGATATAAGATATCACTTCATTAGAGACCATGTTAGTGAAGCAAACATTGAATTGCACTGGGTTACAACAGATAAACAACTTGCTGACATATTCACAAAGCCTTTAGATGAACCTACATTTACTAGGTTAGTCTACGAATTAGGTATGTTAAATTATGCTACTAAACATTGAGTAAAATTTCAAAAAGCAAGTTTGTAAAAATTTTAGAAGCTAGAATTTAATTTCTAGATTGCAGCTATTCTTAATGGACAGAATTTTAGAAGCTAGAATTTAATTTCTAGATTGCAGTTGTTCTTAATGAACAGAATTTTAGAAGCTAGAATTTAATTTCTAGATTGCAGTTGTTCTTAATGGACAGAATTTTAGAGGATAGAATTTAATTTTTGGATGTAGCTATTATGAACAAACAGAATCTTTGAAGCTAATAATCATTGAATTGATTATTGGACAACAATTGGTATCAGTCTCTGATGAAATAAAAATGAAGCAGAGACTAGTTTAATTTAGTCTCTGAAGAAATTTGAGTGACAGACTAAAATTAGTCTCTGATAGTTGTTTTTAATTACTCTCTGACTAGTTAAAAATAACCTATTGGAGACTAGTTAAAATTAGTCCCCGATAGTTGTTTTTAAATTAGTCTTTGACTCGTTAAAAATAACCCATCAAAGACTAGTTCAACTTAGTCTCTGATAAGTGAACACGACGGAGACTAGGGCAATCTCTAATTAAGGGGTAAATTGGTAGTTACTCATACCCACGATCAAAAATGGTTCACTATCTTCAGAATTGCAAACGTTTCTAATACTGTATTCAAACACAAATCAAACACAACTGCAATTTCAATCACTCAAAGAACTCTCTCTCAAATATCTGTGAAATTTAACCTTTTTGCGAAGATTTTTTCAAAAGCTTTTCACAGATATCATCAATGGCATCCAAGACAGTGTGCTTCAAGTTTGGCGACTTCGACTTTATCAAGACTAACCATTCTGGGGTCGTGAACAAAAACGAGTTTGAAGCACAGTTTCACCCTGTTGTAGATTTTCTACAAACATCATCATTGACGTATGCCATCTATGAAGCTCCCGCTCAGGCTGCTGAAGTAATCACAGCCATGTGGTCCACTGCTACCATCCAGGATGAGAGTGACAACTGCCCTGTGATAAACTTTATGTATGATAATATTACATATGCTATTGACCATACTGTAGTCAATAATGCTTTGTTTTTACCTATGCATGATGCATATGACCATACTACCTCCTATGAGGAAATTCTAGATATGTTTCGTTCCCTGCACTATGATACAGAAATTGCATCTGTAGGAACCATATCTCGACCTCACCTTAGGCAAGAGTGGTCTTTATTATTTGATATTATCACTAAAGCATTCACTTCAAAATGCAGTGGTTATGATGCTATCACTACACTAACACAACAAATTGCATATAGTGTATTGTATAATAGGCACATTAATATAGGGCTGCTTATTCTGCATAACATGATAGCTAAATTTATAACTAGTGATAAAAATAAAATATACTATGCTAGTTTTTTGATGATGATTGCCAATTATCTAATCCCTAACCTAGATATTACCAGTATGCAAATTGTGCCATCTGTTATGCAGAGTAAAAGAATAATTGCTGATGTGAAGAAACGGGCCGCAAAGGTAAAGGTTCCCCTTTCTTTTCCTCCTATCATGAGACAAGCTCTCATTGATAGATTTCCCAACCTTTACACTTCTTCATATTTTGAGGATCTTGAGCAACAAACTTGAAACCCTGTTGATCCTCCAACCCATTCTTTACAACCATCTGCAGCCCCTTCCATAGTCTCTCAAAAGTCTGTGGTTGTCAAAACCAAAACAGCCAAGAAGTTACCCATAAAAAGAAAAATAATAAAGGGTGACAGTGAGGCTGAGGGAGGAAAGGAAGCTGAGTTGGCTACTCATAAAAGAAAGAGAGTGATTACCTTGAGCCAAAAACAATCCATTTCCTCCCAAAAGGCTTTGGAGGTTAAACGGACACACAGTACTCTGTTAACATCCTCCCAAAAGGATGCTAATATTGAAGAAAGTTCCCAACTAGGAACACCAAGTACAGAGTCTGCACAATCCCCTGTAAATACAAAGGGGCAAGCCCAAAGAGAGCAAAGAAGTAAAAGAAAGAGTGACACAAATAGTGCACACACTGAGTCTACTCCAATTGATGCTCCTCAAATTTTTGTTCTTGAGGAGCAGCCAACACTCCAAACTATCCATTCTCCTATTTCTTCTCCCATTCTTGATTCTTTAGAACTTGATAGTTCAAATCCTCTTGATTTTTCCAAGAGAAGCCAATACTCAAAGAGACTGACACACAAGAACCACTTGTGCAAAGTACAAGTGTAGTCAGTTCTCCTATACATTCCATGGAGAGATCCCTAACCACAGAAATACAAAGGGAACCCCCTCTCCATGCAGTCTCAAATAATTCTCCTTTAACCCTCATTTCTGTAGGATAGAGTGAAAATATCCAAATGAGTAAGGATGAGAGAATAAATAGTGAGAGTCAGGCTCCTGACCTGGAAAAAGGAGAGGATATACACATTTATGAGAGTCAAGCTTTAGATAGCTTAGAAAAAGGAGAGATAGCGAAGCTGGATGTCCAACTCCAGGCAAAAGGTGAGGGAGTGAGCAAGGGTGAGATACTTGAAGAAAATAAAAGAGAGAAAAATAAATTCTCAGCAGGTGAATTTTTCAAACCTGTTGAGACCTCCATCACCGACGAAGCCCAAATTTCCTCTGCTCCAACATCAACTACACCAACAGAGGACATTGGGGGAAGCTCACAGCCAGGGGATGCAACATTACAAGCTTTAGCAAAAATGTCCAATGCTGACTTTGAATTGCTCTATATGTTAGAGTGTATGCCCTAGTGGCCAATTATGTAATGATTGTGACACTATATTTATGATATGTTTTTGGTTAAATGATAATTTCTTTTATTATGTTTTATTTACTGCGTTATATAAATGTTAACATAATAAATGTCCTTAGAAAAATGATACTAATTATATGGATTCAAATATGTGACTTGAATATGAGATCATATAAGTATGTAATGTATCATTATTCTTAAATGTCCCTAGTCGAGTATCATTGCAAGCGGGACAACAATAATACATTGAGACTAGTATGTGATTAACTGATGGCCATATCTCATTGGTCATAAATATATACGAGATATATTAAGTTGATACATAGGTACATGTTAGAGAACATAGTACTGGACAGACCCACCATGAGAATTCTACATGGAGTGTTATGCTATGTGTCATAAGTAATTCTCATAGTGACAATGATGTAATGGTCCTTCGTCCTAAAGTCATGACATTTCTACATAAGGAGTTATGCGTTTTGACATTATCAAAAGTCATCTTTAACCGGGTGGACGATAAAGGTGATTGTTGGATGCATAATGAGTTATGTGAGAATTGGGAATGATGTAGATGGAATTTAACCCTCCTATAAATTAGGGGTGATATCTATAGGCCTCTTGATTGAGTGAAACTATAAAATGCATGGCCATGCTCAAATAGAGATTTGTTTCATATAGTTTATTCATTGATCAAGAAAACTAAGATTAAATTATGAAGAGGATGACACATCCATGCCTTGAATTTAATCTTAGATATCATGGGTAAAAGGATTAAGTTACATTGAAACATTGGTCACGAAAGGTAACGTCGAATCTATGACTTTATTATTACTTGGGTAACAGTGATGTATTACTAGATGCCACTCACTGTTTATAATTTTATAATATGATTTAAAATTATTGCCAACGTAATAATAACCTACAGGGTCACACACAAAGAACATTCGTCAAGGAGATATAATTTAAATGTCAATGATTTTAATATATCAATAAGATTGATTTAATTAAATCATGGCTTTAAATTATATACATATATATTAATATATGTAATCTGTATGAAATAGAGTCCTTTGGAAGGAAATACGAATATATATTTATTTGTGCATATATATATATTAATTAAGTGAGACTTGATTAAATATATATATATATATATATATATATATATATATCTAATAAATATAAAATTCGGATTTCAAGTCTCCTAATTAGATTAGGTTTTGGATTTACTCTATGAAAGGCTATATATATGATATATCAGCTATTCTCTAAAAACCAACTTTTTACGTAGCCACTTATAAGAGAGAGACTAGGGTTAAAAGAGATAAGAGATACAGATCATACAGCTAGTACTGTAACTCTTCTTGTTCGGATCGTAAGACGATTCGCGGGTGTTCGTGTGGATACCGTAGAGATGTAGTTCTGTTGGATTGCGTTAAAGATTTGGAGACGATCAACACCTTCACCAAAGCTTCAAATTCGCACAATTAATCGGTAAAATCTTAAACTATCTGTATTAAATTGTTTCGCATAGATCCTCGGGTTTGGGTTTCGTTTTGTTTTATTTTAAATCGTATTTTTCCGCTGCGTTTTATCCTATGAAACCCCAACACTATGGTCTACAACAACATCAAGATCAACTTTCAGCATTGAAAACAAGGCTAGCAGATGAACCTGAGCCTGTAGAAATTGAAGATAAAAATGTCGATGCTTGGCTAGATGCAAGCATTACAAATTATTTAGATGATGCAGCTGCCCAGCTCAGGTAGAACTATTTGACCAATCTGGGGTCAGGTGCAGTCTCTGAGGATGTGATCAAGAACGACAAGAAACATACGAAGTTCCAACACTTCATGATCACGGGTCTCAAGGCTGCACTGCAACGTATTGAAGAGAAAATGGAATTGGAAACAGACAAGCTCCGAAGATGTTATGAAGGACACCTGCCCCTGAGGATGCTGAATTCTATTGACTCACGCTTAAAAGATCAGTTATCTACTGATAGTCGCCTTCAAGCATTAGAAGCAAATGTCCAATCCATAATGCAGAAACAAGACAAATTTGACCAAACTCTTCAATACTTCTTTACACTACTGGAAAAAGTTATTCCTACACTGGCTACTACTACCTCCAAACCCTTGGATTCTGATGTCAAAAAGGGGGGAGAGTAGTTAGTCACAATCAGAAGCAGCAACAAAGTCAAAAGCAGCAATGGCTGAAAGGCCAAGTTATGCTACCTTGATGGCTGAATTCCAACGAATTCAAGGTGCTAAAACACAACTAGATTTAGCCATCAAGTCAAGCATAGCTACTACAACAACATCAACAATAACAGCAGTAGCAGCTCTTTCTTCTACTGCAATAATCCCAAGCACCAGAAAAGACAAAGGCAAAGGTGTTCTGGTTGAGGAATCAAAGAAAACAAAATCTTGAGGAATCAAAGAAAACAAAATCTGTTCAACCAGGACAGCCTAAGCTATTAGGTGATGCCATGAAAACTGTTCACTTTCCCACTCTAGTTGAATTGATAGTGGATGGGAAAGTAGAGTTAGTTTATCCTCAAGAGCAAAAACTTATTGAAGCCGATGCATTACTTGCTCAGAAGTTACAAGAGGAGGAGGAAATGGCTGCAGCAAGGGAGGAGGAGAAAGCTAAGAAAAAGAAGGCCATGAATGTAAAGAAGTCAAAAGCTCAGAAGTCTGCAATGACTAAAAGGAGAAATAAGGAGATTGAGCACACTGAGCAAAGGGCAAGGAGAAAGCCATTGATGGATGAATCTCAAAAGAAGTCTACTGCTTTGGTAACATTATTCAAACCAAGACAATCTACATCAGTGCCAAGCAGTAGAATCTCTAAGATTGGAATGGCTAACAATTCTGAATTAAAGGAGGCATTTAAGAAGAGTGTTAAGTCCATTAATTTAGAAAAGGATGAAAACAACAAGGAGTATCTCAAAGTCATTCAAAAAGATGGAGGGACTCTGCGTCTACAAAAACCAAGCTTGGAGATGAGATCATTCAAAGATATGGAGTGGTTGTTGTCTGTTGTTCCTGAAGATTCTGCACTTAACTTGGAATTTCGAAGCCAAATTCAGAAGGAACCTGATGAAATGAGAAGGTTGACAACTTTACCTCGACTGGATCTTCCTCCGAGAGCTTATGGATTATGGTATGAGAATTTTCATGGTGATGTAATATTTTTTGATTATGAGAAGTAGATAAGTACAATTAGTCAGGGGGAACTTGAAGGATTCATTGCTCTACTCAAAGAGTCGACTGATGAAAATGAGATCAAGTTCAGAAAATTGTTGGAAGATAAAGTTGTTGAGCTTAAGAAGAAAGGTTGAAGTTGCTAATTGTTGATTGTGTTGATTGTTTATTATTTTTGAAGCCAAACTTATAAGATTTAAACCTGAGTCTTGGTGAAGCTAAGTTTAAGATCAAAGATCTTAATTTAGGTGCATTTGTAGTTAGCATATTCTTTAAATTTTTTATTCTAAGTTATTCTTGTAATTTTTGAGTTTTGACATCATCATCAACCTTGATTTATGTTTATCACTTTGATAATCATAAATAGGGGGAGATTATTAGGTTTTATAAAATTTGATGATGATTGTATTTAGAATACTTAGATATACAAATGTACAGAAAGTGCTAGTTTATAGCATTAGAATTTTGTAGCTGATAGTTTACTCTTTGATTCATGTAATTTGTTTTTATAAAAGAGTAAGTTAAACTTTGTATTATAAGAGACTATCAGAATTGTATCAGAGATTTCAACAAGTCAGAGACTATGTTCAGTCTATCGGAGACTAAAGGATTTGTTCATCAGAGACTATAGCTTAAAGCATCGGAGACTAAGATCAAAGCATCAGAGACTAATCTTAAGTCATCAGAAATTAAGTGTAAAGCATCAGAGACTAAGATTAAGTTATCGGAGACTAAAGCTTAAGCTGTCAGAAACTAAACATTTGATCAGAGACTAAAGTTGAAGCCATCAGAGACTAAATTAATATTACTATCTGATACAAGACAAACTTCTAGTTGGATTAGAAGTCATCTTTGATATGGAGATTTGAAGAGTTATTAAAGTTGAAGCTGGTTAGGAAACATGAAGGATGAGAACAATCAGAGAAAGTACCTATTCCTTTTGTACATAGAAAATATACATTGAATAGGATTAGAAGCTGAATTACAATTCAGATTTAGAAGTTGTATGTTTGTAAAGATTTATAAATAGCGTACAGGATTTTGAAGCTGACAATCAGATTGTGATTGTTAGAATTTGTAATCAATTGTTCATCAATAAAAGCAATTGTTTATAAATTTATTCTTGTTTTTGTTCTTTAATTTCCGCAAGTAAATATACTTTGAAGAACAGAAATTCAAAAAGATTTCAAGAACTTGTATTCAATCCCCCCTCTACAAGTTCTATGCTATTTCACTGGGACAACAGAACTAATTAAGGACTACAAATACTCAATCAATTATCACCCTGGTAAGGCGAATGTAGTAGTTGATGCTCTGAGTAGACGTGAAAAGTTGAACGAGATAACAATTCAAGAGGAAGTAAGGATGGATTTGGAACGACTACAACTGAATGTTATCACAACTCCACAAAGAAGGGAGAGAGAAGAAGAAGTCAGCACAACATCAAAATTTACTGGACCTCATCAATGAAGCCCAAGAGGAATTTGAAGAAGAAAGAGAAAAGTTGGTAAGAGGAGAAAATGGAAAGTGTAGATTCCACGACGATGGACTTATCAGATTCGAGGATAGAGTCTGGATTTCGACAATTTTGGAATTAAGGAGAAACTTATTACAAGAGGCCCATAGTTCCAAATTTTCGGTACATCCAAGAGGGACAAAGATGTATCAAGATCTGAAACAAAATTTTTGGTGGTCGAACATGAAGAAAGAAATAGCTGAATGGGTCAGCACATGTCTTACCTGTTAGCGAGTGAAAACTGAACATCAAAAGCCAAGTGGACTACTACAATCTTTAGATATCCCAGAATGGAAAGGTGAATACATCACAATGGACTTTATGGTTGTATTACCAATAACATGGAAGGGAACGAATGGAATATGGGTAATCGTGGATAGATTGACCAAGTCTGTACACTTTCTGCCCATCAAGGACACTTGCAAAATGGACAAATTGGTCAAGTTGTATGTAAAAGAAATTCCCAGCCAACATGGAGTACCAATCTCGATCGTGTCAGATCGCGATCCGCGCTTCACATCTAGATTTTGGCATAGCTTTCAAGACTATTTGGGGACAAAATTAGACATGAGTATTGTATTTCACCCGCAGACTAATGGACAATCCGAAAGAACAATTCAAACCTTGGAGGATATGTTGAGGGCGTGCTCTTTGGATTTTGGTGGACATTGGGATGAACACCTACCACTCATCGAGTTCGCTTACAACAATAGTTTCCATGCAAACATAGGAATGGCCCCATTTGAAGCTTTATATGGTAGAAAGTGTAGAACCCCGTTGTATTGGAATGAGGTTGGAGAAAGAAAACTAGAGGGACCAAAAATGGTTCAACAGATGGAAGATGTGATCCGAGTCATCCGAGAATGAATGAGGGCAACATAGGATCAATAAAAGCAATATGCAGTTCAACATCGAAACGATCAAACACTAGAGGTTGGAAGTTATGCTTTGCTCAAGATTTCTCCATGGAAGGGCATCATGGATTTTGGACTGAAGGGGAAACTAAGTCCCCGCTATATTGGACCATTTGAAATACTCCGCCGCATTGGCGAAGTGTCTTATCAACTGGCACTAGCCCCAGCTCTAGGACATGCTTATGATATTTTCCATGTGTCGGTATCACGACCCTATAAAGAGGACCACACTGACATCATTGATTATCAGCCTATTAAACTTCAACGAAATTTGCATTATGAAGAGATTCCAGTGCAAATTTTGGATCGTCAGGTCAAAGTTCTAAGAAATAAAGAGATTCCCTCCGTGAAAGTTCTATGGATGAATAATAATGTTGAAGAAGCAACATGGGAACTGGATGAAATGATGATACAAAAGTACCCCCATCTTTTTCATCAACGAAGTTTCGAGGACAAACTTATTTTCAGGGGGGAGGATATGAGAACTCGAAAATAAAAATAGGAATATGATGTATGAATGATTAATTCATATTATGTATGAAGTATTAATTCACATTTTGTGTGAATAATTAATTCATATTGTGAATGAAAGTTCCTATGGCAATGTGATGTCCAAAGGAATGTAAATGCATTTTGAATTCAAATTTTTAAATGATTATTTTAATAAAAGCACTAACAAGAAATAATTGTAATTACTACTTGAGGAAAGCTTACTCCAGGGGAGAACTGCAGTGTAAAATATTGACCAAGGACTTATGTGTGCAAGTTTTATAATTATATTATATTAAGGTTTGTGTCGGACGCGACCCATCAGCTAGTAAATCAACTCTAGCAATACACTCTAATGTATTTGCCTGACTATGTTTTTAAATATTTTTCCTTGAGGAAAGAGTGTTGCATAAGCCACCAACTGGAGGAGGATTTTTGTCCAATAGATTTTCGGCTATGATAGGTGATTGACTAATTTTTGGCAGTCGCAACATCGACCAATCTAGCCAATTACTTCATTCTAAAGCATGTTACTGCCCAATATAACCAACAACTGTTAACTACTCATAAAAATGATCCAACTGCTCCTATTGTTTGGCAAGTGATATAAATATATCATTTGGAATACAACCCTAGTCACACTCCCATAAATTTCCATACAGCCAACCACCCACATAAATTTTGGATTCACTTCATAGAGCGACTGCCCTTCTCTAGAACAACCCAAGCTTTTAACTTTTTCTTCAAAGCCAAAGAGGTAAGAACATTATATTAAAGTCTCGTTCTTTTCCTATACTATTTTGTCCTTTTATTCAATGTCATGATTGTAAAACACTTTGTTTTAAAAGTATGTTTTAAAACATACCTTTTACGTTAGGAGTTATTAGTTTTTGAAACGTACCAACTATTTTAACTTCTAAGCATGTTCTATATCCATAGTTAAAACACCATGATTGTGTCATGGGCGACCAGAGTTCTTGGAGCCTAACAGTGTCCATAAGAATAAGGCTTCAAAAGCTGCATGATTTTGCAACTACAAAAGCTACAGTAGGCTGCAATAGTTTTCATTTACAACTACGTGTGTGCGTGTGTGTTTTGAGAGAAGAAATGATATACACTACAGAAAAGATTACGAGGGAATGCCCTATGTTAGGTTATCTATCGATAACACTATCTATTAAAGAATGAAAAAGTCCTTCTTCGTAACAGGGACAAGTTTTATCTTAGTCTCCAATAGTATAAAATTAGTCTCTGATAGGTTAAAACTTAGTCTCCGACAGTATATAAAATTAGTCTTCAATGAGAAATTTTGTTAGTCTTTGATGAGCAATCTTTGTTAGTCTCCAATGAGTAATTTTATTAGTCTTTGATGAGCAATTTTCTTAGTCTCTGAAAGACAAAAATACTAGTCTCTGATGAGTATCAGTTTGGCAATGAACAAAGTTTATCCCCTGATGTGTAAGACATCTCCTGAAGAACAAATGCATGCCCTGATAGTTATCCCCTAATGACCACTTTTATGGTTCAATGACTATTCACTGATGTGCAGTCTGACTTTAAGGTGTAAAATATTTTTTTTATTACTTAAGATAATATTAATTATTTGATAAACCTCAACATTTTAGATGTCATATTAAAGCATTTAAAAAATACAACGACATCATATATGCACATTCTCATATCTATATTTAAAGCATAAATTTTGCACATTATGTTAATGTGCATGTTTTACAGAGTCTTTCACTCACCAATTTATACTCACTCTATCTTTTTCATTTAATATATATTATCATTCATTCAATATACATAATTATCCAGTGTTACGTTATATATATTATTCAAGTTCAATATCTTCAAAAGATAAGTAACGTATGATCTTGATGTATTTGATCAGGTAGGATCAAACACAGGTTGCGGAAAATAATTTTAGGAGGATTTCATAAAGAAATTAATCACCAGAAATCAACACTAAAGGATCAATTTGTTTAGTTTGCTTAAAGAAATTAATCACCAACAAAACTAACACAAATTAGTTGTGAAAGTATAAAGGAATTTACCACCAACTTTCGGATAAACGTAAATAAAAACTCACACTAGTTTATTAATCAAAGTCTGTTTTTTTTTGTCCAACATAAGCAGTTATTTATAAGCTGTTATAAAACCTAATTCTACTTTGGAAAGAATTCTACAAAGGAAAGAAATCTAATCTAATAAGGAAAACATAAAAAACCTATTTTAAATAGGAAACTATTTATGAAACAAACATGAAAAATAATAAAATAGAAAAATTAACATAACTGTACCCGTCAGTGGATAATTACCTGTTGGAGACTAATTATCCCCTGACGGACCAAATACACTATCGGAGACTAAATCATTCCCTGACGGATGAAGTAAACTATCGGAGACTAATTATCCCCTGATGGGTTAAATTAGTCTCTGATGAATAGACTAGTCTCCGATGCATAATACATCCCCTGATGATGACGTCAGTCGTAGTCTCTGATGTAATAAAAAGATTCACTGCTGACATCATCTTTAGTCCCTGATGCGTTAAACATCCCCTGACGCCAGACGCATCCCAAACGCTAGTTTCCGATGCCTAACTCTCGGCTAAGTCTTGAAGTTGCTTAACTCAACATTAACAAGTAAAGTAACAACAGGTTGATAAACACTTCCTAGCCAACATCTTGCAAATGTATTAACAAAAAATAAATCTAAGGATATTTCCTTCCAAGCAAGATTTATTCTTTCATCCGAAACCGCATCAGCTTGTTTGGCATCCAATGACTCCAACGGATCATCCTCCTCTTCTTCAGAAACAATTGTCCTCAATTGAGCGACATCATCATCATGAATATAAGGAGCTAAATCACTGATGTTGAAAGTTGCACTTACGCCATAATCACCTGACAACTCCAACTTGAAAGCATTGTTGTTAACTTTTTCCACAATCTTAAAAGGACCCTCTGACCAAGGCATTAACTTATGCTTACGTAAATTAGGGAACCTTTCCTTCAGCAAATGCAACCAAACAAGATCACCCACCTAAAATGCAGGTTGTTTCCGATGTTTGTTGGTTAGAGCTTGGTATCTTGCATTAACCTTTTCAATTCTAGCCCGTACTTGTGCATGCAACTTTAACATAGCTTGAGCCTTTGTTTTTGCGTCAGAATGAACATATTCACCCTTTGGCAAGGGAATAAAATCCACCAGAATTCTTGGATTCTCACCGTATACCACTTCAAAGGGTGAATGTTTTGTGGCATAGGTAGGAGATCACATTTTTAAATTAATCACTATAATATATATCACATTTTTAAATTAATCACTATAATATATGGTATTAATGAATTTCAATATGAGTAAAATATTAATTTTATGTTAGATTATTAAGTAATATAATAATATAAATTGTATATTAAAAAAAAACTCATTTGCGTTGGTGCTCTTGAAGACCCGGCGCAAATGTTGGTTTATGCGCCGGGTTTTAAAAAGAACCGATGCAAATAACCGATTAAAAAAATAAATTATTAACACATTTATATTTAATAGTTAATAATAATATATTATAGTACTTATATAATACAATAATGATTATCATACCACATATGCGCATGTATTTTTTACATTAAAATAGAAACATGAATTTGCCTTTTAATGTATTGTATATCGGTTTATATTATAGTTTATAATAGTATAGCATATGATATATATGATATATTATCATATATATATATATATATATATATATCATATTTTGGAATAATCACTATAATATATGGTATTAATGAATTTCAATATGAGTAAAATATTAATTTTATGTTAGGTTATTATGTAATATATTAATATAAATCGTATATTAGAAAAAAAAAACTCATTTGCGTCGGTGCTCTTAAAGACCCGACGCAAATGTTGGGTTTATGCGTCGTGTTTTTAAAAGAAACGACGCAAATACCCGATTAAAAAAATAAATTATTAACACATTTATATTTAATAGTTAATAATAATATAGTATAGTATTTATATAATACAATAATGATTATCATAACACATATGCTCATCTATTTTTAACATTAAAATAGAAATATTAATTTGCCTTTTAATGTATTGTATATTGGTTTATGTTATAGTTTACAGTAGTATAGCATATGATATATATGATATATTATCATATATATATATATATATATATATATATATATATATATATATATATATATATGTATATATATATATATATATATATATATATTGTTGG
>CM025785.1:28970011-28984569 GCA_014636745.2 Centella asiatica | reverse complement strand
TCACAACTGATTACAAATTCTAACAATCATAATAAATATGATCATCAGCTTCTTTTCTATTTTGTATAGGAAAAGATACAAAACTATGAAAAACCTATACAGCTTCTCTAACAACTGATTTACTATTTACTCAGTTCCTATTCTGAATAAAATTCAGCTTCCTTATTCGAATCAAACACAATCTTTCCTTTTTGATAGGAACAGATTTCTGGTTAGTTTCTTTACCAGCTACGTCTTCAATAATATCTTGCTTTACGTGGAAGACATTCCTTTTTAATTCGAACTCTGTATCTTTCAGGAAATAAATCACGATTAGTCCCTGATGCTTCATCTTTAGTCTCTGGTGACATCATTACTAATCTCCGGTGCTTTTAGTCCCTGATGATGTCAGATTGTGTAGTCTCCGATAGAGTTATTTAGTCTTTGATGCTTTAAGGCTTAGTCTCCGATGACGTCAGCTTAGTCTCTGATGCTTTTAACTTTAGTCTCCGATGATGTAAACTTTAGTCTCCGATAGGCAAAACTAGTCTCTGATAGATAAAAAAATCTTTAGTCTCTGACCAGTTTTTCTAGTCTCCGACAAGCCTTTTTGTGAACCCAACTAATCAAATATACACTTCGACTTTCTGAAGTTTCGATACACCATTCCAGCAGTTACTTACAAATAAGAAATAATTATATCTGTTTACAAAGAATGAATGAATTACAAACAAAGAGATAACTGCTAGCTACAAAACTTCAGTGTTACTAATTCACACTTTCTATACATTTGTATTCTAAGTAATCTAAAGACAATCATCATCAAATATTCTAAAACCTAACAATCTCCCCCTAATTATGAATATCATAATGATAAGCATAATTTCAAGGTTGATGATGATGTCAAAACTCAACATTACAATTACTTAGAAAAAGAATAAAGAATTTCTAACTACAAATGTATTCTGAACTAAGATCTTCGATCTTTTGTTTAGCTTCCACCAAGACTCAGGTTTAAATCCTATAAGTCTGGCTTCAAAAATAAAAATTACAACTTAATTAACAACCACATACCTTCAACTTCAACAACTTCATCTTTTGCTTTTCTTCAACACATCCAACCTTTCTATCAACAGTTTTCTCAGAATAATCTCCATCTCATCTTCAGCAACTTTGAGTAGACTAATAAATCCTTTAATATGTCTCTCATTGACACTGTTGATATCTCTGTTGTAATTGAAGAAGACTTTCTCTCCATGAAAAGTCTCATACCAAAATCCTAGAGGTTTAGGATTAGCTTCCGGCACTGTATCCACCTTATGCTTCACCTTCATTACCTTTTGAATCTGGCTTCGAAGATCCATGTTGAGATCAAAAGTTTCAAATACTACAGTCAGCAACCATTCCAGATTTTCTTTAGTCTGTCCCTCCAAGGCTGGCTTCTCGAATTTCAAGACTCTCCATCCTTCAAAAAGACATGAAGAAGTTCTCTGTTGTTCTTACCCTTGATCAGATCTATCTTCTTAGTACTTTTCTTCAGGGCTTTTATTATTTCATCAGCATTTGCCATTTCAACTTTGTAAGACTTCTTTGATGAAACTGTTTGTGGCTTTATTGGTCCACGCACAGCCACCAAAGCAGTCTTAGTTGACCTTGGAGAATTGTGAGAAGTAGGCTTCTTGATAGTTGCCCTGGTTACAGGCTTCTTTGCAGATTTCTGAACCAAAGGTTCCCTCCTCGATTTCTTTTCAGCCTCTTCCATCTCTTTATTCTTCTTTTTGGTTATGGCTGCTTTCTGTGCACTTGACCTTCTTGATAAAAGTCTCTTCTTCTTTGCTTCCTCCTCCTCATCCCTTGCTGCTGCCATATCCTCCTCCTCTTGAAGTTTCTGAGCTAATAGTGCATTAGATTCTATCAGCTTTTGTTCTTGAGGATAAAGTAACTCCACTTTTCCATCCACTATCAGTTCAACTGGAGTGGGAAAGTGAGCAGTTTTCATAGCATCCCCCATCAGCTTAGGCTGTCCTGGTTGAGCAGAATTTGATTTCTTTGGCTCCTCAACCAAAACACCCTTGCCTTTGTCTTTCATTGTTGGGGCTTGTGCAGTGGAAGGAGGAGATATTGCTGTTGTTGGTGGTGGTGGTGGTGGTGGTGGAAGTTGTGTTGTTATTGTTGGAAGTTGTGTTGTTGTTGTTGCTTGAAGATCAGAATGTTTCTTTAAGATCCTGTCCATCATTGCTTGCAATTCTGCATCAAGGACAGGACCAGATTTTGGTTTTTGTACAGGAACATGTTGTTTGAATTGACCACTCTCCTCCTTTTTGACATCAACATCTGTAGGGTGAGAGGAGGTGGCCAAATGTGGAATTGCCTGCATCAGGAGTTGCTCCATTCTGTCTTGTTTTTGGATCAGGAGTTGGATATTGGCTTCTAGGTCTTGAAGTCGACTGTTAGTCTTGGACTTGTCTTTGATAAGTGTATCAATGGCAGTAATAGTCCTCATTGGCAAGTGTCCTTCATAGCACCTTCTGATTTTGTCTGTCTCCAACTCCATCCTTTCCTCCATTCTTTTCACTGCACCATTTATTCCAGTAACCAAGTAGTGGTGAAACTTTTTGTGTTTCTTATCCACCTTGGTTACTTCTTCAAGAATATCTTTGACTGAAGGTGCAGAGGCAGTTGACCCTATGTTGGTCACATAATCCTGCCTCAATTGGGCGGCTGCATCCTCCAGTGTGTTGGAATAGGTTGCATCCAACCATTCATCAATATTTATTTCTGGAGCTTCTTCATGCACAGGTTCATCTGCAAGCCTTGTCTTCAATGCAGAAAGGTGGTCTTGTCTTTGTTGCAGACCATATAAAACTTCAAAATCAGCATTATACATTTCTGATATCACATGTAATGTTGCATCCCCTGTGCTTGAAATGTTCTCAGTTTCTTCTGTTTGGATATTTGTGGAGGGAGCAGAAGAAACACGAGCTTCTTGTGAGCTTGTATCAACAGGTTGTAAAAATATACCTGCTGAGAATTTCTCTCTTTTATTTTGTTCAAGGATCTCATCTTTGCTCACACCCTCTTCTTTTGCCTGGGGTTGGGCACCCAGCTTCTCATGCTCTCATTTTTCCAAGCTATCTAAAGCTTGACTCTCAAGTATGTGTATATTCTCTCCTTTTTCCAGGTCAGGAGCCTGACTCTCACTATTTATTCTCACATCCTCACTCATTTGGATGGGTATACTTTGTCCTACAGAAGTGGGGGTTGAAGAAGTAGATGTGACTGCATGGATAGGGGGTTCCCTCTGTGTATTTTGGGCTAGGGATCTATCCATGGAATATGTTTGAGAGCTTGTCTCGAGTAGGGGATAAAAATCAAGAGAATTTAAATTTAAATGTGTATCAAAAGAATCAAGTATGGGGGAAGAATGAGAAGAATGTACAGTGTGGAGTGTTGGCTGTTCCTCAGACATTGAAAATTGAGGAACATCAAGTGTTGACTCTGTGTGTGCACTCCTTGTGTCACTCTTTTCTTGTATTTTCTCTCTTTGGGTTTCCTCTTGTTGGTGAACAAGAGGTTGTGCAGACTCTGTACAGTGTGTTCCTGGTTGGGAACTTTCTTCAATGTCAACATCCTTTTGGGAGGATGGTGACAATTCACTGTTTTTCCTTATAACCTTCATTGCTTGTTGGGAAGCAATGAATTGCTTTTGGCTAAAGGTTGTTAATCTCTTCTTTCTCTGAAGTGGTACTTCAGCTTCCTGCTCTCCTTCATCCTCACTTACTCCCTAATTAATTTTCTTTTTATTGGGAGCTTCTTGGCTGTCTTTGTTTTTACAACCACAGTCTTTTGGGAAACTGTGGTGAGGATTAGGAATTGTTGTTGTGAAGTGGTTGGAGGATTAATAGGGTTTTGGCTTTCAATATCCTCAAAGAATTGTAAAGAATAAAGGGTTGGAAGCCTGTCAATGAGAATAGCTCTCATGACAGGAGGGAAAAATAAGGGAACTTTTACCTTGGCAGATTTATGCTTCACATCAGTAAAAATTCTTTTACTCTGCAAAACAGTTGGTACAACTTGCAATCCAGTAATATTAAGGTTAGGGATTAGATAATAAGCAATCATCATCAAAAACCTAGCATAATAAATTTTATTTTTATTACCAGATTTCAGTTTTACCAAAAGATTTTGCAGTATTAAAAGCCCAATGTTTAGATGTCTATCATACAACACACTAAAAGCAATTTGTTGTGTGAGTGTAGTGATAGCATCATAACCACTACATTTTGAAGTAAATGCTTTAGTTATTATATCAAAGAACAGTGACCACTCTTGCCTTAGATGGGGTCGTGTAATAGACCCAACAGAACTAATTTCAGCAGTATAATGTAAATTTTTAAACATTGAAATCAGTTCTTCATCAGAGGCAGGGGAGTCAAAGTTTTCATAGATTGACAAGTGTAAACTATTATTAACTACAGTATGATCTATATTATAAACAGAGTTTGCATACCTGAAACTTACCACGGCAGAATCAGTATTCTCATCCTGGATGGTAGCAGTAGACCAGACAGCCGTGAGAACCTCAGCGGCTTGGACAGGAGCTTCATAAATAGCATAAGTGAGTGTGGAGTTTTGAAGAAAATCCACAAAAGGGTGGTACTGGGCTTCAAATTCATGCTTGTTAGCCACCCCTGCATGGTTAGTCTTGATGATGTCAAAGTCTCCAAACTTGAAAGCAACTGTTTTAGTGGCCATTAGAAGAGATCTGTGAACTTTGAAGAAACTTGAAATAGGGTTAGGTTGCAGAGTATTTGCAAAGAGAAAATAATTTCAAAGCTTTGAGAGATTGTGATTGCAAAAATGTTTGATTTTCCTTTTAGCAAAGTATGAGAAACGTTTGCAATTCTAAAGATGGTGAACCATTTTTTGATCGTGGGTAGGATAACTACCAGATTACCCTCGATCAGAGATTGCCCTAATCTCTGATAGTTTCACTCATAAGAGACTAGACCTGATTAGTCTCCGATAGTTCATTTTGATTGAGTCAGAGACTAACCAAAAACGATGTCGGGGACTAATGTAGTCTCTGATAGTTCAATTTTTTAATTCAGTCGGGAACTAGTTAAAAACAACTGTCGGGGACTAGTTAGTCTCCGAGAGTTCAAATTTTTTAATTCAGTTGGGGACTAATTAAAAACTACTGTCGGGGACTAGTTAGTCTCCGATAGTTCAAGTTTTAATTAAGTCAGGGACTAATTAAAAACAACTATCGGGGACTAGTTAGTCTCCGAGAGTTCAAATTTTTAATTCAGTCGGGGACTAATTAAAAACTACTATCGGGGACTACTTAGTCTCCGATAGTTCAAGATTTAATTAAGTCGGGGACTAATTAAAAACAACTGTCGGGGACTAGTTAAAACACTATCAGGGACTAAGATAGTCTCTTTCTCTTAAGCTTTCAAAATATTTCCAACAATCAAGTTTAATGATTATTAGCTTCAAAAATTCTGTTTAGAAAAAGACAGCTACATTCTAGAAATTAAATTCTAGCTTCTAAAATTCTGTTCACAAAGAACAGCTTCAATCCAGAAATTTAATTCTAGCTTCATACAACTAAACAACTTGTTTTCAAAAATTAATCAATTTTAGAGGCATAATTCAACATTCCTAATTCAGAAACTAATCTAGAAAAGGTAGATTCATCTAAAGGTTTTGTGAATATGTCTGCAAGTTGTTTATCAGTTGTTACCCAGTGTAATTCGATATTACCTTCACTTACATGTTCTCTTATGAAGTGATATCTAATATCTATGTGTTTTGTTCTTGAATGTTGCACTGGATTTTCTGTTATTGCTATGGCACTAGTATTATTATGGCACTAGTATTATCACAATAGATAGGAATTTTGGATAATGACATACCATAATCTAGGAGTTGATTCTTGATCCATAGGATTTGAGCACAACAACTCCCAGCTGCGATGTATTCAGCTTCTGCTATTGAAGTAAAAATTGAATTTTGTTTCTTGCTAAACCAAGAAACAAGTCTGCCTCCAAGAAGTTGGCAGCTTCCACTTGTGCTTTTCCTATCAAGCTTGCAACCTGCGTAGTCAGCATCTGAATAACCAATTAGTTTAAAATCAGATTTTTTGGGATACCATAAACCAAGGTTTGGGGTACCCTTTAGATATCTGAGTATTCTTTTTACAGCAATCAAATGTGACTCTCTAGGGTCAGCTTGAAATCTAGCACATAAACATGTAGCAAACATTATATCTGGTCTACTTGCAGTTAGATATAAAAGAGAGCCTATCATGCCTCTAGAGCTAGTAATATCAACTTTCTTTCCTTTTAAATCTTTATCTAGCTTAGTGGCAGTAGGCATGGGTGTTCTTGCAGATGTACAATCAACCAAATCATATTTTCTCAATAAGTCTTTGATATACTTGGACTGACTGATAAATATTCCATCAGTTGATTATTTTATTTGCAAACCTAAGAAGAATGTTAATTCTCCCATCATACTCATTTCATATCTAGACTGCATAAGTTTTGAAAATTTTTCACAAAGTTTTTCATTTGTAGATCCAAATATAATATCATCTACATATATTTGCACCAATATTATGTCAGAGCCTTGCTTTCTATAAAATAAGGTTTTATCTATGATAACTCTAACAAATTTATTTTCAAGCAAAAATTGAGATAGAGTATCATAGCAAGCTCTTGGTGCTTGTTTTAAGCCATAAAGTGCTTTGTCTAACCTATAGACATGATTTGGAAATTTGGAGTCCACAAAACCTGGGGGTTGGCAAACATAGACTTCCTCTTCTAATTTTCCATTCAAGAAAGCACTTTTGACATCCATCTGGTACACCTTGAAGTTCTTGTATGCTGCAAAAGCCAAGAAGATTCTGATTGCTTCAACTCTTGCTACTGGTGCAAAAGTTTCGTCACAATCTATTCCTTCTTCTTGAGAATATCCTTTTGTAACCATTCTTGCTTTATTTCTTGTTATTGTACCAGTTTCATCCAATTTATTTCTGAAACCCCACTTGGCACCAATTATTGATCTATTCCTTGGTTTGGGTACCAGTCTCCAGACTTTGTTTCGAGTGAATTGGTTTAACTCCTCTTACATGGCTATTATCCAGTCAGGATCTTGAAGTGCTTCCTCAATTCTCTTTGGCTCAATCTTTGAGAGAAAACTGAGATATAAGCATTCATTCTGTGTTGCACTTCTAGTCTTGACTCCTTCCTCTAGACTTCCAATTATCAAATCTGGTGTGTGGTCTCTCAACCATGGAATTGCACGTGGCAGATTTGATCTTGAAGTTGAGGCTTCATTTTCTAGATTGATGTTGTCCAATCTAGCTTCATGATCAAAGACTGCTCCCCCTAAACCATTGACTTCTTCATTATTAGCTCCCCCTGAGCTGTTTATCTCAATAGTCTCTGGTGTCAATATAGTCTCTGATTGTGCATCAGTGACTCTAGTCTCTGGTAAACCATTAGTCTCCGATGGAATACTAATTTCACCAGTCTCTTGAGTTTCATTTAATACTCTAGTCTCTAATAGAGTATTAGTTCTTGGTACTTCATGCACAACAGTTAACTCCCCCTCAATTATGTAGGGATCATTGCTATCTTGGGGTTTTTAGTAGTCTCTGATGGATATTCACATGCATCCAATTCATTCTCAAAACTGACAAGGAGGAGCAAGAGGCCTTAGCCAAGGAGAGAGAAAAGGAGGAAGCCAAGAAGAAAAAGAATTCAAGGACAAAACAAGTGGCAAAGAAGATTCCTGCACAAAAAGCTGCAGAAACAAGGAGGAGAAATAAGGAGATAGAAGAGGCTGAGGCTAAGAAAGCTGCAAGGAAGTCTCAAGTCAAGGAAACTGCCTTAATCCCTGTACCTGAGATTCTAAAGCCAAAACCCATTTCTTCAAGGAAGCCTACTGCACCAAAACCTTCAACATCTATTTCAACTGAACTGATACCTACTAGTGGATCTTCCAAACCACAGACTCCAATGCAGAAAACTGGTGAAGTTGGAATGGCTAGTATAAAGGAGATTATCAAGGTGTTGAAGAAGCTAACAAGTCACATTGATTTGATCAAGGGTCAAAGTGACAATGAATTGCTTCATATCTTCTTTAAAGATGGAGATACTGTCAAGATCACTAAGCCAGTCTTGGAAGAATAGAGAAAAGAAGACTTGGAATGGTTGATGAGTGTGGTGCCTGGTACCTCTGATTTGAACAAGGACTTCAGAATACAAATTCTTCATGCCTTGCATGTCAAACCAGAAGCTACAGAATTCAGGGAAGCTCCAGAACCTCTTGGATTTTGGTATGAAACTTTTCATGGAGTGAGAAATTTCTTTAACTACAACAGGGATGTAAACAGCACAAGTGTAGAAACCCTTGAAGGTTATATTCAATACTTGAAAGATACTGAAAAACCTTTAGAGGTTGTGGTAAAGAAATTACTGACAAGAAGGTGGAATAAGTTAATGGATAATAGAAGGAGAAAGGAAGAATTGAGAAAAGCAGGAGCTGATGTGTAAAAGAAAGTTGAGATGAAAATTATTGAAGCCAGACATAGTCTTGGGTAGCCAGAGTTATTCTTGGAGTAGCTGAATGTACTATTTAGTGTAGCCAGGTTTGTTTAAACCTTGGAGAAGCTGGGTAAATTATCCAGGGGGAGAGAAGCTGAATGATAGATCAAAGATCTAAAGTTCGGGTACATTTGTAATCTTTATCATTATTTATTCTTTTACTAAGTATTTGTAATAGATTAGTTTTGACATCATCATCAACCTTGGAATTATGCTTATCATTCTGATATTCATAATTAGGGGGAGATTGTTAGGTTTTATAAACATTTGATGATGATTGTTCTTAGAATACTTAGGAATACAAATGTACAGAAAAGTGTTGGTTTGTAACACTTTAGTATTGTAGCTAGCAGTTGTATCTCTTGTTTGTAAATTAGTCATTATAATAAAGAGATAGATTTATTTCATTTGTATGTACTGCTGGAATACTTGTTGAGTTTGTTCAACAAGTTGTTTTAAATTTATTAGTCCTTCGGAAATTGAATTTGGCGTGTCGGAGACTAAGGGAAAAGTCCACCAGAGACTAAGTTTCTGTTCATCAGAGATTGGACTTTGCCCATCGGAGATTGAAGAATCCTTCATCGGAGATTAAAGTTTTGTTCATCAGAGATTGAAGGATTGGTCATCGGAGATTAAAGCTTACGTCATCGGGGATTGGAACTAAAGAGTCAAAGACTAATGCTAACGTCATCAACGACTAACACAATACCTCAGAGATTAAAAGCTGACGTCACCAACGACTAAAGCCAAAGCATCGGAGATTACTCGAAGTGATCGGGGACTAATTAAAGAAGCAATCGGAGACTAGTCGAGGACTTAATCACTGATGGAATTAGAGTTCAAATCAAAGAAGGAAAGTCTTCTATGCACACGTAGACCTGAATGAAGACGTAGCTGACAAGGAAACTTGTTAGGATCCTTTCAATTGGAAAGTTTGTATTTGATTTGAATTAGGAAACTAGGTTTTTGGTAACTTAGTTTTTAGAAGCTGTAATTATAAATTATAGAAAAAAAAGGAATACGAAGATATAGAGAAGAGAATTGAGAGAGTTGTATTATTTCAATATACAGAATAGAAGCTGATGATCAAAGCTTGTTTTGATTGTTAGAAAACTTGTAATCAATTGTTAAATCAAATAAAGGCAATTGTTTATAGAGTTTTGATTGTGTTCTTTATATTCCGCAGAAAAGTTTAATTTCTTAAAGAACAGTCAATTGAAAAGAATTCAAAGAACTTGTATTCAACCCCCCTTCTACAAGTTCTAGGTCATCTCACTGGGAAAACAACTCAAGACTTGACTCATATTGAGTTGATTGTCTTTTAGCAGTTTTGACTTTAATTGGACAACCATTAGTCTTGCTACTCACTTGTGAGAGACTGCCAAGTTTAGAGTTTTCATTATTAATGCAAAGATTATTTAACCTTTTTACAGGTGATTTATCTTTTATTCTCTTTGAAGATACAGTCTCAGTCATAGGAATTTTATTTTTGCTCCTACAGTTAACAGTTATTTGGTTGGGGTTACCATATACATGACATGTCTTTCTAGGAACATCAAGCATTCTAGCATATTTTGTATATTTATTAATGCCAATTTTTCCATTCCTATTTTTCTTATTTCTGCTTAACTCCACTAATTTTTCAGCCTTTTTGTCTGGAAGATTTTCCAGTTTTTTATTTAGTTGTGTCTTTGTCATGAATCCAATATTTAATCTTTTTGTTTCACTCTTATCAACAACATTCACTGTCTTTTGATCACTTTCTGTTTTTGCAGAGATTTGTTGATCTTGAGTGTTAATGAATTTGGATTCAATAACAGGAGAGACAAAATTAATTCTTTTTATAAAATTTGGCTTACTAGTTGAGGAGTTCGCAGCTTCGAATAGATCATTTAAATCTGAACTCTTGTCTAGATTTTCATCATAACTTAGTCCAGATTTTTGACCTATTGTTTGACATTCTACCAAGACTGTCAACTTTTTAGAGGAAGTATTCCATTGTTTAATATTAGCTTGAGCATTTTCGAGTTGCTCTACTAAGTAATATTCCCTCTTTTTCAAAGCATCAATCATATGATGAGCTTTGTTTAAATCAGACTTGATAGTGTCAAATTGTGCCAATCTCTCTTCAAGAAAGTTGTTTCTTTTCGAGAGAATGTCACGTGATTCTTTTACATTGGTATGTTCAATAGTTAAAGATCTAAAACTAACATGCAAATCAGACATATCTTTTTGTATAATTTTAATGCTAGATGTATCAAGTAAATTAAGCACATTGAAATTCTGAGTTGCATCACATACCTTTGTAGAATCACTTGACTCGTCACTTGGAGCCATTAGAGCAAAGTTGACAACTTCTTCATCAGAGTCGTTGTTAATCCAATCTTTACCCTCTGTAATCAAGGCTTTGCTCTTTGATTTAGCTTTCTTGTCAGCAAAGTCTTTCCTTGATTTTTCATCCTTAGATCTATCACTAGATCTAGGCTTCCTGCACTCATTGGCAAAGTGCCCTAATTCGTCAGAATTATAACATCTTATTTTCCTTAAGTCGAAGGTGACTTTTTGACCTTCACGTTTAGGGTTAGGCTTCCTTGATGATTTTCTTCCTTTCCTGTTATCCCTAAATTTCTTGAACTGTTTAACCATGAATGCCATAAATTCCTCCATGTCATCATCAGAATCCAGTTCATCTTCCTGATCAGTCGAGCTAGCATCGGAAGATTCCTCATCAAGTTTCTATTGAGACTTACTTGTCTCATCCATCAACGCAACTCATTTGTCCCTGTCATGCATGCGTTGTCGTTGCTCTACTTCGAGTTCATAAATCTTTAAGTTCCCGTAGAGCCTGTTCAGTGTGAGTATGTCCAAGTCATGAGCCTCTCTTATGGCTGTTGTTTTTGGATCCCAACTTGGAGGGAGAGATCTCATGAACTTGGTGTTGACATCCTCATTGTCATAGGACTTTCCAAGTATTTTCAAATCATTGAGCAAAGTGTTGAACCTATCATAAACTGATGTTATTGGTTCACCAGGCCTTGCTTGAAAGAACTCATATTGTTGTGTCAACAATGACCTTTTGTTCTTTCAGACTTGGTCAGTTCCTTCACACAGGACTTTGATGGTGTCCCAGATTTGCTTCGATGTAGTGTAATTTATGATGCTTGTGAACATATTTTTATCAATTCCATTATAAAGTATGTTCATCACCTTAACATCCTTTAACACTTGCAACTTGTCTTCGTTTGTATAATCATATTCTGGAGCGAGTTCAAAGTGTTCTGCAACAACAAATCCATCGACAGTTTTAGCAGGAATAAATTTCCTGGGTAGATAGGGACCCTTCTCAATCCTATCAATATAATTTGGATCTGTTGCTCTCAAGTGCATGTACATCTTTTGCTTCCACATTGGATATTCTTCTCGTTTAAGAATAGGGATTCTAGTACCACCATAACGACTTCCTGCATATGCCATTATTTCGTCGTTGGCCATCTCTTGGAACGTTTTAATTGAATAAATTCAATTACAGGCTCTGATACCAATTGTTTTCCCAGTGAGATATCGGGAACTTGTAGAAGGGGGGGTTGAATACAAGTTCTTTGAATACTTTTCAAATTTCTTGTTCTTTAAGAAATTAAACTTTCTTGTGGAATATAAAGAACAAAAACTCAAATCAATTTATAAACAATTGTTATATTAATTTCACAACTGATTACAAATTCTAACAATCATAATAAATATGATCATCATCTTCTTTTCTATTCTGTATAGGAAACGATACAAAACTATGAAAAACCTATACAACTTCTCTAACAACTGATTTACTATTTACTCAGTTCCTATTCTGAATAAAATTCAGCTTCCTTATTCGAATCAAACACAATCTTTCCTTTTTGATAGGAACAGATTTCTGGTTAGTTTTCTTACCAGCTACATCTTCAATAATATCTTGCTTTACGTGTAAGACATTCCTTTTTAATTCGAACTCTGTATCTTTCAGGAAATAAATCACGATTAGTCCGTGATGCTTCATCTTTAGTCTCTGGTGACGTCATTACTAATCTCCAGTGCTTTTAGTCCCTGATGACGTCAGATTGTGTAGTCTCCGATAGAGTTATTTAGTATCTGATGCTTTAAGCCTTAGTCTCTAATACTTTTAAGTTTAGTCTCCGATGACGTAAACTTTAGTCTCCGATAGGCAAAACTAGTCTCTGATAGATAAAAAAATCTTTAGTCTCTGACCAGTTTTCCTATTCTCCGACAAGCCTTTTTGTGAAACCAACTGATCAAATACACACTTCGACTTTCTAAGCTTCGATACACCATTCCAGTAGTTACTTACAAATAAAAAATAATTATATCTGTTTACAAAGAATTAACGAATTACAAACAAAGAGATAACTGCTAGCTACAAAACTTCAGTGTTACTAATTAACACTTTCTATACATTTGTATTCTAAGTAATCGAAAGACAATCATCATCAAATGTTCTAAAACCTAACATAATGATTATCATACCACATATGCTCATGTATTTTTTACATTAAAATAGAAACATAAATTTTTCTTTTAATGTATTGTATATTGGTTTATATTATAGTTCATAGTAGTATAGCATATGATATATATGATATATTATCATATATATATATATATATATATATATATATATATATATATATATATATATATATATATATATATATATATCACATTTTTGAATTAATCACTATAATATATGGTATTAATGGATGTCAATACGAGTAAAATATTAATTTTATGTTAGATTATTATGTAATACATTAATATAAATCGTATATTAAAAAAAAACTCATTTGCGTTGGTGCTCTTAAAGACCCGACGCAAATGTTGGGTTTACGCGTCGTGTTTTTAAAATAAGCGACGCAAATACCCGATTAAAAAAATAAATTATTAACACATTTATATTTAATAGTTAATAATAATATAGTATAGTACTTATACAATACAATAATGATTATCATACCACATATGCTCATGTATTTTTTACATTAAAATAGAAACATTAATTTTCCTTTTAATGTATTGTATATTGGTTTACGTTATAGTTTATATTAGTATAACATATGATATATACGATATATTATCATATATATATATATATATATATATATATATATATCACATTTTTGAATTAATCACTATAATATATGGTATTAATGAATTTCAATATGAGTAAAATATTAATTTTATGTTAGATTATTATGTAATATATTAATATAAATGGTATATTAAAAAAAAACTCATTTGCGTCGGTGCTCTTAAAGACCTGACGCAAATGTTGGGTTTTTGCGTCGAATTTTTAAAAGAAAACCGACACAAATACCCGATTAAAAAAATAAATTATTAACATATTTATATTTAATAGTTACTAATAATATAGTATACTACTTATATAATACAATAATGATTATCATACCATATATGCTCATGTATTTTTTACATTAAAATAGAAATATTAATTTGCCTTTTAATGTATTGTATATTGGTTTATGTTATAGTTTATAGTAGTATAGCATATGATATATATGATATATTATCATATATATATATATATATATATATCATATTTTAGAATTAATCACTATATTATATGGTATTAATGAATTTCAATATGAGTAACATATTAATTTTATGTTAGATTATTATGTAATAGATTAATATAAATCGTATATTATAAAAAAAAAAACTCATTTGTGTCGGTGCTTTTAAAGACCCGACGCAAATGTTGGGTTTATGCGACGTGTTTTTAAAAGAACTGACGCAAATACCAATTAAAAAAATAAATTATTAGGACATTTATATTTAATTGTTAATAATAATATAGTATTGTACTTATATAATACAATAAAGATTATCATAGCACATATGCTCACGTATTTTTTACATTAAAATAGAAACATTAATTTGCCTTTTAATGTA
>CM025785.1:28906282-28965011 GCA_014636745.2 Centella asiatica | reverse complement strand
ATATATATATATATATATATATATATATATATATATCATATTTTGGAATTAATCACTATAATATATGGTATTAATGAATTTCAATATGAATAAATTTTTAATTTTATGTTAGATTATTATGTAATATATTAATAAAAATCGTATTTAAAAAAAAAACTCATTTGTGTCGGTGCTATTAAAGACTCGGCACAAATGTTGGGTTTATACGTCGTGTTTTTAAAAGAAGCAACGCAAATACCCGATTAAAAAAATAAATTATTAACAGATTTATATTTAATAGTTAATAATAATATAGAATAGTACTTATATGATACAATAATAATTATCATAACACATATGCTCACGTATTTTTTACATTAAAATAGAAACATTAATTTGCTTTTTAATGTATTGTATATTGGTTTATGTTATAGTTTATAGTAGTATAGCATATGATATATATGATATATTATCATATATATCTATATATATATATATATATATATATATATATTATATTTTGAAATTAATCACTATACTATATGGTATTAATGAATTTCAATATGAGTGAAATATTAATTTTATGTTAGATTATTATGTAATATATTAATATAATTCGTATATTAAAAAAAAAAAAACTCATTTGCGTTGGTGCTCTTAAAGATCTGACGCAAATGTTGGGTTTATGCGTCGGATTTTTAAAAGAACCGACGCAAATACCCGATTAAAAAAATAAATTATTAACACATTTATATTTAATAGTTAATAATAATATAGTATAGTACTTATATTATACAATAATGATTATCATACAATATATGCTCATGTATTTTTTACATTAAAATAAAAACATTAATTTGCCTTTCAATGTATTGTATATTCGTTTATGTTATACTTTATAGTAGTAAAGCATATGATATATTATCATATATATATATATATATATATATATATATATGTATCAATATATATATATATACATATACATATATATATATATATATATATATATTTATCAGTATAAGATTTTTGAAATAATCATATAAGATATGGTATAAGATATGGTATTAATGAATTTTAATATGAGTAAAATATTAATTTTCTGTTAGATTATTATGTAATATATTAATATAAATCGTATATTAAAAAAAAAACTACTTTTGCGTCGGTGCTCTTAAAGGCCCGACGCAAATGTTAGGTTCATGCGTCTTGTTTTTAAAAGAACCGATGCAAATACCGATTAAAAAAATAAATTATTTACACATTTATATTTAATAGTTAATAATAATATAGTATAGTACTAATGTAATACAATAATTATTTTCATACTACATATGCTCATGTATTTTTTACATTAAAATAAAAACATTAATTTGCCTTTTAATGTATTGTATATTGGTTTATGTTATAGTTTATAGTAGTATAGCATATGATATATATGATATATTATCATATATATATATATATATATATATATATATCATATTTTGGAAATAATCACTATAATATATGGTATTAATGAATTTCAATATGAGTAAATTTTCAATTTTATGTTAGATTATTATGTAATATATTAATATAAATCGTATTTAAAAAAAAAACTTATTTGCGTCTGTGCTCTTAAAGACCTGACGCAAATATTGGGTTTTTGCGTCAGATTTTTAAAAGAACCGATGCAAATACCCGATTAAAAAAATAAATTATTAACATATTTATATTTAATAGTTAATAATAATATAGAATAGTACCTATATAATACCATAATGATTATCATAGGACATATGCTCATGTATTTTTTACATTAAAATAGAAAAATTAATTTGCCTTTTAATGTATTGTCTATTGGTTTATGTTATAGTTTATAGTAGTATAGCATATGATATATATGATATATTATCATATATATATATATATATATATATATATATATATCTATATATATATATACATATATATATATATCATATTTTTGAATTAATCACTATAATATATGGTAATACTGAATTTCAATATGAGTAGAATATTAATTTTATGTTAGATTATTATGTAATATATTAATATAAATCGTATATTAAAAAAAAACTCATCTGGGTCGGTGTTTTTTAAAAACACGACGCAAATGTTGGATTTATGCGTCGTATTTTTAAAAAAACCGACGCAAATACCAGATTAAAAAAATAAATTATTAACACATTTATATTTAATAGTTAATAATAATATAGAATAGTAGTTATATAATACAATAATGATTATCATTGCACATATGCTCACGTATATTTTACATTAAAATAAAAACATTAATTTGTCTTTTAATGTATTGTATATTGGTTTATGTTATAGTTTATAGTAGTATAGCATATGATATATATGATATATTATCATATATATATATATATATATCATATTTTGGAATTAATCACTATAATATATAGTATTAGTGAATTTCAATTTGACTGAAATACTAATTTTATGTTACATTATTATGTAATATATTAATATAAATCTTATATTAAAAAAAAAACTCATTTGCGTCGGTGCTCTTAAAGACCCAACGCAAATGTTGGGTTTATGCGTGTTGTTTTTAAAATAACCGACGCAAATATCGATTAAAAAAATAAATTATTTACACATTTATATTTAATAGTTAATAATAATATAGTATAGTACTTATGTAATACAATAATGATTATCATAGGACATATGCTCATGTATTTTATACATTAAAATAGAAAAATTAATTTGTCTTTTAATGTATTGTATATTGGTTTATGTTATAGTTTATAGAAGTATAACATATGATATATATGATATATTAATATATATATATATATATATATATATATATATATATATTTATATATCATAATTTGGAATTAATCACTATAATATATGGTAATAATGAATTTCAATATTAGTAAAATATTAATTTTATGTTAGATTATTATGTAATATATTAATATAAATCGTATATTAAAAAAAAACTCATCTGTGTCGGTGTTCTTAAAAAGTCGACGCAAATGTTGGGTTTATGCGTCGTGTTTTTAAAAAAACCGATGCAAATTACCGATTAAAAAAATAAATTATTAACACATTTATATTTAATAGTTAATAATAATATAGTATAGTACTTATATAATACAATAATGATTATCATACAATATATGCTCATGTATTTTTTACATTAAAATAGAAATATTAATTTGTATTTTAATGTATTGTATATTGGTTTATGTTATAGTTTATAGTAGTATAGCATATGACATATATGATATATTATCATATATATATCTATATATATATCACATTTTTGAATTAATCACCATAATATATGGTATTAACGAATTTCAATATGAGTAAAATTACTAATTTTCTGTTAGATTATTATGTAATATATTAATATAAATCATATATTAAAAAAAAACTTATTTGTGTGGGTGCTCTTAAAGACCCGACGCAAATGTTGGGTTTATGCGTCCTTTTTTTTAAAGAACCGACGCAAATATCCGATTAAAAAAATAAATTATTTACACATTTATATTTAATAGTTAATATTAATATAGTATAGTACTTATGTAATACAATAATGATTATCATACCACATATGCTCATGTATTTTTTACATTAAAATAGAAATATTAATTTGCCTTTTAATGTATTGTATATTGGTTTATGTTATAGTTTATAGTAGTATAGCATATGATATATATGATACATTATCATATATATATATATATATATATATATATATATATATATATATATATATATCTATATATATATATCATATTATGCAATTAATCACTATAATATATGGTAATAATGAATTTCAATATGATTAAAATATTAATTTTATGTTAGATTATTATGTAATATATTAATATAAATCGTATATTAAAAAAAAAACTAAGCTGTGTCGGTGTTCTTAAAAACCCGACGCAAATGTTCGGTTTATGCGTTGTGTTTTTAAAAAAACCGACGCAAATACCCGGTTAAAAAAATAAATTATTAACACATTTATATTTAATAGTTAATAATAATATAGTATAGTATTTATATAATACAATAATGATTATCATACCACATATGCTCATGTATTTTTTACATTAAAATAGAAACATTAATTTTCCTTTTAATTTATTGTATATTGGTTTATGTTATAGTTTATAGTAGTATAGCATATGATATATATGATATATTATCATATATATATCTATCTATATATATATATATATATATCATATTTTGGAATTAATCACTATAATATATGGTATTAATGAATTTCAATATGAATAAAATTTTAATTTTATGTTAAATTATTATGTAATATATTAATATAAATCGTATTTTAAAAAAAAAAACTCATTTGCGTCGGTGATATTAAAGACTCGGCACAAATGTTGGGTTTATACGTCGTGTTTTTAAAAGAAGCAACGCAAATACCCGATTAAAAAAATAAATTATTAACATATTTATATTTAATAGTTAATAATAATATTGAATATCACTTATATGATACAATAATAATTATCATAGCACATATGCTCACGTATTTTTTACATTAAAATAGAAACATTAATTTGCCTTTTAATGTATTGTATATTGGTTTATGTTATAGTTTATAGTAGTATAGCATATGATATATATGATATATTATCATATATATATATATATATATATATATATATATTATATTTTGAAATATTAATCACTATATTATATGGTATTAATGAATTTCAATATGAGTGAAATATTAATTTTATGTTAGATTATTATGTAATATATTAATATAATTCGTATATTAAAAAAAAACTCATTTGCGTTGGTGCTCTTAAAGATCCGACGCAAATGTTGGGTTTATGCGTCGGATTTTTAAAAGAACCGACGCAAATACCCGATTAAAAAAATAAATTATTAACACATTTATATTTAATAGTTAATAATAATATAGTATAGTACTTATATAATACAATATTGATTATCATACCACATATGCTCATGTATTTTTTACATTAAAATAGAAATATTTGTGTGCCTTTTAATGTATTGTATATTGGTTTATGTTATAGTTTATAGTAGTATAGCATATGATATATATGATATATTATCATATATATATATATATATATATATATATCATATTTTAGAATTAATCACTATAAGATATGGTATTAATGAATTTCAATATGAGTAAAATATTAATTTTATGTTAGATTATTATGTAATATATTAATATAAATCGTATATTATGAAAAATAAAACTCATTTGTGTCGGTGCTTTTAAAGACCCGACGCAATTGTTGGGTTTATGCGTCGTGTTTTTAAAAGAAGCGACACAAATACCCAATTAAAAAAATAAATTATTAACACATTTCTTTTTAATAGTTAATAATAATATATTATAGTACTTATATAATAGAATAATGATTATCATACCACATATGCTCATGTATTTTTTACATTAAAATAGAATATTAATTTGCCTTTTAATGTATTGTATATTGGTTTATGTTATAGTTTATAGTAGTAAAGCATATGATATATATATATATATATATATATATATATATATATATATATATATATCACATTTTTGAATTAATCACTATAATATATGGTATTAATGAATTTCAATATGATTAAAATATTAATTTTCTGTTAGATTATTATGTAATATATTAATATAAATCGTATATTAAAAAAAAAAACTCATTTGCGATGGTGCTCTTAAAGACCCGACGCAAATGTTGGGTTTATGCGTCGGATTTTTAAAAGAACAGACGCAAATACCCGATTAAAAAAAAACTCATTTGCGTCGGTGCTCTTAAAGACCCAACGCAAATGTTGAGTTTATGCGTCGGATTTTTAAAATAAGCGACGCAAATGTGTATAATTTTTTTATTTTATATTATTATTTAATTTCGCTGCATATTTTTGATTTGCCCATCTTTTTACCGCTGATTCATTTCCTTTGCGCGACATAACATTTGATTTGCCCTATATCTTCAGAAGCTGCATACGAGCTGCATACATTTCCATTTCAAGTTCTTAATCGATAAAGATGCATTTCTATTTTAATTTCTGGCGAATACACTGTAATCGGCTTCAGATTTGTTACAAGTGGAAAAGGTACATAATTTTTTTTCAACTGAACTGCGCGATTTACATTCTTTTTCTGTTTTTTGTTTTAATACAACATTTGTTTAAAGCCCCAAAGTGTGTCTTGTGATATATGTGTTCTATTTGTGTTTCTATGTGTTCTGTTTGTGTTTCTTTTGAATGGAAGCACTGTGATATACTATGTGTTTTGTTTGTGTATTTTTTGTTTTTGTTGTTGGGATGCACTGTAATTTTTGACAATATTTTTGCATTTTTTTATGCCGTGTTACAAATTGGTACCTTCTCATTTTCTTGATGATTGAACAATATACTGTTAGTTGGGAATTTTTTTTTTGCCTAAGTTGCTTGTTGCCTAACTCTAACTCTGTAGTTTATTTTTAAATGTGATGTTTTTGACATTTTCTGATGTACTTTGTAGTTTACAATTATCATGGACCACCGAAGTTCGAGTGAGAGACCTACTAAAAAAACAAGAGGTTCAACATCTTGCAAAACATTGAAAGAAAAGTCCGCAAATATACAAGTGCAGAAAGTGATTGAGTTTGATGATCTTGGTGTTCCCATTGGAACATATGCTGCTGTATTCAAGTCGTACATTGGAGCACTAGTTAGAGTTCAGGTTGACATAAATATTCAGAGTTGGCAAGAAGTCAATGATAGACTAAAGGATACGATTTGGGAAGATATTAAGGTATGAATTGAAAAGAATAATTATTTGTTTTAACATATATTGCCGTTCAAATTTTATTACAAGTTACTTATATGGATGATTTGAGTATTTCAGACTGAGTGGAATATAACGGATGATGCGAGACGGAAGGACGTATTAAAATCCGCAGGGAAAATTTGGAGGGATTTCAAGTCAAGGTTAGTCTGCCGATACTTGCGTGTAGACAAGGACCCTTGCGAGAAATATGACTTCATAACTCGAGAGCAATGGGATAAATTCATTCATGATCATCAAAGTGAAGAATTTCAGGTATATTATTTTGATATTTATATTATTATTGGTTTTAAGATAATATTATGTTGAACAGGGACTGTTTACTCATATTATTGTTTTATTTTCTAATAGACTAAAAGTGAAAAGGCACGTGAAAACCAGAAGTTTAATGAGTATCCACATTATCTGGGAAGACTTGGATATGCAGCGAAAAAATCGAAGTGGATGGTTGATGACCATCTTGATTCTCTACCTTCGTCCGAATCAATTAATTCAGAAATTGTATCAACTGATCGAACTGATCGTAGTTACGATTGGATTCGAGCGAGAGTTAGGAAGAGGGATGAAGGTGAAGGTTATTATTTTCCCAAAGACGAGACTAGGGATGTTGTTCAAAAAATGGTAAGAGTATTTTGTTCATTTAAAAATATTTCAATCTTACAGTTATGCTTAAAATATTAATCGTTAAATTGATTTTGAAACAGGTGGAATGGAAAGACAAAGCCTCCGAAGGTTCGTGGACTCCTCACGGGCATGATGACATATTGTTACGTGCACTTGGAAAGAAGGAGCACGACGGGCGTGTCAGAGGGGTTGGAGGAACAGTGCGCATGAAGGATGTATTCGGGATGGACAGAGGCAAGTCCCGTAAGCCGTAATATCAATGGATGAGTTGTCTACGATAACTCAAGAAATTGAAACAAAAGTGGCCAATCGACTTGCGCAGCAGTACCAATCTCAAATGAATGAAATGGATATGAAATACAAAGACCAGATTGGTACACTGCAAAGTCAGCTTGCGAACGTATTCAATGTAATGAGCCAGATGGGAATGCCTATTCCCCAACAAACTCCAACAACTCCAACAACCGACGTGATTCAAAGTAGTTCTCACTCAGTGGATCCATTATTTGAAATAAAGGTATACTTATTTTTACTCTTTTCTATGTCTTTCAATCATAAGTTATCATATAAGTGCCCTATATGATCCTAACTGAATTTTTTTTATATAATTAACATAGAAGCCGACTCCATGCCGTCTCTGTGTCATCCTTTATGAGACCGACAAAACTATTGTGGCTTTTGGGACTGTTTTTGCATTGAATGCGTCGGGTGACGTTGTTCATGGTACTCAAGTGGAGGTCAACAATGTAAGAGTATCCATCGATGACGTTTGCCCTGAATTTCAACAAGCCCTTCTTCCCGTGCCTACGTATGAACATATAAGAGTATGTGACGCATTAGGTAGTTTTGTTCAGTGACCTAAACAAGTTGTACTGTTGGGGCAGGTAACAAATTTCAAATTAACATTATTAATTATAAATGATTGTTGTTAATTTATTAAATTCATGTAAATGTTATTGTTTAACACTTTATATCTAATTAGGATCCCATTTTACCGGGTAAGGGTAAAGAGCCTACATCCCCCCCTCCCCCCCACCAAAAATAATGAAATTCGTAGCAAATGGTCATCTATTGATGTTGATCCGAACTTGAGTGAAAAATGTAAATATTTAGCACAAATGATTATGGGATTGCCTTCCTCGGAGTTAATTTTAGTGCCATTGGATTATGACAACTACATTGAGAAGGAAGATGAACAACTTATATACGTCGCGTGCGAAGATATCATCCAATTCTGTAGAATGGAATGGTTGAATATAAGTGTCGTACAAATTTGGATGAGGTGAAACTATAATTTTCATATATTCTCATTTATCTGTTTTTTTAGCTGATATACAGGTTTATTTTATAAAGTAACTAATGAGTAATTTGTATATTATATTTAAGGTACTTGAATGAGATGACTAAGGGATCTAATGCATTTGGATTCTTGTGTCTTCAAGCACTGGTAAATGCAAAAAATGATCCAGATGTGTCTGGTCGATACATTGCGTCAATTTTTCTAGGTTGCCAGGGAACCAAATTCATTTTCGCGCCGTACTTCCAAAAGTAAGAACATAAAAATGGTGGGATTAATTTATTGTAGCTAGCTTGTTCATTGATATAATTTAACATTGTTATTTAATTTGTAAAAATGTAGTGAGCATTGCTTGTTGTTTCTCATATCTTGTGAGCAAAGCACAGTATATGTGTACGACTCATTGAAGAAGGAAAGGAATATGCCGATAAAGAACGTAATGGCAGTGTAAGTAAATTATATTTTAGTTCATAAGTTTTTAATATAAGTTAAACGTGTAAAACTCTTTTAACATATTTATTTACTCATATATTATAATATATATAATTTTGTAGGGCATTTAAATCATATGTTGCTCAAGGTGGCAAGCACAAAAAAAATAAGTTGCAATGGTGTACGAAAGAGGTTAAGGTATAAAATACTTGCTAACTTATCCAAACAAAGCTGATTTTGTTGGTTCTTAATATAATTTCTTATTAAAATTTTAATCAACTTGACTATTTATATTGTTCTCAACAAAAAGGAAGTGTTGAATGCGGCTACTATGTCATGAGGTACATGTATGACATCGTCAAGTTGCATCAACGGGCTCCCTTTATAAAATGGCATGAGGTATATTGTTTTTAATTATATGCATGTAATTAACTATTTCAATCTATTAACAAAGTACCTTGTATATTGGTTTTAATTATATGCAAAATTGTTTCTTTTTTATAATATTCTCCAGGGTTTGAGTGCACAAGAGTCGTATACTCAGTCTGATCTTGATGAAATTAGAGACCTGTGTGCAGATTTTTTTATGAGTTATTGTATGTGACCTTTGCATATTTGGACAGTTTGTACATTTGGACATGCAATTTGAACAGTTTGTAAATATTCTTGTTTTGAATAAATTTGGATTTGTATATATTCCTGTTTTGCAAATATTGAAATGGTTGAATTTTGTACTATTTTGGCTTGTTGTGGCATATCGAGTATCCTTTTTTATGTACAGGTTGGATATTTTATTTTTAAAAAGAAAATTTAAAAAAAAATAATAATAATTTGCTTCGATTATTGTAAAAGAACCGGCGCAAATAGATTAAATTATTTAAAATATGAATTTTTATAAAATAATAATTTGCGTCGGTTAATTTAAAATAACCGATGCAAATAGATTAAATTATTTTTAAAATGAATTTTTATTAAACAATCATTTGTGTCGGTTATTTTAAAATAACCGACGCAAATGACACTATTATTTGCGTCGGGTTTATAAAGGTTCGACGCAAATTCTTCGTTTTTGCGTCGTATCTTTAACCGACGCAAAATATTTAAGTTTTTGCGTCTCCTCCATATGCGTCTCCTCGTAACCGATGCAAAATGTTTTAATTAACCGACGCATATGATCAGTTTTGTACTAGTGAGGATAAAGGTTTTAGAGCATGTCTTCTTATTGCCTACCTTGGCAATGTATACATTTGTTCTGCCGTCATATTACCTGTCATACTACCATGGTCTTCTTAACAGTATGTGGCAGGCATCCATGACACAAACATCACATAACACCTGATCCTTGAATTTGCCAATCTCGAAGGAAATCAGTGCTTACTTTGTCACCTTAACTTCTCCTCCATCACTCAGCCAATGTAACTTGTATGGTTTGGGATGGGGTGACGTTGGCCAATTTAATTTATCAATCAATGTAGTAGAGACCACATTGGTGCAGCTACCTGTATCAATTATCAGATTGCACAGTTTGTCTTTTACCAACACTCTGGTCATGAAGATCTTGTCCCTTTGGTTAACTTCCAAGGGGACTGGTTTAGCTTGCAATTGTGACGACCCCAAAATCCCTCACTGGATCAGGGTTTCGTCAGAAGAAGGAAAAGATAACCACACATCCATTCATATTATAAATACTGGAAAAAAAACAATATTAAAGAGTTATTACAACTCAAAATATTACATTTCAGCGGAAGCTATTCTATCTCTATACTATAATACAAAACATCACTTTTCAGATCCTCTTCTTTCCTTCCTTCCTTATCGGCACTACAAAGGGTTAGCCCAACTCAGTAACCGATCATCTTTGCCTTCCCCTTTTCAGAGGACTCAACCTTTATATTCTACCCTGCAAGACATTAAAATTCAACAAGAATGAGCGATTTACGCCCAGCAAGTATATAAATAATTTAGGAAAGCAAATCTGGAATGTTTCAAAAGATTTAATTATGTTGAGAGGCTTGATAGAACAATATTAATGCCTCAGAGATCTTTAAGAATCTTTAGGATTACTGATGATAAACAATTGTGTAATCCTTCTTAAAACAAAACATAACTTCTTTGAAGTAAAAATATCCATCAGGGGCTAAACCCATTGGATCTGCTAACCATACGATATACAGCTGACCTAACTGTGCCCGCATGATCCCTCCTTGTGTGAACGTATGTAGTCACATAAAATTCCTCTAGGTCAGGTGAAGAACAAATCAGCACCTTTCCTTTCCTCTAGCCATTCATGTGGCATAACCCATTTTAGGGACATAACATTTCCATTTATTGCACAGATATAATATTGAAAAATAGCAGATAGAGCAAAGTTTTTTTATATCCATGCACTTTCATTCATATCATGCTAGCGGAATTTAAAGCATAGCATTCTGTTTCACAAGGAATTTAAATATAAATGTCACAATTTTGTACACATGTCGAATCAATTGATCATGCGCTTAACTGAAATAAACGTAAAAGTAAGAATATACTTGCCTTGGTCCTTTGCAACAAAGATTCAAATTCAACTTACTGGATAGTGAAAGATTCTGTAAATTATGCAAGTAATATTTTAATACCTTAATAAGAATTTATGAAAGAAAATATGTATGTGGTGTCCTTAGACTTTTCTGTCTTAAATCTGACATAATAACATCATGAAATAATTTTAAGAAAATAATGTTTTATAGTCTTGATGATAGACTGTGCATCGGGGAATAATTTTCTCATTATCAAACTCGTCAGGGACTGATATCTTTAGCCATCAGAGACTAGAAAATTTCCTCCATCGGAGACTAGAAAATTCCTTCATCGGAAACTAAGAAATTTTGCCTGTCAGAGACTACAGATGACGTTATCGGGGACTAAACTTTAGCTTATCGGAGACTACGTATGACGTCATCAAAGACTAAACTTAGCCTGTCGAAGACTAAGGCTGACGTCATCAGAGACTAACTTCATCTCATTAGAGACTAACAACATCTCATCAGAGACTAACAACATCTCATCAGAGACTAACAACATCTCATGAGAGACTAACATTAAAGCTTGCTTGTGCTACCATGGAAGGCTTATCATGAACAAACTCAGCCTAGGATGTCTCATGAAAATGCAAAAGAATATAAACTTAGCATAAATTTTTGATGCTATGCACGAAAGAAACTAAGTAGAGTACCAGGTTCTTACCTCTTCGTTCTTAAGGGTGAAATCAAAACTTGTCTGAGAATAATTTTCCGAAAGAAGAACTTGGAAATTTATGGAGATGATAAGTTTAAACGAAACTCTTAAAAGAGAAATTTTGGTAAAGGAATTAAAATTTCATCTCGAATGGGGTATTTATAGAGTTCAAGAGCAGTAAGCTAAGGTTAAACTTTAAAATAAGATGATTGGTTAATCTGGACGGTAAAACGGCTGTTCATCATGACTTCTTGACAGCAAACAGCTGCTGTCCTACATGCATGAAGACTTAGCCACCTAAACAGTTCCTAATCAAACACGTAATCATCAATCTTACGTAACCCTCTCCTCTTCCTCCATGCTGTTTAATATAATCTTATACGTGATTTACTAGTCCCCTTTTTAATACCTTTTTAAAGAACTTAACCTCATAATCATGGATATCACATCATCATAAAAATTTTCATTGTAGATATGAATTTATCATTCATTTTTAAAAAGGCTAACCTCCATGCAAAAATATAATAACACAAAATAAAATTATTCCTTATCATAAAATACATTTAAAATTTTCGGGTTCTCACATCCTCCCCCCCTTAAAAGAAGTTTCGTCCTCGAAACTTAACTATGAAATAAATGGGGGTACTTGTCAATCATAACACTTTCAAGCTCCCAAGTAACTTCCTCTATGCTATGATTCCTCCATAACACTTTTACAGAAGGAATTTCTTTATTCCTAAGAATTTTAACTTATCAATCTAAAATCTGGATTGGAACCTCTTCATAATTTAAATCCGATTGCAGCTCTATCGGTTAATAATCAATTACTCCTTTATGGTCTGTTTTGTAAAGACGTAACACTGATATGTGAAATACATCATGAATGTGGCACAAAGTCGGTGGCAGTGCCAGTTGATAGGCCACTTCTCCAATCTTGCTCAATACTTCGAAAGGTCCTACATAGCGGGGACTCAACTTTCCTTTCTTACCAAAACGCATTACACCCTTCCAGGGTGATACTTTCAATAGTGCATAACTTCCAACTTCCAAAATTTGATCCTTCCTATGTTGATCTACATATTATTTCTGTCGATCTTGAGCTGCCTTCATTCTCATTCTGATCATCTTAATTGTCTCCTCAGTCTGTTGAACTATCTCTGGTTCAATTAACTTCCTTTCTCCTACTTCGTAATAGTAAAGTGGAATTCTGTATTTTCTACCGTACAATATTTCAAAGGGGCCATGCCAATGCTGGCATGATAACTTTGATGGGGCAGATTTTTTCTCCTGGTGGAGGTTTCTGGTCTGCAAACTTTCAATGGAAGACTTAGAACAGATAGCTTCACTTTGTTACCAGCTTTGGTCTTACAGAAATAAAACTTTCCATAGATGCCATTCAATCCCCATCTGCTGTTTTCAATGAAAGTTGTAGTTCTCTTTTTGAATATCGGGCAGCACACAGCAGGTTATCCTCCTCTCATTCTCTAATGACGGAAGCTCAGAACTGTAGATGGGTTGTCCCCCCCACATGATTTTGCTAAAATAAACTCAGATGCAGCTATTCATCTCATCAACATTATTAGCTTTGGTATTGTACTCGGAAACAACCACCGCAGTCTTTGGATGTCGCACAGAGGCTTGGAAAGGTTCGTATGATGCTTTAGCAGCTGAGGCATTCTCTCTTTTAAAAGGCTTAGAATTTGCAAAAGAGATTGGCTGTCGTAATATTATTCTTGAATCCGACTCCCTAAATTTGATAAACTTCCTAAAATCTCGAACTGGAGAATTCTCTTATATTGGAAACTTCTTGGATGCTATATGGGAAATTTTGCCATGTTTTGCTGCTTATCGCTTCAATCATGTCAGACGAGATGGTAACAAATTTGCTCATACCCTTGCTAAAATCTCGGGTATAAACTTGGGCGTTTTCCACTTGGTTGAATGAAATTCCCCAGCCTTTGCACTCTGTTTTTGAGTAAGATTCCCGTTATCTTTCTTAGCTTTGATGGAGTCTACATGATGGTTTTTCTGAGTTGGTTATCTCAAGCCTTATTTCATGTTATTTCTTTAGCTTGTGTTTTCTCATGTCAAGTTGTGGATTCAGTTTAGTAAGTGAGGGTCTCATTCCCTAGCCTTTTACTTGTAATTCAGTTCTTCTTTAATGATATTTCCCCAATAGTCCACTTGGGGTTCCAAAAAAAAAAAAACGATAATAATAATAAATAAATAAATAAATAAATAAACGAGGAATAAAAAACTGTAGTGCAGTTTCTGGGGAAAAAGAATGCACCAGTAAAAGAAAAGAAAAGAAAACCCTCTCTCCCCCAATCTTCCCCAATAGCCGTCCGATCAACGGAATCCCCAAATCAACCCAATAATCAATTTCCCACCACCACCGACCACGGAATTACAGGCGTCCCTCTCTGGTTGCTCGCCGTCTTTTTGAATTTGAATTCTCCAACTCAAAGTTACAGAGAAATGGAGCTACAAATCAAGGTAGCTCAAGCTGTTCATGTCTTGAATCACGACACTCAGTCCTGTAATCGTGTCGCCGCCAATCAGTGGCTGGTTCAGTTTCAGCAGACCGATGCTGCTTGGGAGGTCGCCACTTCTATTCTCACCTCCGACCATCACCTTCCATTTGTTTCCGATTTCGAAGCTGAGTTCTTCGCTGCTCAGATTCTCAAACGAAAGGTCTCTGCTTTGTTTCTCATTTTGTTTATTTGCTAATTAAAATGCGACAGCGAAATGTGGTGAATTAGGAAAGCTTTTAAAGTTAATATCTTTTTCGTAACACATTAATATTGATTAGTTTAAACTGTGTTCTGCTAATTACTACTAGTAAGTCGGTGAGCGATAATAACTTTGGCAGTCAAATGTTAATGTTATAGAAGTAAGGTATTAATTTTGTTGCATATATTTACTCAATATTGTTTTTTCAAGTCCTGAGTTGATAACGGCGAAACAATTTTATCTTCTTCCATTAATTATGTCTGATGGAGCTGGAAGAAATCGAAAAGATTTGTTACATTTTTGTAGTTATATTTTTAAGATGGTTCTAGTGGAAAGGTTGTAAGGCTGTCCTTAAGTTTAGTGTGCTATCGTCTACCTTATGTGAAAAGTTTTAGGAAATAAAGGTCTACTGTCATTTTTGACTATGTTCATTTTTTTTTCATTTTCTTAGGAATCTAATATGAAATATTTGTAATTTTATTATTTTAGAATGTTTTTTAATTGTTGCTCTTTTATTGTTGTTTAGTTGAAATTTTATTATATTGTTTTGTAGTGCTTAATCTGTTTCGATATATGGTGTGATGAGAAGTTGACTGGCCTTTTCTCCTGTTTCCTGAAGCAAAGATACTCGGCAGAAATAATTTCTGCAAAGATATATAACTGATAGAATACTGTGTTCTCGAAAATACTCTGTAGAATTTTTCTGGGTTTCCTTCTGATTGATGAGGGTTACTACTCTATGAACATTTTTAAATACTTTGTGTCAAAATTACTGCAAAATGCAAACACGGGTAGCAAGTACAACCATTAGAAAACATGGCACACTAAATTTGATGAACCATAATTTGTATAATCAAAATCCTGTAACGTTAATTAAATTATTTCGATCCTTAAAATTCTTTTTCATACAATAGGTCCAAAAACTGAATTTATTTACTATCCTGTATTATAAGAAACACGAAATTCTTATGTTAGAAACAGGTCAATCTGGTGACTAATATCTATGAATGATGCTGTCCAGCATATGACTCTTTAAATAGCTGTGTTCCTTTTCAATTAAGCTATGCGAAGAAGCCCACCCTACTCCATGAACAGGAAGTGGTATTTGTTATGCCCTTTTTATCATGTGTGCTGTAGACGAATTGCATCATTGGTAACACTACTTTGTTAATTAGTAAAAAGGCTGATTAGTAGATTTGGATTCATGGCCAAGGAAGTCTGAGGCTCTGATGCTGGAAGATATATAGGTGTAGCTATAGCTTGTACTTTTCATTCAAAATAGTCTAGCTTATTTCGAGATAGTGCTGCATAAAAGTTTGGACTATTGAGTTCTAACTTTGGTATTGCAGTAATCATTTATTAGGTTTCAAAATATATTTGTTAGTTGTGTTTGGAATGTTGCAATATTCTTTTATTATGAGATTATGTTCCATGCACTATGTAAACCAGGTCTATTCTGTTACAGATACAAAACGAAGGAAATTATTTGCAACTGGGAGCAAAAGATGCTCTTCTTAATGGTCTTCTGGTGGCAGCTAAGAAGTTTAGTTCAGGTCCCCCACAGGTGTTTGACTTTCTCAATAGGTTTTCGTGGTGCTTATACCTGTAACCGATATTATGTTGTCTGCGTTGTGAAAACTTCAATCAGTACTTAATCTACTGGCTTCTCAGTATTGATTGATTCTGTAATTTGATATGAATCAACCGTTTATGTGTTATTCTGCACGAGGTTCTTTGAAATTTCCGTGAAGATCTTCCAGCTGATTGCTTCTTTCATTTCCATGACAGCTCTTAACACAAATTTGTCTTGCTCTCTCTGCTCTTATACTACATGCTGTAGAGCATAGCAAACCTATTGAGAAGCTTTTCTACAGTCTCCAGAATTTGCAAAGCCAGGAGGATGGAAATAGCGCTGTCTTGGAGATGCTCACTGTCTTGCCAGAAGTAGTAGAAGACCAAAGTACTGATTGTAAGATAATTTCAGACGGGCGATACATTTATGTCCGAGAGGTTCAGGACTTTCTTCACATATTCCCATTTTTTGAATATTATCATCACAGTGGTCATTATATGTTCATTTTGTGGGTGTAAGATTTTCTCTTTTTCGGGCAGCTTCTGTCACATACTCCTATGGTCCTTGAGTTTCTACTGCAGCAATCTGAGAAATATTTTGAAGGTGGCAACCAACTACATGGGAAAAACAGGAAGCTCTTGCGTTGCTTACTGAGTTGGGTGAGATAATCATATGTCAAGGTCTCTTATTCCATGAACAAGTACAGTAACTTTGGTACTTCCAAAACAATGTAACACATTGTAGTCAACAGACGTTTTTCAAACACAGTTTGTTCGGCCTTTTTGTTACTTGTCTAATAATTTTAGCTTTATTTTTCTGACTGCTGTATCTGTATTAGTCTGTTCATTTGATATTTATGGTGTCTAAATTGTGTTTGCTTTTTGGTAGTTTCATATCTGTTGTAGTTTTTCTTGGATGAGATAAATCTGGTATTTCATTAATACCTTCTAACATGCAGGTTCAAGCTGGGTGTTTCTCAGAGATTCCACCTGGCTTGTTACCAGCTCATCCACTTCTTAATTTTGTATTCAACTCTTTGCAGGTAAATCTTGTTTAATATTTGACGTTTATTTATTTATTAATGCTCTAAAAATACTAGAATATATATTGGAATGATATTTTCACAATTCTCCCTACATGTAAGTGTGAGACCAACTAATTATTTGTGTGAGAGAGCTGTGGACATAATATTATTGTGGAAGCATATTTATCCTAGTTGCTTATTGCAGGTTTCCTCGTCATTTGATTTGGCTGTTGAAATTCTTGTTGAACTTGTGAGCCAACACGAGGTATGCACGTGCCATGTAATGGAAATTTCAAGATTCAAGAATATCTAATTATGAATGCTCCTAAAAGTCATGTCTGATAATCTATCTTATCTCACTTTCTTGTCAAAATTGTTTGGTTCCACTAAGGACAAGATTTCAGTTTTATGAAGTTGTGTGGACTGGTGCAGACCCAAATGTTATTAATTTGGATCTGGGCTAGTAACTGAACAAATTCATGATGAACTCCATTAGTACTTAACTACTCATGATTGGTGTCTCAATTTTGAGGCAGCTGTGATGTTTGCAAATTAGTGCATCTTTATGTGCCTTTGCATGAAGGATTTTTAAAAGACTCTTTGAATGATTTTAATGAGCAAAGGATATATGTATTTTTTTTTCCTGGTTGCTTTTATTATTAGCTCTTTTTATTGTGCAAGACTTGATCCGAATGTAACTTATGACATGCCTTGGAATAATGATATACCTCATACATTGGAATGGATTTCTTTCCTTTGAAGATAATATATGCTTTGATGCTTAAATATTATGAATGGCTATTGGTACTAGGAGTTGACTTGATATTGTTGTGCATTCATTCTTTGGGTGGTTGATGGTTTTTATCTTTCTTTCTTTTACCTTGCTTTCATAGGGGCTACCGCAACTTCTCTTATGCAGAGTAGGATATTTAAAAGATGTTCTTCTCCATCCAGCTCTTAATAATGGAGACGAGAAAGTAATTGGGGGTATTGCATGTTTGATGTCAGAGATTGGTCAGGCTGTAAGTGTTTGTGCTCAACTCACAAAAGACCTTCTATTCCTTTCAATTCTTCACACCCTTCTTTTGTAGAAGATTATTAGATTACATTACAAGAGAGGTATATTTCTTGTTATGAACAAGTCTGTTGTCTTACATACACTAGGCGCCAACTCTCATTGTAGAAGCAAGTCCTGAAGCACTTGCATTGGCAGATTCACTCTTGAGGTTAGTTTGTATCTTGACATTTGTTGACTGATCTATCAATTAATTTTTAAGTCAAAAACTTCACAATAAATGATATTGTAAATTTATTCGTAAGAAAATGTTCGACAATGTACTGAACAAAGTGATCCATGAAAAGTCAGGGTGGGATTATTATTTAAATCTCAGAGCATCATTTGGAGGGTGATACTCCTTTTAGTCTTATCCTATATTTTCTTCTTGTTTGTTTTTCATCTTTAGAAGTGTTACGATCACCTGATCTTACAAGTTTAAACGTTTGATTCCCTTAAGTTCCCCTTTAGGAATGAGTTCTTTGGCAAGTCGATCTGGCATGTGGAGCGTCACTAAATATGCCTGTTGAAATAGCTATCCCACAGTATAACTACAGGAGTAGTTTCTCTTGTCTATTTTTGAATCTGCATTTATATGGGAATATTTACTTCATATATATATATATATATATTTGCTAAATGGGAATATTTGCTTCAATATTTTTGGATGTGATATATTTGTAATTTAAATCTGTCATGTATTCAATCAAATGCAGTTGTGTAGCATTTCCAAGTGAAGACTGGGACATTGCAGATTCAACATTACCATTTTGGTACTTATTTCCTGTATTATGCATTTAAATTTAACCTCGTATAGATAGGAGGTTTGTCTTGATTGATTGTTCCTTAACATTGTCAAACTATAAGAAAAAGTTAAGCTCTAAGTTTAAAACTGATATGCCCTGGAACACTGGGAACTTCTGAAGTGAACAAAAGATATTCTACAGTCTTACTGGTGAATGTACTATCCATTTTATTTGTTGTTGATCCCATTTTGTTCTTTTGGTTTTTTTAGTTTGGAAGTAGTTAATTATCAGTGAGTGGAGTCACTTTTGCAGAAAGAAAATCATATTTAACTGCCTTGGAGTAATTTTAGCAAGTTTGTTACATAGCCTTGTGGGGTTGTTGGTCCCTTATTGAGGAGTGCAAAAACGGAGTCAACAAACCAAAATGATAATTTGATATGTTTATTGTTTATATAGATATTTTGTTGTCCCCTGAGATATTTTTATTTTTGTTTTTTATATATTACCAACTGACTAGCCAAAAAATCTTAGGTGGAGTCCTTTAAGTGGTTTTCCCCTGGTAACTTTTGTCCTTGTCCTGAGTCATCAAGTACATTGGGGAGATATTTGAGGTAAACAGGACATTAATGTAGGTGAATTGCTGTTTGCAGATTTTGAGAATATAAACTTTTATAAAAGGAGTTGTAAGTGGGACTTAGAGAAATTGTAGCGAAGAGCCCAGATAACTTCTCTATCCTTTTCCAAAAAAAATTAGGGGAAAAAGGAATGGAGCTATAGCTCATTTTTGTAATCATACCCTCTTGTGCTATGCTCCAGTCTCCAAATTATATGAAAAAAATCTAGCTATATAGATTAAACGAGCATGCAAAAACAATACAATATGTAAATTTTTGGAACTTTTTTGAGCTCATTTACATAGTTTTTATAATATTATAAAACATATCTTAACCTCCAAAAAATATCAAGCTTACTTGCTTATAAGAATTGTGCTATACACCACAAAAAAGTGAGAAAAATTACATACCTTTTTATTGTTTGATATTCTTTCAATCTGTACAGTTAGATTTTTCAAAAGAATCGTAGATTAGGAGATATAAAACTAGTGAATGTGATCACAAAAATGAGCTACAACTCATTTTCCTTAACCCATGTATATGTGTGTATGCGTACACACACGGGAATAAGGTAAAAGAGCGATAGCTCTTTTTGGAAAATATGAATCTACAATATATAAACTTCATATTAGTGGAGTTTATATTCAAACATTGGAGATGAAAATTTTTGGAAGGAAGAACTTTCCCTTTATGACATCAGAACCTGCATTGGTGGTTCCATTCATTATTTTATTTATTTATTTATTTTTCCCTTTGGGGTGAGGGTGGGGGGGACTGAGATACCTGCATGGGAAGGCTTGTCGATGTCTGGCTGACTTCTGGCCTCACTCTCCTACACTTGTCCGACATAGAAGATATACAACCGTGTTAGCATTTTTATTGTTCTATTCGACATGAATTCTTGAGAGGACCATTCTATAAATCAATGACTATTAACTAAGCATATTTACACAGTCTTAAACCAAGACCGTGGAATCAGTAGCAAATTCTATTAGTCAATTTTGGGTAGTCTCTCCGCCTAAAAATTTGATAAAGTGTTGTGGAATGATTCAAATTGGGAAGTTAATATATGAAGGTGAAGTAAAACTGTATTTCTATTGGACATATCTTCGTAAAGTGCTTGCAATCCTCTCATAGTTGGAAGGGTTCTGCTTATGGATCCCCTTTTGTGATGGCACTACTGTTTGGTTTTAGGAGCTCATCTCTCTGAACCAGAATGCAGTCACACGATGCAGTGAGCCCTGAATCTTTGATGCTCTGTTTTTGGCAAAAAGTTTCTGCAAGATCGATCAAAACACATGTTTAGGAGAATTGAACTCTGCAATACACATATCAGTGAAAGCATAATAGCCTGACTACTAAAACAGCCTGAATGCTAAAATCTTGAAGAAGTGTGGTTAGAGTGGATATTAACTTGAATCTGACCTTAGGTATTAGAATTGTTTCAGTATCTACAAAACAGTGTCAAACAGTAATTGATCATCTTTGGCAAGTCCTTAATCGATCATGATTTTGACAATTCCAATTATGTAGATATGCTTGGAATTTACAGTAAGGTTTACTTATGATGGCTCTGGCTACCAACATGATGAATATTGGAGCTCAGTTTAAGTTGGTGTCCTAATATGTTTGAGTTTTTTTGTTTGGTTTTGTATGTATCCGTGAGTGCTAATTAAGACATTAACTTGCTTATTAGTGTTGTATATCTGAACATGAATTGGATATGCATTCATGCCATCGCTAATCATGCATATTTGTTGTTTCGATAATCTAATCTGTTTTAAACTTGTAGCTCTGTAACTTCGAGATTGATTGATGTTACTTTTATTCAGGTGTAGTCTTGCAAGCCGTATATTAGAGCTTGATCGGGATAGTGAAAACAGAAAACATGTTGAAGATGTGTTTTTCTCTGTATTCTCGGCATTACTTGACACTCTTCTGTTGCGGGCTCAGGTTATTCTTGCACTACACGCTTTGATTCGTTGTGGATAATAAACAATCTCATTTTCTTTTGATTTTTTTTCCTGCTCGATTTACGACATTCTCTTACATTATTTTGTTAAGTTCTGGGCATAGTTCCATCACAAACTTTATTATATGTCTACAATCAGTGTCTTTTCATAAGTTAATTAGAAGTTATGGATTTTGGCCTTCTACTCTTTCACACAACCGTTTCATTAAATAGAATGAGTAACATGAGATATGCATAAATCATTTATCAAAATTAAGCAATGAGATAAGTGATATTGTACAGTAAGTTTGGATTAGTGTTTTTGTTAGTGCAATATTAGCACAAGCGTTTGTAGAAGGGGGGTTGAATACAAACACCTGAAACTTTTCGCACTTAAAAACTTTATATGGCTTATTAAAAATAGTCGAACAACTAGAAAAACTATATGGAATGAACACACAGATTCAAGTTAAAATAGTTATATTATAACTCGAGGTTTTTTTGGAAATCTGTATAATCACAAATGTGATTTACAGCTACAAATTCTGTGAATAAAGTTCACAGCTTCTCGCACTCACTAGCTTCTAATATTCTTTGAAATATCTCTCTCAAGATCTATTGCAAAGCTTCTCTCTAGTGTTTTGTGCTTCAGTGCTTGTTTGATCTGTTGGATGGATTCAATCAATCGTTATTTGTGTAATGAAAGCTCCGTTGCTTATATATCAATCAGTGGGTTGAAATCACGTTCTTGTGACGTGCTTCTCTTCTCAACTTAGCCGCAAGTATGTCACATCTAAACTTTATGTGTCAGACTGCTACAAACTTTGTTGCTGCTTTTCTTCCCCTGATCTGTGTGCATTTAATGCGTGAGAGTTCTGATTGGACCATTAACAAACTTCAAGAAATATCTTTCCAGTTAATATTTCTTGCTTCTGTAACACGTTACGTTGATTTCTGTGTAAGAACTGATGACGAATGTATGCTGTCACAACGATCCACTGACTGCTAGCCCTGACGGACTTTGATCAGTGCTTCTGGATCCCCTGATGGTTATTGACTGGATCAGGGCTTCGTCGTTCACTTGAGTTATACTCAGTGCTTCTCGACCCTGATGGTTATAGCCGACGGCATACACTGATGGCTTCCACTGATGTCATGTTGGTCATTCTCCCTGACAGGTTACCCTGATGGGTTTCCCTGACACTGATATGTCCCGAAGTGTTTCACTGACGGATTGGTCTGCCCTCGTCATACCCGGACGGGTTCCCCCGGACGGGGTCCCCCCCGGACGGGGTCCCCCCCGGACGGGTCCCCCGGCCCGGACGGGGTTCCCCCGGACGGGGGTCCCCCCGACGGGGTCCCCCTCGGACGGGGTCCCCGTCCCCCCCGGACGGGTTCCCCCCGGACGGGGTCCTCCGGATGATACTTAATCAACGTAACTTTGATTTAGAACTTCTGATGTGCGGAATACTTCGTTTGCTTACAAGTAGCATCAGACATTCTCCTTCACTTTGTCAAGTCCTTTGAATGTTCCTGTTTTCTGACTTGTCTTGTGAAGTTTATTAACTATCCACTGATGAATAAACTTATCATCAGTGAATGCAAAACTTGTGCTGATCTTAAAGTTTATAAAATACCTCAAGTATTTACAGTTGCACAATTTATTACATAATCATCATCATTATTATTTTATCTCTAACAGTTTTGTTACTGAAGGTTTTTAGCTTCCTCTTCATGCATCTGATGTCTGTTGGCCACTAAATTTTGGTATGTCTTCCTAGTTTCTTGGATGTTGATGTGTACTTTAGAGTATCTGCGTGGTCAACTATAATAAAACAAAACAAGTAAAGCCAGCAACTGAAGGTGCTCATAAATCCAGTAATATTTAGGACAATATCAATATATAAATCCAGTGAAATAATGACCTTTGGAGCAAGTCCATGGCATGGTTAGAGTTACAGTCTAGATACATTGCTTTTATGGCTGTATATGATTTTCTATCTTGTTCTTCCTTTAAACCAACTAAATATACTTCCTTCCACGGAAGATGGCCACAAGCACCAAAAAATTGTCCCCCAAAGATAAGTACAAAATTTGAATGCAAGTGGTACAAAGACTATTTTAACCTTGAATACTTACCCACAAAAAGTTTTATATTTAGTGCATTTGAGGGGGTCCACCATGGGTAAATTGGAACTTATGCTCTTTCCCTGACGTGATTCTCTTAATCAGTGTGAAAATTATGCTTGTGTCCATCTTTTAGTTATGCAGGAGAATCTTTCTGAAATCTATTCCAAGCCCAACCCCCTCCCTCCCTTTCTAAGCATGTTTGTAAATCCACGCCATATATTGCCCATCTTTTAAGATCGTTCTGAATAACGATATTTGACCTTTGTTTAAAAGTATAGAAATGATGGGGGAAAAAACAAGAACAAGAAGAAACTGTTATAAGATAGTGGTTATTAGGTGATCAGGTACGTGCATATAAGGTGTAGAATGACAATGGTTTGCATAGTTTCATTTATTGATAACACTTGAGCCTTTATTTTTCGATATATTACATTATATAAATGATATTCACCTAGTTTGTGATAACATGGCTCTTTTTTTGACATTTTTTAGTGCCACATCTTTGTCTGCTTTTTTTTAATGACAAATTCTTTTCAAAATTATGTTTGTTCTTATACTGAATGTTGATTATAAAACATAACAGTCCTTTTCTCATCAGGTGGATGATTCTACGCTTAATGATGATGGAGTAACAGTAGACCTTCCCGACGGTCTTCTGCAATTTCGGATGAATTTAGTGGAAGTTTTGGTGGATATCTGTCAGCTTTTAAGATCTTCTCCGTTTATACAAAAGGTGCTTGGTTTAGGCAATCACTCTTTTCTCTCTGCAGACCTTGGCTCGAGTTTTTCTGTAATACTCCAGTCCCAATAGATATTTCTCAGTTAGATTAATGTGTATAAGGCTTCAGCTCACTACTAATTAGTGGCGAAGTGCAGTCTTTTTGATTGGCATGTTATGGACCAATATGACCTAACTAGTAGTATTTCTTTGTAACAATGTGTGGAGTGTTGACTTAATCTTTACTTGAACGTGAAGGCTTATGGTATATTGGTATTATTCTTATAAGGCTAGAAATGTTGGTGCTTAGAAGTTGAGAGGGAGTTCCTAGGCTATGAGTGCCCATGGGCCTGATGAGAAGACATTTAAATGGAGGAGATTTTGATAATGTAGTCTCAACTTGTCATATGAGGGTTAAATTAGTATGTATTTAATTCCAAATTCATGAGCAAACCTATGATGGTTGAGGATTACGGATTACCAAGTCATACTCTCGGGACATTGATCTGGGTCTTGGTATGGATTTGGGTTCAGAATCACTTATTACATTTTCTGCTGTAACCTGGAACAACTGAGTTCCTCTCCGCCCATGTATATCAGAGATTACTTATCTCAGTATCAATACAATATTATGTATTTCACTATGCTGAAAGGGAAAAACTTAAATTGAGATGGTGGAGTGATATAGGACATATCTAAAGCTACACATCCCAGACCACACTCATTTTCAGGAACAATAATAGATTATGTTGTTCTTTTAAGATAAAATCTAAAACCCTAATTTGGAAAGAGCAACGCTTAATGGGATGGATTAACAAAATGATACAATTTATCATCATTCGTGAGAATGAGTGTGATATTGGATGTGTAGGTAGATTTATTCCTTGATATATCTGTTTTTGTGGTGTGTCATTGTATTTCCTGGTACTGACAAGTGCAGCGGGGAGGATGGTGTTTCTTTCTTGTTTTATACTTTTGGCCTTCAAATCTTTGTGATTTTTTTTTCTTTTAATGTTGAAGGTTTTTATTTCAGATCTTTGTTGGTGGTTGGGTGTCTTCACACATGCTGATTCCTTGGAAAGAGGTGGAAACAAAACTGTATGTTCTGAATGTGGTGAGTGCAGTTAATTAATCTGTGCATTTTTTGACAATTGTGTATCTCCAATACAAGTATTCAGCTTTCTTGCAGTTTAATTTATTTTTTCTTGGGAAGCTTGCTTCTAAACTTATGTTGCACATGTGCAATATTTTCTAGAGCATTCTCATGTTACCGGAAACAAGATAAATTTGTGTCGATAATCCAGCTATAAAAGCTCAGTTGAGTAAAGGATTTGGAATATTCACAGGTGCATGCTAGACACATTTCGTTATGTTTCAAAGTTCAAAAGATCCCAAGTTTTGTAAAATCACTTGGAAACCCAAGTAAAAAGTAGTTCCTCTCCAATGGCACCTTTTCCTCACCTCATCTCTTACCTTTTTCTGTTACCACGTTTTCTGTTATAAATGTTCCTGTCTCATCTGTTACCTTTTTCTCTAATGGCACCCAAGTGAACAATAGCTTCCTTTCTTGTAATTACTCTTATGGTTGGGCTGATTACATGATTCAGCATCTGTTATTGAAAGTACAGTGTGATTATAAATTTGTAAGAAACAAATGAGAAATTAATTCACGTTTGAACTTAGAATTGATCTACTTGCAATTAACTGATCAAATTAATTTATATAATTGTGATTCAATTACAAGATTTTGCCAAATCACTAGTGACAAGTCATGTGAAGAGGCTATAAAATCACAACTTCACCTCCCACAGTACCTCACAAAGTGCCAGAATAGGAAACTTAATTCTGAAAATAACCCTGCGGCAATTAATACCGGATTTCGTCTTCCGATTTTTTCCAACTCATACTTGGTCTAGTATATTTCGGGTTTCCTGATGTGTTTGAACATCATTCTTTTCCTTATTCTATCATAATCTATTATATTGAGGATATTGTGCCCATAATAACTGCCCATGGTCATTTTGGGTACGCATTAAGAAAAAAATAAAGAAATAGAGGGGCTTTCAACTGCACGAGTGCCAACTCCCACTTTTTCACACTCTAACACAAAACAAAGTATTGCCATTCTGCTTTAAAAAAAGTAAAGAGTAACTACTGTTTCCTCATGCCCACACCTATATAACATGATTAGAATTTCCAAATTTCTCTTCTTCTTTTTGTAGAATTCCTAATTTATTTTTGTCATGCGTAGGCGTGTGCGCTGTAATACTAGTGTCTATAAAGGAGATACCCGTGCATGTGTACACATGCATTCAAACACGTGCATGTGTATACATGCATTCAAACACGTGCACACACGTATGCTCAACCAAACGTGCTGACACATGTGTAGCAACAATTACTTATGAGGTTATTAGTTGGCAAGTCTAGAGATCTTCAAGCTCCAAGTTTTGTGTAAGACCAGTTAAGAGACGCCAAACGTGTTCAGACATGTGGTGTCAATAGATTCATGTCTATTCAATGAGCTACTTGTATTTGATCTTACATAGAATTCTTTGCTGAAGCCTATAGCAAATCACTGGTATGGAAAAAGAAAAAGGAGTGCATTATTTTATCTACCTGAACTCCGTGGGTTATAAATATCGGGTCAGCTGGATGTATGTTATCCAGCCTGCCTTTTATCTTCTCTTTCTTCAATTCTTTAGTTCTAACTTATAATGTTTCATGCTTCAGGTTGCTGAAGTAATACTGCAGGAGAGCCAAACTTTTGATGTCTCAGTTGTTATGCACTTGGTGACGATTTTGACCAGTAGGAATACAGATGAACTCAAGGGCTTTATGTGCATTGTATGACCCACATTTTGTTTACGTTCTTATTCGTTTTCAAGTGGCCCAAAGATTTGTGATGTCTTAGCCCCTTAGGTTCAGAAGGGTCTGTTTTTACTGTTTATATATCCCAATTGCTCTGAATGCTTATATTCCTTCTAGGTGTATAGATCACTTGCTGATGTTATTGGTTCTTATTCGAAGTGGATATCTTCATTCCAAAATAGTGCCAGATCTTTATTGTAAGAACTCTCTTCTATAATATTCCTTGTCAAATAAGCATGCATGCCCAAAAGTGCATTATAAATTATGCATTTATGTATGCACTTTTTGTGTTTCCTTTGAGTTTGTAGAACTAGAAATATAAAATCCTAAGATTCAAATTGTAATGTAAATGCTGTCAAATTTTTAAATAATTGATTTTTACTTTCTTCGAATTTGTTCATAGATTTATTAGTTTCGGTGCAAATCAAAGTTAATGAAACACATACACAATTTGGATTTTAGGATCTCGCAAACGTACAATGAAAAAATGAAATGTAACTTTTATATGGGGAAAAGGGAGGTATATCTATTTTTCTTTAATTAGTAACACACTACCACCTTATCTGTACCTTATACCGATCTGATTTGCTACTTCAGATTATTTTTTGCAGCAGGAATCTCAAAACCAACGTGTTCAAGTGCCTGTGCCTGTGCCTTGCGTAAGTTTTGTGAAGAGGCGACTGTTGTCATGCACGAACCTTCAAACTTGGAAATTTTGATCTGGATTGGGGAGGTTTGTTTCTTTTTTTAACTCTCTCTCTGATCAAAATGACTACTGAATTAATCTGTTTGATAACTGATAACATTCTATTTCTTTAAAAACTCTTATCTCAATTAATAAAGATATTTTGGCGGAGTATGCACAATTGTTCTGGTGGATGTATGCTACATTGTCTTATTAGTGTCCCCGCCTCCTCTCCTCGTCCCCCCTCTCCCTCTCACTCATTGTATCTTTGATTTTCTTAGGGATTAGAGAAGAGCCATTTGTGTCAGGAAGATGATGAAGAAATTTTCAGTGCCATCACTTTGATACTTGGTGCTGTTCCCAACAAGGAGCTTAAGAACAATCTGTTGGTTAAATTGCTTTCTCCTAGCTATGAAGCTATTGGGAAACTCGTAAGATTTCATTTCACAAAGGCTAAAGGAAATGCAACAGATGACAGCCGTAGATATTTCTGATATTTTCTGGAAAATGTTAGCTAAAATGTTACTTTTTCAGATTGTCGAGAGTCCAGATCAATCTTTGAGGTGTAATAATAACGGGACAATCACCCAAGTAATCAACTTTGCCTCAAGAGGATTTTACAGGTAGGTTCTTCTAAGTAGATGATTGTTCGGCTGTATTCTTCAAATGTTTTGAAGGTTTCTTATGAAGTGAGATAAAAAAAAACCTCCCGTATTGAAGGACAAGTTGTGCTTATTCAAATTATTGCTCAGGAAATGAATTCCAAGAAAACTCCCTTATTGATGGACAAGTCGTGCTTATTCAAATTATTGCTCATGAAATGAATTCCAAGTGCTGAAATAGCTTTCTAGCTTACTTTGTGGTCTACAACATTGTTTACCTGAGTCTGGCCATTATTAATTTTGTAGCTCGTTTATGACATTAGAGTGTTGTGTTATCTTTTTTTACTTACCTTCCCATGTCACCCCCCTTCCCCTCAGTTATGGAAGTTGTCTTTTACAGTTATTACGTTATACTCCAGTCCCACATTGGAACATGTGGGTTAGAGCGAGGTGTCTGTAAGGGTTTAATCCTACTAGTAAGAAACTAAGAATAGTGCCAGGGTTTTGGCCTTTTGGGTAGGATTATATATGGCAAAGATGTTTTGGGCTCAGTTTTTGTAGTCTTTTACTGATTACAGAAACTAGCTTCATGTCTTGAAACGCTTTAATTTGGTTGGAAAAAGATAGGATTATTTATCCGTCTTTGTTGTAACAGTTCCATTTAATTTCTGACATTTAATGTAGATCATGGGTCCTTGCGTGCTTAATAGTGATCTGCCAATCTTTTTGTACAAATATTGGTCAATTTTGTGGTTATTTGATTTCAGGATGGGAACTGTATTTAGGCAACTTGCATCACGATCTTCTGTTGGTGGTACTTTAGATGATTCTATCTTCATCTTGCTTGGGGTGTTTTGGCCGATGATTGAAAAACTATTTTGCTCAGACTACACCGAGAATGTACATTTATCCATGGCAGCTTGCAGGGCTCTTTCTCAAGCAATTCAATCCTCAGGTATTTTACTCTTCAATTTTTCTTTGCTTGTTGCAATCTTTGGATTTGGTATATGGAAATCAGCATAATGGGACATGTTATAGTTTACTTGCATTTTTTTAACAAATTGTATCTGTTTCATTTGTAGGTGAGCATTTTGTGACACTATTACCAAAAGTGTTAGATTGTCTATCAACAAAGTTTGTGTCATCTCGAAGTCATGAATGCTACATCAGAACAGGTTAGTATTTTCCAGTGACCATGAGTTTGATGGAAGTTAGTGGCAACGTTCATAATATCTTCAAATTACTCATACATAAAGGCAAGTTAATGTGCAATGCATTAATTTCTTTTTTCACTCTCTTTTTGAGTACTAACTGAATTATTTTTGACTCAAGCTTGTGTTGAAATACATTAAAAATTTGATTTGTTTTCTCACACTCTCTTTTTGAATACTAAATGAATTATGTTTGACCAAGCTATCGTTGAAATACATTGAGAAAATTGATGTAGCTAATTTATTCTATATACAACAGGCATATTGGCATCTTTTCTATTCTTTCTAGTCCATTGAACTTTTTCTATATGTTATAGCAAACTGCTCATATAAAATCACACAGGCTTGGTAGATGGGAAACTAAGCTTCTGGGCTAGAAAGACTCTGCTTATTATGAATTTGTTCCTTTTAGCATCCAGTCCTTATTGCATAGATGTCCTATGCGATTCTAGGGCTCAGCTTTGTTCAAACCTTTGTCTCATGTTGTATTTCTATTTGTAACTTCAGAACTCCTTGTCCTCCGAACTGATGCTTTTGTTAATCCTCAGCTATAATCTTATGAAAATTTAGCACCTATATTCCACAAATTAGTCCCAGCTGCATATGATATGCTTCCATATTCATCCTCAACCAATTTTTGGTTAGTTAATTATTAATGGCATGACTATAAATTTATGATAGTAAATTGCCTACAAAGATTGTCTCACTCCCATTAGTTTAAGTGTTTGAGTCTGGCCTCTTGTTTTTCTTGGTGGGTAATATGTGATTACTGCTATAAGCCCTCTTTAAGGCCCGTGGCATGCCCTAGCCTTGGAATAGGAGCCTCCTCTCAACCTGAAGTTTTATGCAACTGAAAAAGAATAAAATAAAAAATATGATATTAAATTAGAGTATATTATGTATTTTTGTACCACTGTTAGCAGAAGTGAGACTCTTTATGTCGAACAATGACACTTATATTTTCTTTTCTGGGCAAATAGGACCCTTATTAGTAGAACTTAGTGAATAACATTCATTTTGTAAGATAATTTGTTGGGGAAATTGTATCTAGAATTACGTGACAAACTAAATTCTGTACTTCTTACTTCAATAATGGTCAACGGTTTACAAATACTACAATTGAACCATGATGGGAACAGTGTTCACACAGCTAATTCACAATTGACGTTAAATGTTTTACTACTCTACTTGTAACAAATTCAAATGATCGGACCAAAATTTCTTTCCAGAAATACACTCTCAAAGCACTTCTTAGTGAAAAGACAGGAAGGGATATAGGGAATTGTCAGTTGAAACACAACTATATTGATGGGGTGGTCTCTAGCATCATTACATGACCTTTATCAGAAAGTTTTGGTTTGAAATTGTATCTTATCTAGTACTTATAATGATGCTTATTTACACCATTTCTTTCCAGCTGCTGTTGCCATTGAAGAATTTGGTAGTAAGGAGGAATTTGGATCTCTATTTATCAGCACTTTTGAACGATTTACATATTCAGCATCAATTATGGCTCTTAGTTCTTCATATGTTAGTGACCAAGAGCCAGATCTAGTTGAGGCTTACACTAATTTTGCATCTACATTGGTTTGCTGTGCCCCTAAGGTAATATCTTCATGTTCTCTTTATATCTGACATGCACAAAAGAGAAAGGATGTGCTATGACGTCACTGTCTGATTCATAAAATGAAGCTTGTCCTGCTGTTTATATGTTTCAGGGAGTATTAGCTTCTTCTGGAGCTCTTCTTGAAATGTCTTTCCAAAAGGCAGCTATATGTTGTACAGCTATGCATCGTGGAGCAGCACTATCAGCAATGTCATATATGTCCTGTGAGTATTACCCAGCACTTTATACTTTTTTGTATCTTTTTCAAAACGTGTGGCCTATGATCTAGTAGGAAAGTAGCACATGATTACCTTCTATTCATTTTGCACCTTTTAGGTTTCTTGGAGGTTGGTTTGTCGTCATTATTGGAATCTGTATCATGTAGCTCTGAAGGATCATTTGAAGCCATGGCTATTCAGGTCATATCTCATAGTGGGGAGGGACTTGTATCAAATGTGGTTTATGCTTTACTTGGTGTTTCTGCAATGTCGAGGGTAAGTAAAAAATGTGAATACTTTGTCGAGGATAATGAAAAAATAGTAACACAAAGGCTTATCTAGCTTTCTCTAGTCTGAAAACTTGTTTGGGCTGTTGATATTGTCGTATTGATAATGCTGTTGCATGGACGATAATGATGAACACTGGTGATAACATGGATGATGGATCTGATTCATCTTTACATATCTGCCATAACGGTTGTTAGCTGTCATATTGTTTTATACATCCACGTTTAGGACATAAACTCATGGTTAAAAACTGCTCTAATTTCCTGAGTTGCTTCAAGTTAATCCAGTTGTCATTTGACGACGACATTTTGTCATGAATAATTTTACATCAAGAAAAGATAAAAGGGGGCTCATCCATGGGTAGCACTTGAAAAGAGTACTGTTAATGTCTACCGTTCATCTCAAATATCTAGGCTCAGATGATTCTGCGTCTGCCACAATATGTGGCAGACGTAGATTTTTGTCTACCTTAATTTGTCCCAATTTGTAGTGGACGAGAATTAACTGTGGCAGACGAGAATTAAAGTTAATTAATTCTCTTCTGCTACAAATTTTGACTGACGAAATTCTCAATTTATTTACATCAGCCATAGATTGTGGCAAACGAAAAAAATTGGGGTGTGCAAAGAATTTTTTTTGTGTTTGAATTGGGAATTTCAGTTCATCATGTTCATTCCTTGGATAGTTGCCATTGACATTCTCTTGAAACTCTCAAACAAACACATCTTTATTCACTTTAATTACAGATGTGATCAGTTTCAATGGTTAATTTTTCAATGGACTGTCAACAAGGAGAAGGAGAGATCATGATGATGAAGAAAAATTTCGTATTTTTTAATGTCCATCACAATTTGTGGCTGATGTAAAAATTTGGGATTTGCGTCCACCACAAGTTGTAGTGGACATAAAAGTTCCCAACATCTATCTCACCGTCTTTTTTGGTCTTGGACGGTTAAGATTGGGGTGGATTAAGTACTTTTATCCAGCCCTGGATCAGCTCCCAAGATAAAAATGTTTGGGCAAAAGAAATACTTTTGTTATTTATTTTTGCTATTCTGGCCTATTAGTTGAACTCCAACACATATTATATCTTTGAATTCAGCAAGGTTCGTGTCAGAAGCTAATTCTTGTCCTCTCTCTCTCTCTCTCTCTCTCTTTTTTTTTTGTTTTGTTGATGTTCCTAATCTACTTGTTTTTATTACTACGTCCCTCCCGCTCCATTTGCAACCTTTTTTTTGAACATGTGTGACACGAGTTTTAATGTATCTAAAACTCATATAACAAAAATATTTTAAAATATCTATAATATACTTAAAGGTTTAACATCTTAATGTGTCAAAATTTGTAAAATTATTTAAAAATATTCAATCTAGTTATATTTTTATATTGTCTTAAAATCCGTGCTGCACACATTCAAAAATGTGTTGCAAATGGACTGGGACAGAGGGATCAGTGTATTTTGTGGCATTTTACATCATTCACTTAAACGTGCATTAGTTTTCAATATATCTGCCGCTCATGTACATAAACTACGTCAAATTTTAAAAATACTGTCTTCAGAGCAAGTGAATCTAATATTGTATCAATCCCACACAAATAATGTGCTAGTCATAATATAATTGAATCAGCATTAAAAGCAAAATAATATGCTGAACCACTTGCAGAATCAAATCCTATTTCACAATATGTTTTCATGTAACTATGTAAGTGTCACATATGGTATTGTGACTAAGATCATATATGGATGATGATCATATATACACAATTGTTTCTTTCCTACAACAATTAATTTAGAGTACTTTAGTTATATGCACATTTATAGTCAAATTATGTCCTAAATGAATGTCACCCTTTGTGTTGGCCATACTCCTTGTCTGGAATAAGGAATCTATACCACAAACTATAGGTTCAAATCAATTATTTTTTATTTACTATAAATTTTCATGTGTCTGAATGCTTGCTTGTTGCAATACCCATACTGAAAATATATAACCAACTAATCCTTAAGCACTCTGTCCTTCTCCTTTAGGTTCACAAATCAGCAACAATCTTGCAACAATTAGCTGCAATTTGCAGTTTAGTTGGAAGAACAACGTGGAAGGCTATCCTTTGTTGGGAGTCTTTGCATGGATGGCTACATTCTGCGGTTAGCTCTTTCTCTCTCCACAGGCTTGCAAGAACTATTATTATACATTTCGTTCTCTCTCCACAGGCTTGCGAGAACTATAAAAAATACATTCTTGTATGACAGTCATATTTATCTGGTTGATTTCCTTTACTGATAATGGAAAGTAAAGGAAATTCTTTTGCCGTATTTTGAATTATTGAATTTTACGTGCGTTAATGGATTAATGGGGCTTTCTGGATCATATGATATTGATAACCGACTGGCAATTAATTTTCTTGTAATGACAAATGGTGAATATATCACTATAATCTTATCAACTGCTTCTTATTACTACTTAACACTATATCCGTCTCAAAAAGAGTGAGAAAAGTACCCATTTACACTCCCTTTTAGGTAAAATTACTTTAGAAGTGAGTTCTCTGTTATATAGTTAAAGTAGGACCCATATACATCTTGATATACATTGTTATCGTTTGTAGGTCCTCTTGCAAGTAAAAAGTAATCTTTGTTATTCAAATGTTTTGTACTTCTGATGGGGATCTCAAGAGCAATCAAGGAAGATATTTTATGCTATTTATTATTATAGGGTGGTTATCATATGGTAAAGATAAATATAATCTTCTATTTTAAATAATAGCGGAGATTTAGGAATAGTAATTACATTTAGAGTAAAGGAATCTGTTATTTTCATAGTCTTCAAGTTTGGTTGTCCTTAATATATTGACATACTCCTCACGTACTGTCAGATATTGATTATCAAAAAATTGAGAGTTGTTCTCTTTGCCAGGAGGTTTCTTGACCGTAGAGGTCTTTCTTCCTGGGTTTATACAAAGAGTTGCCTAGTGGAATCCTAATCGTTAAGAATTGGGTTATTTCTATCTTTGTCTTCAATATTCTCAATCTATTGTTCAATTTCCCTCGTGTCCTACATCAATCTCCCACGTTCTTTTTGGGACAAAAACTGGATGTACTTAAAACCCTCTTTTTTGGATGGAGGGAGCATTACTCTTGTTGGAATCAATAGAGCTAATTTAGGGACGTAAATTATTATGTAGAATCAATTAGTATCAATTTACTAGCTGTAGAATATTTCCTAAACTATGGAATATTTGTTGGAGTAATTCGAGGCACTAATCATGTAAACTTTGTGTATATATATTTCTAACCTCAGTGAATGGAAATACAACTTAACAGTCACAAATTTTCTCTCGTTTAACAACTCTTTTAAGAATCAAATCAATTTTATTATTGTCCAAGCTACATGTTTAAGCATTAGTTAAACTTTTTTAAGAATCAAATCAATTTTATTATAGTCCAAACTACATGTTAAAGGATCTATTGCTTATTCCGGTCAATATTTTTTCACTCGCATTATTAAACTTCGATACTTTTAGTAATTAGCCCTATTCCTGCCCTAGCAGTCCACAAAGAGGTTTCTTTAGTTAGGTCTTGAGGTGCTAAATTTCCTCACGTGGAAATATCATGATTTGCATCTGCCTAACTTGAAGTATATGATCTATTTATTAGTATATTTCAGCAAGTTAGAAGTACTAGCCACAGGCACACACGCTACGCGTGTATGAGAAAAACTTTAAACATCATAAAATATGTACCAAATATATAATTTAATATAGAGTTAATTTAATGTTCAAATATCTTTTTTATTTTTCTTAAATTTAACTTCCTTGTAATAAATTTCAAAAACGTGTAGGAAAGGAGAAAACATTAACATGGGGAATGAAAGAGGTTAAGGAGTGAGGGTTATTCCTAATTTTAAGGATCAGTAATTTTTTTCTAGGGCCCAATAACTTAGTAGTAATAAGCGAGCTTCACGAATTTATTGTTAAGGAAGGGACAGGGGACTTAAAGAGAAGAGACTACGAAAGCGTAGGTAAATACTACTCCCATCTGAGAAGACCTTGCCCAACTGTATTAGCCCGTAAGGCATTAAAATTTTAGATGCTTCTTTCCATATGTTTACACAAGTTGAATCTGGTGTTGCAAGCATAATTGCTTACTAATTCTTCTGCTGCACTTAATGCCCATCAGTAGATTCAACTCAACTTGTGTCTCCACAGGGTACTTGGATAACGATTTAGATCACATCCTTTCAAATTTTACTGTTTGAATTCCACTTGAGATAGTTTATATACTGTACCTTTTGCAGGTGCAGACTTTACCAGCTGATTACCTAAGGCATGGGGAAGCAGAGTCATTGGTGCCATTATGGCTTAAAGCCCTTTCTTCTGCTGCTTCAGATTATCTTGACAATAGGAATGGTAGGGGAATAAAGAATGATTGTGCACATATGCAAGGGAAAGGGGGGAGAATTCTGAAGCGGATAGTTCGAGAATTTGCTGATAGTCATCGCAATATTTCAAACCTGGTTTGAATTTATTGTTTCAAAGGCCAACAAAAGTTGCCAATGGCTCAAGGACTTGCTGCGATAATCAACAGAGTATGCCAATCGGGTTGTTATTGCAGCTGGTCTAACTAAAGTTGATATTCCAAGTGCAGCTTGATGAGCATTTTAAGTTGAAGGTCTTGGCTGATCAGCACCTGTATAACATGTGTTGTAGATTTATGGCATGTGTTAAAAGCCTGCTCAATTTTGGAGCCCACCATGCCGACGAAAGTTCCCGGCGTTATATTCAATACATTCATAGCTTTATCTCTCAGGCGAAGGCAGTACAGTTAACCCAGTTCTCCAGTCCCTCCCCAAAATCTGCAACATATATGGCTCCTATTGTTGTCATGTGCAGGAATAATCTTTTCATTTTCTTTTCTCAGGCCGGTTTGGACAGGTTGCAAGAGTGGATGGTACAGTCCACAAAATATACTAGGAAGGAAAACTTCATCGAGAATCAGAGATGATAACTGTTTCTCGCTGGATCTTTTTGCAACTGATATTTATTGCCTTTGGCAGTTGATCTATGTAATCTCTATAAGTTGTAATGAAATAGCAAGCTTTGTACAGTAAGATAACAAGAAAACTTTAATGTCATCATGTCGATTCTCCAAGTAAATTTGTATTGACATGGGTAAATTTTTACTTCAGCTACAACCTATCCTTAGGGCATCCGCAATGCTGACCCATGCCAAATCAGTTTTCTGTCATCTACACTCTTATAATTACACTACAACCTAACTCTAACTTTCTCTAATATGAATTAATCATACAATAAAATTCATTTTATTTTTTGGGTTCTCACACCCCTCTTGCTCTTGGTGTTGGCGGAAAATCCTAATCATGCCGCCCCTAGCCCTAAAATGTCTTAAATATGTATTGGGAGATGGTAAGTTTTTCTTCTTATGGCAGGATCCTTAGTGTGATTTGGCCCCTCTATGCCATAGCCCATCTGATATACTTGTCAGGGAATTACGCATAGATTGCAACTCCCTTGTTGGCCCTATTATTTTTGGTGATCAATGGCTTCTACCAGAAAAATACCATATAGTGGTCTTTAGTTTTTTAAACAAAGACTTGTTAGATTTCCTATTAGCCCTAACCACCCTGATAGCATCCTCTAGAATGGGCTTTATGAGAACGAGATCATATTCAGCTATTTGGGACTACATTAGAAGCAGATGCCTGCAAAATCCTATCTGGAGATTGCCTGGCATCCTATCCAAATCCCTCTCTTCTCTTTCATTCTCTGGCTTGCCCTCCACAACTGGTTACTCCCTCAATATATCCTCTGTTGCTTTCTATGCAACTCCAATGTGGAATCTATGGATCACATGTTCTTTACATATAGATACTCTAAGGTGATCCTTGATAAGTTGATGCTTCAACTTGGTCAGACCTCTTGGACTGATTGGGATCGTACCCTGGATAATTGTTTATTGGATTCAAAGCCTAAATTCTACTCCTTCATAAAATGCCTTTTTCTTTTTAACTTTTTCCCACAAGATCTATAGTGAAAGGAATACAAGGTTGAACCATGGTTCCCCCACCATTGAAAGATGCTTGGCTTCTGAATGTGTAAGTCTTGTTAATTTAAGTTGCACAACTCTCAGAAGTTCTATAAGCTATGGAACTCTTACCTTTGCTTTAGGAACTGGTTGCTTTAACTTTTGAGCTCTACTCAATTGCATTGGAGGCTACAGTTGCATCAGAGGATGTTTAAACATCAACAATCAATCATGCATTGGAAGATAATGGCTTTAGGGGATTGACAAATAATATTTCATCGGAAGATAATGTTATCAGAGGATAATGGCATTACTAGCTTCAAAGGATTATAACATCAGAGGATAATGGCATTAGAGATGCCTCAACAGTTATCTAACCATCAGAAGATAATGGAATTGGAGGATTTTAGCTGGCTTGGAGGGAAAGATATATCAGCAGATAATTAATGCAATAGCAGAATGGTTAGGCATCGACAGATAATCCGTGTTGGTCTTAGCCATCGACAAATAATAATGCATCGACAAATATTGGCTTCAGAGGTTTGCTGTTGCTTAGGCATTGATAGATAATTATCCCTCGATGGTTTTAGTCATCGACAGATAATAATGCATCGGTAGATACTGGTTTCAGAGGTTTGTTTGCTAGTTTTGGAGGATAGTGATGCTTCAGTAGTTACTTTGTATCAGAAGATAAAGGAATCAGAGGATATTGCTAGCTTTAGTGGATAAGATGCATTAGTAGATAATTTAGCATCGATAGATAATGACATCAGAGGATAATTTATTCTCCAACTGTCTAGGCATCTGAGGATATTTATCCACTGACGGTCTAAGTATTAGAGGATAATTTATCCTCTGATGGTCTAGTCATCGGAGGATATTTATCATCTGACAACTTTTGTTCCTAGCAATATATTGGAGCTTCGGGGATAATTTCCCATCGTCTTTTCTTTGTTTTAGTCCTAGCTAGCAACTTGTGCTAGTAGGTCAGGAGTTATGCCCCTCGTTAATTCTTGGCTTGGTTTCCATTTTTTTTTTTTTTTTTGTTAAACTGGTAATGCAATAAAAGAAAAAGAAGAAACAGAACTAACGAGGGGCATATCCTCGGCCTACTAGCACAGAAAACTAGCTAGGGAAACAAACCCATATAGGAAAGCAGCAAGCTAAGCAGAAACAGAGCAAGCTAAATCGCCACCTAAACAACAATAAACATGGAAAGGCAACAGCCGAAAACCCACAGCAAGAGCCACACTAAGCAAGATTTCAAAACCTAACATGATTTCCTCACTATAGCACAAAGGCAACAACACTGCAGCAGCAAGGAAACACAGAAACAACACCAATGCAAAGCAGCAGAAACAACACCATTGCAGCAGCAGAAGAGACAGATGCAACACCATTGCAGCAACCAAAATGGAGCAGGAAACTGCGCAGATCGGACAGCAACACCACTATCATGAATTCCTCTGAATAACTCAAAGGCACCACGATCGCAGCAGCAAAGGAATATAGAAACAACACCAAAGCAACAGCAGCATAAACAATATCATTGCAGCAGGAGAAGAACACAGAAGCAGCCATTGCAGAAACCAAAATTGTGCAGGAAAATGCGAAGAACAGGCAACTAAAACTGAACTTGGAAGGCAGCAAACTAAACAACTAACACCGCAGCCGAAACACTACTGCTACAGCAAACACCACTGCATCAGCAGCCATCACCAGCTGTGATGCAACCAGCACTGCAGCACTGCACTGCAACCAGCACTGCAGATGAGCTGAGATGCAACCAGCGCTGCAGCAGTGATGTTTGCTGCAGCTGTTGCTGTTGGTGTTTTCTGCTGCTGCTGCTGGCTTTCCCTGCTGCTGGTTTTCCCTGCTGCTGGTTTGTCCTTGTTTGCTTTCTTTCTTCCCAACTCCTTGTTTGGTGTTTTTTCTTTCCTAATTAGTAGGTTGTGCTAGTAGGCCGAGAGGGATGCCTCTCGTTAATTTTGTACCTTTTTTCCTTTTTATACCATACGTAAATTTAACAAACAAAAAGGGGGCAAAGAGCACCAACTTGCTCAGTTGTAGCCTTTCTGCATAAGAGAGAAACTTGTTAGTCAAAGAGGAGATTCAGCCTATGAGCTTGCTTATGAGGGTTAAGCTATCATTAGAGTTTAATTTAGAGGAGATTAGAGGGACCCTTGGGAAAGTCACAGGTCCAATGGGGATTTGTATGGAGTGAATTGTAGAAAGAAGGCTATCAGGGGAGTTAGAGAGGAAACATAGGCTTTTGTTCTTATTGACAGTGAGCCCAGATATCTTGGAGAAGATGTCCAAGCAATTTCCTTGCATGTTGAGCGAGAGGGGGTCCCTATGACAAAAAAGAAAGAGGTCATCAGCGAAGGATAAATGGGTGATGTTGCATTGTTTGGCTCTCCAATGGTGCTGAAAAAGGGGATTAGAAGTTTTAGTTTGAAGGATGAAACTCAAGAGCTCCATAACAATGACAAAAAGGTAAGGGGATAAAGGATCCCATTGCCTAATTCCTTGTGTCCCTGGGAAATATCCGCATAAAGATGCATTTAACTTCACCGAGTACATGGTTGTGGTGATGCAACCACGAATCTAATTAATAAACGGAAGTGGGTAGCCAAATAAGTGCAAAGAATCTATTATACACTTCTAATTTACAGAGTCGAAGGCTTTCCTTAGGTCAGCCTTAATAGCACATCTAGGTTGTCCTTTGTGTTTATGATACTCGCTCATCAATTCTTGAGCTAATAGAATATTTTCCCCTATACTTCTACCAGGAAGGAAAGCAGTTTGCGTTTTGGAAATAATGTCAGGTATGGTTCCCTTCAGTCTATTGGCCAAAATCTTGGCAATCCACTTATAAGTAGTGTAGCAGCTAGAAATGTGCCGGAAGTCGCCCAGAGTATAGGGATTAGCCACTTTGGGGACTAACGTGATAGTAACATCATTTGTTTCTTGAAGGAGATGTCTTGTAGAGAAGAAGTGTTGCACTGCATTTGCGAAGTCATTTCCAACAATTTCCTACACCGCAATGAAGAAGTTCACATTAAAGCCATCAGGACCCGGAGCCTTATTTTGTTTCATAGATTTAAGAGTTGTAAGAACTTCCACATTAGTAATAGGGGCAGTGAGAGAATTATGATGCCTTGGGTCAACCCGTCTGATTATGTACTTTCTAAAGTGCTCCTTACCAGGGTAGGAGGTATTGCTATCTTTGCCATGAAGCCCCTCAAAGTAATTTATAGCAATGATTTGGATGTCCTCTTCATTTGTTGTAGTATTATCGTCATTATCCCTCAGAGCAAAGACTTTATTTATATTCCACTTACTCTTTACTTTGGATTGGAAGAAAGCCATGTTTTGATCCCCCAATTGAAGCCATTGAAACCTGGATTTCTGCTTGCCTAAATGTTCCTCCCCAATATAGGCATGTTCCAGCACATGTGAAAGTTTCTTCTCCTCTGTTAGGTAGGTGTCAGAAAGCCTAATAAAATGGTGTGACTGCTGAAAGTTTGAGAGCTTAACCCTTGCTTCATGAACATCGACCCTAACATTACCCTATTTCAGATTAAGGGCAACTAGAGCTTTCTTGGTTGCTTTTAATTTTTAGGAGAGAATAAACATAGGTGATCCATAGACCAGACTTCCCCAGGCTTCTTTGACAGTTTGCAAGAATCCTTCAACAAGAACCAAGTGGTTGAATAATTGGAATGGTTTAGGTTTCCTCTTGATTTTGATCCCGGTGGATAAGATGACAGGTGCATGGTCAGAAAACCCTTTAGAACCAAAACAACCATAAGCATTTTCCATAAAGCAAAGCCATTCAGAATTGACTAAAGCCCTGTCCAATTTCCTGGCTCTGGAGTAACCGGCTTGACCATTCCACCAAGTGTGAAAGGATCCAAAGGATTTAAGGTCTTCTAGATGGCAGGAGGCTATGCATTATTGGAATTCTGACATACTAGGAGTCTAGAGCCTCCTACCCCCTCTGTTTCTCCCAAGTTCCTTATCTCATTAAAGTCCTCATAACAACTCATTTATCAGCCATGTTGGCAGAGATATTACATAAGTCTTGTCAGAGATATTACAACTCAATTTTTTTTCTCGCATATTTAGCAAAAACAAAAAAAAAAAAAGGTAATGAAGAAGTGATCATCCGAACTGGTAGAATCAACTTTTTTTTTTTTTTTTTTTTTTGCTAAGTTAAAATGTAATCTAAAAGAGAGAAGATACAAATTTAAGGGCCATACCCCTAGAGCTTAGAAGGAAAAACCCAAGGAGCTAAAGGGCTGAGCCAAATAGAACCACCCAACAGCTAGAAAGCTAAAAAAAATGAGAGGCATCCCTCATGGCCTACTAGAACAGGTTTCTAGCTAAGCAAAGATAGAATATAAATCTAAAACCCCTTGTTGTCCTTTCCCGCCCACTCTTTCTTCTCCCTTGTTTCCTTTGTTACCCATTATAATCCAAGTCTTGCTATCGAAAACCTTGTTCCCCCCGTGGATGAGGTTATCATGATGGTAGACTCTGAACCTACTGCTACTCCCATTTTAATGGAAACTATGGAATTATCCTCTGTCCACTCTACTGATTTGGACTCAGATGATGAAGAAGGGGACTTTATCCCTAGTTCACTTGCTCAAAGCTCTAGATAGGCTTTCCAAGAAGCAACTATGCTTACTAGAATTGACAAGGAAAATGCAGCTCTTGAAAGGAAGAAGGCTATGAAGCTTGAAGCCTTCCTAGCTTCTCTAGGTTTGGACATCGGATGTTGTGAACAGGTTTTCCAGCTCCGATGCCTTTCCTAAATTGGAAACTCCTTCTCTTGGCCCTGTTACTGTAGCAAGTTCCCCTCCTGCAGCTGCTCTGATTGAGGTTACTATAGACAAGGGAAAGGAGCTAGCTAGTTCTCCTTCTATAGTGGGCTCCTCAACCCCTATTATAAGGTCGAACCCATCTATCCTTCCCCCTGCTCCTTCCTCTGTTAAGCCTTCTTGGAACTTATTGGTGGCCAAGGACCTTTCCAGTGACACCACCAAACTTGTCTTACTCTCCTATTTCTCGGCTCTTATTTTGGATGGAAAAATCACCATTCGACCACCCCTTTCAATTAGAATCAGGTGCTAAGAAATGGTTATTGTCCATTTTTTTGGCTCTAGACTAGCATTCCCTACGATAGATGCCTTTGCAGAGAAGGTGTGGAATCATTGGGGCTTTGTCAAAACCGCTCTCCACAAAGGGTTATTTGTCTTTAAATTCAATTCGGCTGCTGTAAGGTATAATGCTTTAGCTGGTGGCCCTTGGTATATCTCAAACAAACAAAACTTGTTATAACCTTGGCAGGAGGGTATTGATATTTCTAAGGAAAAATGCACCTCTATCCCTATTTGGGTTAAATTTTCTAAAGTTCCCATTTCTTACTGGACAATTGAGGGCCTAAGCTACATTGCCTCTGATATTGGAACCGCCTTGTATATGGATAAAGCTGTAGTTGGGTTTCGAGAGATAAAATGCAGCGGAAAAAAAATGATTTAAAACAAAAACGAAACCCTAACCCGAGAATCCATGCGAAATAATTTAACATAGATGGTTTACGATTTTACCGATTAAACTAGTAGAATCGGAAGCTTTGATGAGGGTGTTGAATGTCTCCGAATCTTTAACGCAATCCAACTGGATGACACTTCTATGGTATCCACATCAACACCCCACGAATCGTCTCACGATCCAAAGCAAGGAGAATTGCAGTACTAGCTGCTGGAACTATTTCTCTCTCTCTCAACTCTAGTCTCTCTCTTATGAGCGGTTAGGGTTTTCAGAAAACGTATATTAGAGAGAACAACTGATATTTCCTATATATAGCTGTGTATAGAGTAATTCCAAACCCTAATCTAATTAGGAGAATAAAATCTGAATTTTATATTTATTATATATTTTAATCAAGTCTCACTTAATTAATATATATGTCAAATAAATATATATTCGTGTTTTCTTCCAAGGGACTCTAATATATATACAAATTACATACATATAATTTAAAGTCATGATTTAAATAAAATCAATCTTATTAATATATTAAGATCACTGATATTTAAATTATATCAGGAAAGTGTGCGGCCCTATAGGTTATTATTACGATGACAATAATTTTAAATCATATTATAAAATTATAAACAGTAAGTGACATCTAGTAATACATCACTATTACCCAAGTAATAATAAAATCGTTAATTCGACGCAACCTTTTAGTGACCAATATTTCAATGTAATTTAATCCTTTTAACCTTGATATCTAAGATTAAATTCAAGGCATGGATGTGTCATCCTTTTCACAATTTAATCTCAGTTTTCTTGATCAATGAGTAGACTATACGAAACAAACCTCTATTTGAGCATGGCCATGCATTTCATAGTCTCACTCAATCAAGAGGCCTATAAATATCACCCCTAAGGAGGGTTAAATTTCATCCACATCATTCTCATTTCTCACATAACTCATGATGCATCCAACAATCACATTTGTCGTCCACCCGGTTAAAGATGACTTTTGGCAATGTCAAAACACATAACTCCTTATGTAGAAATGTCATGACTTTAGGTCGAAAGACCATTACATCATTGTCACTATGAGAATTACTTATGACACATAACATAATGCTCCATGTAGAATTCTCATGGTGGGTCTGTCCAGTACACTGTTCTCTAACATGATACCTATGCATCAACTTAATATATCTCGTATATATTTATGACCAATGAGATGTGGCCATCATTCAATCCACATACTAGTCTCAATGTATTATTGTTGTCTCACTAACAATAATACTCGACTAGGGACATTTAAGAATAATGATATATATAACATACTTATATGATCTCATATTCAAGTCACATACTTGAATCCATATAATTAATATCATTCTTTTAAGGACATTTATTATGTTAACATTTATATAACGCAGTAAATAAAACATAATAAAAGAAATTATCATTTAACAAAAACATAACATAAATATAGTGTCACAATCATTACATAATTGGTCACTAGGGCACACACTCCAACAGCTACCTCCCAGCTTGATCATGTGGCTTTTGCTCGAATTTTTATCCAAGTAGATGTTGCATGCACCTTTTTAAAGACCCTGCCTCTTACCATCTACCTGTCTAAAAGGGATGGTAACATAGATGAAGTCGTTGAGGAAGTGCAAGTTGAGTACTCTAATAAACCTTAGTTCTGCTCTGGTTGAAAAGTTTTCAATTACTCTCATGTTAAGTGATGTATTTGATCTGAGAGATCAAACACAGGTTTTGGAAAAATAACTTTAGGAAGATTTTGTAAAGACGTTAATCACCAGAGATCAACACTAAAGGATCAATTTGTTTAGTTTGCTTAAAGAAATTAATCATCCACAAGCTAAAACAAATCAGTTGTGAAAGTATAAATGAATTAACCACCAACTTTCGGATAAATGTAAGTAAAAACTCACTCAAGTTTATTAATCAATCAACTCTCTTTATTGTACAACATGAATAGCTATTTATAAGCTGTTAAGATCCCTAAACCTAATTGGAAAGAATAATACATTGGAAAGAAATCTAATCCAATAAGAAAAGGAAACAAACCTATTAAAACTAGGAAACAAATACAAAATAAATACGGAAATAAATAAAATACAAGAAAATTAATAACCGAAACTATCAGTGGTTAATTTAGCTGTCAGAGACTAATCAGCCTCTGACGAGCAATTTTGGCTATTGGAGACTAATTAGTCTTTGATGAGTAAATTTGGCTATCAGAGACTAATTAGTCTCTGACTAGTAAATTTGGCTTTCGGAGACTAATTAGTCTCTGACGAGTAAATTTAGCTATCGGAGACTAGTTAGTCTCTGATGACTTGAACTGTCGGAGACTAAGTAGTCTCTGATGACGTCATCCGTAGTCTCCGATGCAGAAATTAGTCTCTGACGACGTATTAGTCTCCGATGACTATTTCCTTAGTCCCCAATGACCATTTAGCCTAGTCTTCGATGACCATTTCCTTAGTCCCCAATGACCATTTCCTTAGTCCCCGATGACCATTTTCTTAGTCTCCGATGCTACTTAACTTTGAATTTGAGTTTACAAGTAAAGTAACAACAGGTTGATAAGCACTTCCCCCTAACAAACAATTTGTTTGTGTCTTAATAGAAAATAAATCTAAGAATATTTCTTTCCAAGCAATATTTATTCTTTCACTCAAAAGTACATCAGTTTGTTTGGCATCTAGCGACTCCAACAGATCATCCTCCTCTTCTTCAGAAATAATTGTCCTCAATTGAGCCACGTCATCATCATGAACATATGGAACTAAATCACCGATAATGAAAGTTGCACTTACACCATAATCCCCTGGCAACTCCAACTTGAAAGCATTGTCATTAACTTTTCCAACTATCTTGAAAGGACCCTCTGACCGAGGCATTAACTTATGCTTGCGCAAGTTGGGAAACCTTTCCTTCCTCAGATGTAACCAAACAAGATCACCCACCTGAAATGCATGTTGTTTCCGATGTTTGTTGGTTAGAGCTTTGTACCTTGCATTAACCTTTTCAATTCTGGTCAGTACTTGTGCGTGCAGTTTCATCATAGCCTGAGCCTTTGCTTTCGTATCAGCATGGACATACTCACCCTTTGACAAAGGAATTAAGTTTACTGGAATTTTTGGATTTTCACCGTATACTACTTCAAAGGGTGAATGTTTTGTGGCGTAGGTAGGAGATCTATTGTAGGCGAACTCGGCATGTGCCAGCTGAACATCCCAATCTTTCATAGTCTTGCTCACCAATCCGTGCAACAAGACTTCCAATGTTCTGTTGGTCACTTCAGTTTGCCCATCCGTTTGAGGATGATGTGAAGTGCTCAAACACAACTTAGTGCCCAACAGCTTCCATAGCGTCTTCCAAAAATAACTCATAAACTTTGTATCTCGATCACTGACTATGGTTCTTGGAATCCCATGCAGTCGAACTACTTCCTTCAGATACAAATCAGCCACTCGAGATGCATCATCAGTCTTATGACAAGCTATAAAGTGCGCCATTTTAGAAAACCTATCCACAACAACCATTATCGAATCATTACCCCTTTGAGTACGAGGCAACCCCATAATAAAGTCCATAGCTACATCCTCCCATGGGGAATCCGGAACTGGCAAAGGAGTATATAACCCCTGATGAAACGTGCTCTTTGCCTTTTGACATGTTGCACAACGAGCAATCACCCCAGTAACATTTCCCTGCATTTTTGGCCAAAAGAAATGTTCTTGCAATATCGCCAATGTTTTAGTGATGCCAAAATGCCCAGCCAATCCGCCTCCATGAGCTTCCCTTACCAATAATTCCCGAATTGAACAAGATGGGATATATGAACAGTTACCTTTAAACAAAAATCCATCTTGAAACACGTACTCTCCGTTAGTTCCTTGTGCGCACGATTCGATTATTGGTTGTAAGTCAAGATCTAGCTTGTAATACTCCTTGATTAGTTCAAACCCAAGTAATTTCGAACTTAGTACAACCAACAAAGTATATCTTCTTGACAATGTATTAGGCACCACATTGTCCTTTCCCTGCTTATGTTTCGAAGAGAAATTAAAAGATTGTAAAAACTCAACCCACTTAGCGTGACAAGGATTCAATTTCTGCTGGCCGTGAATATACTTTAAAGCCTCATGGTCTGAATGCAATATAAAGTGACTCGGACGCAAGTAGTGACTCCAATGGTCAAGTGTTCTCACTATCGCGTAGAACTCTTTGTCATAGGTCGAGTAGTTCAGCCTTGCTCCATCAACTTTTCACTGAAATAAGCAATAGGCTTCTTCTTTTGCATGAGGACAACTCCTATGCCTACTCCACTTGCATCACACTCTACTTCAAAAGGACTTGAAAAATCCGGTAGAGCTAAGACTGGCGTATCACTCAGCAGTTCTTTCACCTTTTCAAACGCCCTTTGAGCCATTTCTGTCCACTCAAATTTCCCCTTTTTTATGCATTCAGTAATGGGTGCAACCACACTACTGAAATTTCTAACAAATCTTCTGTAGAACGAAGCAAGTCCATGGAAAGATCTCACTTCCATTACTGTCGTTGGTACCGGCCAAGACTTGATAGCCTCCACTTTTGATGGGTCAATTGAAACTCCATCTCCGGAAACTATATAACCCAGAAAGATTACGCTAGGCACCAAGAAGTAACACTTCTCCAACTTGGCATATAGCTTTTGCTTCCTCAACATTTCAAACATCGACCTTAGGTGGTTAAGATGTTCTTCTACGCCTTTGCTATATACAAGTATATCATCCAAATATACCACAACAAATTTTCCCATGAAAGGCTTTAGTACCTCGTTCATCAACCTCATGAAGGTACTTGGTGCAATACTAAGACCGAAAGGCATGACTAGCCATTCATACAAACCCACTTTTGTTTTGAAGGCTGTCTTCCACTCGTCGCCTTCTCTCATCCGAATCTGATGATAACCACTGTGAAGATCTATTTTGGAAAACACCGTTGAACCATGCAGCTCATCTAGCAAGTCATCTAGTCTCGGAATTGGAAATCTGTACTTGATAGTAATGTTATTCACTGCTCTACTATCAATGCACATTCTCCATGTTCCATCCTTCTTTGGTACCACTAAAGTTGGTATAGCACAAGGGCTCATACTTTCCCTCACGTAGCCCCTCTTCATTAATTCCTCAATCTATCTTTGTATCTCCTGTGCCTCTTGAGGATTACATCGGTATGCCGCCTTGTTAGGATGCACCTGGGATTAGATCAATCTGGTGTTCAATCCCTCTGATAGGTGGTAAGCCTGGTGGCAAATCTTCAGGGAACACGTCCTGAAATTCCAATAATAAGTTCTCCAAGGCTCCACTTGGCTTTCCTGGGTTCACTGGATTCGAAGCACTGCGCTAAAAAATAAACACTTATGGCTTCTTCGGGTCTCTCATACTTGCTCTTGGACATGGAGAAAGTTCTTAATCTACGAGATGTAGCCCTGCTTTTCATTCACTATCAAATAGGCGATGAGTCTAGGATCAGTCTTTGGTTTGATCCCTGGTTCCTTAATCGTCCTCTTACTTGCTCTAAATTCGATGCTCTAGTTATGGAATCTGGTCTTCCTTCAACTGCCACTGTCAATTAGATTATTTGGAATCATCTTTGGGCTTTGCCTCCTTCAAACCACCACACTATGATTTGCCTCAGGCAAAATTTTAATTTTTCTAGAAGGTTTGACTTCTCGAAGAAGGATGTTGTGCCGTGGAACCTCAAAAGCCCTTATATTCTCAAAGTTAGGCACATTTGGGAGGACATTCGTGCTCCTACTCCAAAGGTCTCCTGGCACGGGCTCATTTGGCAGAAGTTGTATGTGCCAAGGTTTTCTTTTATCTCCTGGCTTTGTTGTCTCAATCGTCTATCTACAAAGGACCTTCTTCTCGATCATGGTTTATCTCTGGATCCCTTGTGTGCTTTGTGCAAATCTGCTAGTGAATCTCAGGATCATCTATTTTTTGATTGTAGTTACAGCAAGCAGGTTGCAACGCCTTTATTTACTCTTGCTGACTGGCAAGGTTCCTTATCTGGATGGTCTTCCCTCCTTCTAGACATTCTCTCTTCTAGGATTAGCTCCACTAGCATGCTCATTATAAAACTCCTGCTCAATGCTTTAATTTACTCCATTTGGAAAGAGCGCAATGATAAAATTTTCTCGTGCTAAGGAAAGCCTCCTGCTGTTCTCTTGGTGGAGGTAATGAACTCTATCAAGCTCAGGCTTCTCTCTGTTGCAAATCTTCAGCAGATGCAGCACATCCTTTCTCGTTGGGATCCTCCCCCTTGAAAGGGTTGTTTCACTCTTGGGGTTGTCTTGGTTGATCGATGTTTCTTCTGTGTCTTGTGTTGAAATTCTTTGGGGTTAAGACCTTTTGGTTGTGTTTTGTGTAAGTGCAGAAAAATATAAACAACGAAACGGAAGCATAAAAATAGCAATTTAAAATTTTTTTGCAATCCCAGGAAACACCTTATACAATATTATTAATTAAGGAAGGATTAAAATCATACCGTTGTAAATTCGACGACGTTGATGTAGAATCTTAACGCACGAATTAACACCGCAATCTTTATCCTTCACGCTCCAGTCGATCCCCTTGATCCGTCTTGCAATTTATTCCACGTTCTTGATTGTTCCACTGGATCTAACGTTTACTACTCAAGTGTGTAGTACTCTAAAGGTGATCCACCAGAGAATTTTGATTATGAAGAATATTGGATTTCTCTCACAATATTTTGGTGACAAATATTATGGAGGCTACTAATTATTATTTCAGTTGGGGTTAAATCTATTATAAGTCTCCTTATATAGACAACCCCTAAACTAATTCCTAAACCATTTAGGAATTGGATTCTTTATTAAATAATAATAAAACTCCATTATCTAATTCCTAAACCATTTAGAAATTGGATTCTTTATTATTAAATAATAATACCACTTTCTAATCTAATTCCTAGACTACTTAGGAATTGGATTATTTATTAAATAATAATAATATAAGAATAATTCTTATTTATTTATAATTAGTATTTCTAAAATACTAAATTATAAATATTAAGCCATTTAATTTATTCCACCATGGTATAAATTAAATTACTTAATTATTATTATTTCCCAATATCTTCATAATTTATTATTTCCCTTTTATGGTGTGACCCTTTAGGTTCAATATTAAGCCGGTTGTAGAAATAAATTAAATTAGAACTATTCTAATTTTATTTATACGAATTAAACACTTTAATTCATTAAATATAATTAATTATATTAATTATACTTATTCTACATCATGAGGGATACCTCTCAGCATATCATGACTATCCGGATAATATGAAATCAACGTTTAATCACAAAGAACCTATTCAGTGAATAGTTACCATACAATTCAATCCTTCTACCACACAATGTCCCGATTAAATATAAGACATGGAATTATTGTCAAGTCTTATTTTATTTAATCATATGCATTCCGATTCATAGATTCACAACTCAATATAATGTCAATTAGAAACACATTCTAATTATCATTTCACTCTGGCCAGAGATTCCCGAGTTGTCACTAATGGAATCGCATAGGACATTCGCTCCCTTTACTGGAAGCGGTAGATCCTTTGTTGATCATTCACTTATCTCCATGTACACTTTATTATACCCGAACATACACTTATATACACTGCTTGAGTTAAGATATATGACAAAGTATAATTTAGTGTACACAAAATAACCGCAACGATCTCAAGTCTAAGGATCACTTGTACAACTATCACTAGATGAACTCCTATTGACAATCAGGTAAAACTCCATTAGGTGTTCATTTAAGCGAGTCACGTTCAGTGAACTTATTCTCTAATAAGCACCTACATACTTGCTTTAATGTCGTCACACAAATGATTATGAGATCAATTATCCTCTTGTTAAGAGCAAGCACAGTATGTACTAATCTTTCCGGATTCACTAACACCCTTATTAGTGATCCTATGATTAGGAATATTTTTAGTTTCGAGTTAACATATTTTAGATCTCATTAGCATGATCTCATCATGATCCTAAAATATAACTCTAAACTATGGGTTAATATATTTAACAACTTAAACATATAAATAAACGCCTTTGAATAAATAATTCTTTTATTAATAAATGAATAAGATTACAAAATAAATGTTCCATCACGTCTAACGTGATTGGCTTGAGGGCATATTACTTTCAATCTCCCACTTGCACTAAAGCCAATCGCCCTAATATCTAATACCCATCTTCTCTAAGTGGTGATCAAATTGCTGCTGAGATAATGCTTTAGTAAATGGATCTGCAATGTTGTTCTGAGAGTCCACACGCTCAACGGTGACGTCTCCTCTCTCAATGATTTTTCTAATCAAATGAAAGCGCCGCAACACATGTTTGGATTTCTGATGAGACCTAGGTTCCTTGGCTTGTGCAACAGCTCCAGTGTTATCACAATATAAAGGCACTAGTCCTTCAATGCTAGGAACCACACCAAGTTCTGTAATGAACTTCTTCATCCAAACAGCCTCCTTTGCAGCTTCACTCGCAGCTACGTACTCTGCTTCTGTCGTTGAGTCAGCAACCGTTTGCTGTTTGGAACTCTTCCAACTCACTGCACCACCGTTTAAGGTAAATACATACCCTGACACGGATTTATAGTCATCTTGATCAGTTTGAAAACTTGAGTCTGTAAAGCCCTCTAGTTTCAAATCTGACCCACCATAGACAAGAAATACATCCTTAGTTCTTCTCAAGTACTTTAGGATGTTTTTCACTGCCTTCCAGTGTTCCTCTCCAGGATCGACTTGATATCTGCTTGTTACACTAAGTGCGTAAGCAACATCAGACCTCGTACATATCATCCCATACATGATAGATCCAATAGCCGAAGCATATGGTATCTTATTCATGTATTCTCTCTCTTCAGTTGTCTTTGGAGACATTTTCTTAGAGAGATGAACTCCATGGCTCATCGGTATGAGTCCTCTTTTGGAGTTTTCCATGCTAAACCTCTTTAGCATTGAATTAATATATGTTCCTTGGGTCAAACCTAGCATCCTCTTAGATCTATCTCTATAGATCTTTATCCCCAAGATGTAGGATGCTTCTCCCAAGTCCTTCATGGAGAAGTTCTTTGATAGCCAAATTTTAACTGATTGGAGCATAGGTATGTCATTCCCTATCAGTAATATATCATCAACATATAGTACTAGGAATGTCACAGCTCTCCCACTAACCTTCTTGTACACACATGGTTCATCCACATTTTTGATAAAATCAAACTCTTTGATTGTCTCATCAAAACGGATGTTCCATCTTCGAGAAGCTTGCTTCAAACCATAAATAGACCGTTGTAGCTTACAGACTTGAGTTACTCTACTCTTAGAGGCAAATCCCTCTGGCTGTGTCATATACACATCCTCCTCAAGTTTCCCATTGAGGAAGGCCATTTTCATGTCCATTTGCCAGATTTCATAGTCATAGTAAGCTGCAATTGCAAGCAAAATCCGAACAGACTTGAGCATAGCTACTAGTAAGAAGGTTTCATCATAGTCAATTCCTTGTCTTTGTTTGAAACCTTTTGCAACCAGTCTGGCCTTATAGGTTTCCACCTTGCCATCTGCTCCAGTCTTTCTTTTAAAGACCTATTTACACCCTATAGGCGTTATGCCTTCAGGTGGTTCAACCAAAGTCCACACTTGGTTTTCATACATGGAGTCCATTTCGGATTTCATGGCGGTTCGCCATTTCTCTGAGTCTCTACTACTCATTGCCTCATTGTAAGATACTGGATCGTCATCTTCTATGACAGATACCTCATCATCATTCTCAATGATGAGTCCAAAATACCTTTTATTTGGTATTGGTATCCTTCCAGATTTACGAATAGGCTGTTGTACATAAGATTGTTCTACTTGCATAGGTTCCTTCGTTTGATCTGTAGTGATTTGTGGTTCTTGAACTTCTTCAAGATCTATCTTGCTCCCACTATTTCCTTCAAGGATAAACTCCTTTTCCAAGAAGGCTGCGTGTTTGGAAACTAACACCTTTTGGTCAGTGGGATGATAGAAGTAATATCCTAAACTCTCTTTAGGATAACCCACAAATCTGTACTTTTCAGATCTTGCCTCCAACTTATCGTGGTCAACTTTCTTGACATAAGCTGGACAACCCCAAATCTTAAGATATTTAAGATTAGGTCTCTTCCCTGTCCACATCTCATGTGGAGTTTTAGGAATAGATTTTGAAGGTACCTTATTTAGTAGATAGGTCGCTGTTAGTAAGGCATAACCCCAAAGGGAAATTGGAAAATCGGTATAGCTCATCATGGATCGAACCATGTCCAACAAAGTTCGATTTCTCCTTTCAGAAACTCCATTTAACTGGGGTGTTCCTGGAGGAGTCCATTGTGAAAGAATACCATTATCTTTGAGATAATCGAGAAACTCACTACTTAAGTATTCTCCTCCTCGATCTGATCGAAGAATCTTAATACTCTTGCCAGTTTGTTTCTATACTTCATTCTTAAATTCCTTGAATTTATCAAACGTCTCGGATTTGTATTTCATCAAATACACATATCCGTATCTCGAATGATCATCAGTGAATGTAATGAAGTATGAATACCCTCCTCTAGCATGTGTTGTCATAGGTCCACATACATCTGTGTGTACCAACTCTAACAACTCTGCAGCTCTTTCTCCATGTCCGCTAAATGGAGATTTTGTCATCTTTCCCATGAGACAAGACTCACAAGTTGGATATGATTCATAATCAAAAGGTTCTAGTAACCCATCCTTGTGTAACTCGTTTAGTCTTGTTTCATTAATATGACCAAGTCTACAGTGCCATAGGTAGGTATAATTAAAATCATCTCTTTTCCTTTTTTCGGTTTGTTCAATATGAAATACACTACTTTGTAAGTCAAGAATGTAAAGTCTATCATGCAATTTACTAGTTCCATACAACACATTATCTTTGTAAATAGAAAAACGGTTTTTCTTTATTGCAAAGTCAAATCCATCCTCATCAAACAAAGGAATAGAAACAATATTTCTTAAAAGAACTGGAACATAGTAACAATTTTCTAAAATGATAGACTTGCCAGAAGGCAAAGCTAAACAATAAGTTCCTACGGCTAATGTAGCAACTCTTGCTCCATTTCCCACTCGTAGGACTACTTCTCCTTTGTTTGGCATTCTACTTCCCTGTAGGCCCTGCATAGAATTACATATATGAGAACCACAGGCGGTATCTAATACCCAAGTAGAAGATTGACTTACAGATAGATTTATTTCAATCATGAACAAACCTGCATCTGAAGTTGAAGATTCATTAATCTTCTTATTCTGTGCTACTGCAAGATACTTCTTACAGTTTCTCTTCCAATGCCCTTCCTTATTACAGTGGAAGCAAACACCTTAGCTTTCAGGATCAGTTTTCTTTTTGTCATTTGATTTTGCCTTTCCTCTAGTCTTTTTCTTTTTCTTCTTTTCAAAAGAACCCTTGGTTAGCTTCCTTTTCTTGGAAGTTTCGCCCATTAGAAAAACTTGGCCCTTCTGAGATGGAAAGTTACTTTTCGCAGTTTTCAGCATGTTATAGAGTTCAGGCAAGCTAACATCCAACTTATTCATGTGAAAGTTCATAACAAACTGCGAAAAACTCTCAGGGAGTGACTGCAAGACTAAGTCTTGACTCAACTCTCCATCCATTACAAAACCCAGTTGTTCAAGACGTTCAATCAAATTGATCATCTTAAGACAATGGTCATTAACCGAAGTGCCTACAGTCATCTTACATCGGAAGAGCTCTTTAGATATCTCATATCTAGCACATCTACTTTGTTCACCATACAACTCTTGTAGGTGGAGCAAAATAGAATCTACTTCCATTTTCTCGTGTTGACGTTGCAACTCGTTACTCATAGAAGCAAGCATGATGCATTTTGCAAGAGTAGCATCATTCTTCCACTTATCAAAAGTGGTTCACTCTTCGTTAGAAGCGCCTTCTGGAAGATTTTGAGGAACTGGCGAATCTAAGACATAAGCAATCTTTTCATATGTAAGAACAATTCTCACATTCCTTAACCAATCCACGTAATTCGGACCGGTCAACTTGTTAGCATCAAGTATGCTACGCAGTGATAGTGCAGAAGACATAGTAAAATATCTGTAAATGAAATTTATAAACAACATTAGCATTTATTCATTTAATTAATCACCAAATTAATTAGGTCTTTATTAAAATGGTGTCTCCCACTATTTCTTCAAATTATATAACCATCTTTGTATATAATTCGACAAATTTATAAATCGAAATTTGCTAGTGAGAATAAGGATTCTATTTAATAACATACAGCCTTGTGTGTGCACAACAAACCATATATTATTTCATAGGGAGACAACTCTTGTTAATTACATCTCATGTTATTCCTTTTTATTTTTGCCTCTTATACCATAAAAGTCTTGTGTGTGCACAACAAACTTAAATAGTCTAAGTTAAGTATAACCCAGCATTTCTATATGTGAAAAAGAAAACTACAGTCCTTGAGTGTGCTCAACAAAACATGTAATGTTCGATTCCATCATAAACATCAAATGTAACAAAGCAACATCTCTAATACATAAAACAGGTCATGAGTGTGCTCAACAAACCCATAATAAGCAAAAGATACTCTGTGCTTTGTCATGCCAGAAGACTACGACCGACACTTTACTAATGTCATTGGCCGTTACTACTTAATATTATTATCTTGAGGGGTTTTCTTATTATGATCTCATCTTGTTTAAGCGCGCATGCAAATATATATATAATACGCTCCATATTAAACATACATCATATGTATAAATAATATATAATTATATATATAGTATAAGCATGCATTTATAGAATACTTTATTCTACTCGGATGATTATGGACTTTATTCTAGTTTGGTTCACTTGAGCCATCAAGTGAACCAAAAGGTCAAACCTAGGGTGCAATAATAAAATTAAATTTGAATATAACTATTACATTCAAACCCGAGCGTCGTTACAAATGGGCCTTCATTGCTCCTTGTCTTCGTCCTCAATTTATCTAACAAATCTAACTAATCCTATTACAATCTATTTTCTAAATAGAAACCTTGATCAGCAGTCAAGGGGAAGTACATAGGAGGGAGATAGAATTTTACATTAGAATAAATTAGAGAGACGAGGTGTGCAAACCCCATTTATAAAAAACTCATTCATTCATGCATCCACTAAAATTAAAATCCAATCACATTGGTCTTAAGTCCATAATCATCCGTTGATTAATATACATAGCTATTATGTATATTAAACAATATAAATATACATCGCATGCATAAATATATTAAACTAAATACATCACATGAATTTAAATATTGCGTATATAGAAACCTTATTTAATGGACAAATTTTATTTGCATAAAATAAATAATTCCAATTTGAAATAAACACTTTATTTCAATTTTTTAAACACTTTAAATTTTGGAATTAAATCTTATTTGAAATTTTAATCACATTAAAATTTCAACTAATTTAATTAATGTTATTAAAGAGCAGCAAAGCATGTTTCCATACTCCCCTTTGAATGACTCGAACCAAAGACCTATTGGTCCTGGGTGGGCTGTTCTACCTCTTGAGCTAGGCAATGTCATTGGCTCCATCTCCGTTGTAAATTCAATTTTTTGTTTTTTTTTTATTTTTTTTATGCTTATCAAAATATTGCCCAATAAATCAGATCACATCTGAATTAATATATACGCAATAGAAATAATTAATAATTCGTATAAGGATGGCTCGGATACCACTGTTAGTGCAGAAAAATATAGACAACAAACCGGAAGCATAAAAATAGCAATTTAAAATTTTTCTGCAATCCCAGGAATCACCTTATACAATATTATTAATTAAGGAAGGATTAAAATCATACCGTTGTAAATTCGACGACGTTGATGTAGAATCTTTACGCACGAATTAACACCGCAATCTTTATCCTTCTCGCTCCAGTCGATCCACTTGATCCGTCTTGCAATTTATTCCACGTTCTTGATTGTTCCACTGGATCTAACGTTTACTACTCAAGTGTGTAGTACTCTAAAGGTGATCCACCAGAGAATTTTGATTATGAAGAATATTGGATTTCTCTCACAATATTTTGGTGACAAATATTATGGAGGCTACTAATTATTATTTCAATTGGGGTTAAATCTATTATAAGTCTCCTTATATAGACAACTCCTAAACTAATTCCTAAACCATTTAGGAATTGGATTCTTTATTAAATAATAATAAAACTCCATTATCTAATTCCTAAACCATTTAGAAATTGGATTCTTTATTATTAAATAATAATACCACTTTCTAATCTAATTCCTAGACTACTTAGGAATTGGATTATTTATTAAATAATAATAATATAAGAATAATTCTTATTTATTTATAATTAGTATTTCTAAAATACTAAATTATAAATATTAAGCCATTTAATTTATTCCACCATGGTATAAATTAAATTACTTAATTATTATTATTTCCCAATATCTTCATAATTTATTATTTCCCTTTTATGGTGTGACCCTTTAGGTTCAATATTAAGCCGGTTGTAGAAATAAATTAAATTAGAACTATTCTAATTTTATTTATACGAATTAAACACTTTAAT
>CM025785.1:28890527-28906182 GCA_014636745.2 Centella asiatica | reverse complement strand
TTGAGATTTTTGGGACCCAAATCTTCTTGAGTCCTTTCTCACTAGCTACAGATTCAAGACTTGACTCAGAATAAGTCGATTGCCTCTTTCCATGTTTGATTTTAATTGGGCAATTTACAGTCTTGCTTCCATTGTTTGTGAGACTACTTGACTTTGATTTTTTATTTTCAATGCAAAGACTACTTGACCTTTTTACAGGTGATTTATCTTTTGTTGTCTTTGAGTTACTAGTCTCAAGCATAGGAATTTTATTTTTGCTCCTACAGTGCATATCTATGTGGTTTGGATTACCACATACATGACATGTTTTTCTAGGAGCATCAGGCATTGAAACATAGTTGGTGTATTTGGTTTTCTTGTTGGCAAAATCCTTCCTTGATTTTTCATCCTTAGATCTATCATTAGATCTAGGCTTCTTGCACTCATTGGCAAAGTGCCCTAACCCATCACAATTATAGCATCTTATTTTCTTTAAGTCAAAGGTGACTTTTTGACCTTCTCGTTTAGGATTAGGTTTTCTCGATGATTTTCTTCCTTTTCTGCTAGCCCTAAATTTCTTAAACTGTTTAACCATGAATGCCATGAATTCCTCCATGTCATCATCAGTATCCAGTTCATCTTCATTATCAGTTGAGCTAGCGTCAGAAAATTCCTTATCAAGCTTCTCTTGAGACTTGTTTGTCTCAACCATCAACGCAGCTCCTTTGTCTCTGCCATGCATGCGTTGTCTTTGCTCTACTTCAAGTTCATAGGTCTTTAAATTTTCATAAAGCCTATCTAGTGTGAGAAGATCCAAGTCATGAGCCTCTCTTATTGCTGTTGTCTTTGGATCCCAACTTGGTGGGAGAGATCTCATGAACTTGGTGTTTATATCCTCATTATCATAAGACTTCCCAAGTATTTTCAGGTCATTGAGCAAAGTATTGAACCTGTCATATACTGATGTTATAGGTTCACCAGGCTTTGCTTGAAAGAACTCATATTGTTGTGTCAATAATGATCTCTTGTTCTTTCGGACTTGGTCAGTCCCCTCACACAGGACTTTGATGGTGTCCCAGATTTGTTTAGATGTAATGCAGTTTATGATGCTTGTGAACATATTTTTATCAATCCCATTATAGAGTATGTTCATCACTTTAGCATCCTTTAACACTTGTTACTTGTCTTCGTTTGTGTAATCACTTTCTGGAGCAAGTACAAAGTGTTCTGCAACAATAGATCCTTCAACAGTTTTTGCAGGAACAAATTTCCTGGGTAGATAAGGACCTTTCTCAATCCTATCTATGTAATCTGGATCTGTTGCTCTCAAGTGCATATACATCTTTTGTTTCCACATTGGATATTCTTCTCTTTTGTTTCCACAGTGCATATACGCCATGATGTTAGAGCTACTTGCTTCGTCGTTGTTGGCCATCTCAGAATCTTGTTAATTGAGTATTTTCAATTAGTAGCTCTGATACCAATTGTTTTCCCAGTGAGATGACCTAGAACTTGTAGAAGGGGGGTTGAATACAAGTTCTTGAATTCTTTTCGATTGACTGTTCTTTAAGAAATTTAAACTTTTCTGCGGAATATAAAGAACACAATCAAAACTCTATAAACAATTGTCTTTATTTGATTTAACAATTGATTACAAGTTTTCTAACAATCAAGACAAGCTTTGATCGTCAACTTCTATTCTGTATATTAAGAGAATACAACTCTTTCAATTCTATACAGCTTCGTATTGTTATTCTGTAATTTTATAATTACAGCTTCTTAAAAAAAACTAAGTTACCAAAAACCTAGCTTCCTAATTCAAATCAAATACAATCTTTCCAATTGAAAGATTTCTAACAAGTTTCCTTGTCAGCTACGTCTTCAATAAAGTCTATGTGTGCATGGAAGACTTTCCTTCTTTGATTTGAACACTAACTCCACCAGTGATTAAGTCCTCGACTAATCTCCGATGGCTTCTTTCATTAGTCCCCGATCACTTCGAGTAATCTCCGATGCTTTGGCTTTAGTCGTTGGTGATGTCAACTTTTAATCTCCGATGTATTGTATTAGTCGCTGATGATGTCAGCTTTTAATCTCTGAGGTATTGTGTTAATCACTGATGACGTCAGCATTAATCTCTGACTCTTTAGTTCCAATCCCCAATGACATAAGCTTTAATCTCCAATGAACAATCCTTCAATCTCTGATGAACAAAACTTTAATCTCCGATGAAGGATTCTTCAATCTCCGATGAACAAAACTTTAATCTCCGATGGGCAAAATCCAATCTCTGATGAACAAAAACTTAGTCTCTGGTGGACTTTTCCCTTAGTCTCCGACAAGCCAAATTCAATCTCCGAAGGACTAATAAATTTAAAACAACTTGTTGAACAAACTCAACAAGTATTCCAGCAGTACATACAAATAAAATAAACTTATCTCTTTATTATAATGACTAAATTACAAACAAGAGATACTACTGCTAGCTACAATACTAAAGTGTTACAAACCAACACTTTTCTGTACATTTGTATTCCTAAGTATTCTAAGAACAATCATCATCAAATGTTTATAAAACCTAACACCAATCATTCTATCTTAAAGCTTAACCTTAGCTTACTGCTCTTGAACTCTATAAATACCTCATTCGAGATGAAATTTTAATTCCTTTACCAAAATTTCTCTTTTAAAAGTTTCGTTTATACTTATCATCTCCATAAATTTCCAAGTTCTTCTTTCGGAAAATTATTCTCAGACAAGCTTTGATTTCACCCTTAAGAACGAAGAGGTAAGAACCTGGTACTCTGTTTAGTTTCTTTCGTGCATAGCATCAAAGATTTATGCTAAGCTAATATTCTTTTGCATTTTCATGAGACATCCTAGGCTGAGTTTGTTCATGATACGCCTTCCATGGTAGCAAAAACAAGCTCTAATATTAATCTCTAATAAGTTAATATTAGTCTCTGATGAGATGTTGTTAGTCTCTGATGAGATGTTCTTTAGTCTCCGATGCTTTAAAAATCTTAGTCTCGGATGACATCAGCCTTAGTCTCCGATGAGTTAAGATGATGTCATTAGTCTCTGATGAGTTATTTTGTCTCTGATGACGTCAGCCTTAGTCTCCGACAGGCTAAGTTTAGTCCCTGATGACGTCATCCTTAGTCTCCGATAAGCTAAGTTTAAATCTCTGATGATGTCATCCGTAGTCTTTGGTAGACAAAATATGTTAGTCTCTGATGGCTAAGGATATCAGTCCCTGACGAGTTTGATAATGAGAAAATTATTCCTCGATGCACAGACTGTCATCAAGACTATAAAACATTACTTTCTGAAAATTATTTTATGATATTATTATTTAAGACAGTAAAAATCTAAGGACATCAAATACACATTTTCTTTCATAAATTCTTATTAAGGTATTAAAATATTACTTGCATAATTTACAGAATCTTTCACTCACCAGTAAATTGAATTTGAATCGTTGTTGCAAAGGACCGAGGCAAGTATATTCTCACTCTTATGTTTATTTTAGTTAAGCGCATGATCAATTGATTCGACATGCGTACAAAATTATGATTTTTATATTTAAATTTCCTTGTGAAACAGAATGCTATGCTTTAATTTCCGCTAGCATGATATGAATGAAAGTGCATGGATATAAAGAAGCTTTGCTCTAATAGTTATTTTTCAATATTATATCTGTGTAATAAATGAGAATAATATGTCCCTTAAATGGGTTATGTCACATGGATGGCTAGAGGAAAGGAAATGTGTTGATTTGTTCTTCACCTGACCTAGAGGAATTTTATGTGATTACGTACATTCACACAAGGAGGGATCATGCAGACACAGTTAGGCCAGTTGTATACCGTATGGTTAGCAGATCCAACGGGTTTAGCCCCCGATGGATATTTTTTACTTCAAGGAAGTTATGCTTTGTTTTAAGAATTATATCAATCAATAAAGAATGACTTTTATTGATCTTGAATCTGAAATTATAGTATGGTGAGTTACAACCAACTTTTGAAATATGTTCAATGATGAACAACTGCAACCTAGAAAATATTTTATAACTTCTCAAGTTATGAAAACAAACTTCTTTTTTTTTTTGTTAAGTTGGGTATAATATAAAATGAGAAAAGTTACAAAAGTAACAAGAGGCATGCCTCCCAACCTGCTAGAAGAGATAGACTCTAGCTAGGAGAACAAGAAGTAATAAAGTACAAGCAGACAGCGGTAAACAACAGCAGCATACAGCAGCAGAAAACAGCAGCAGCAGCAGCATACAACAGCAGGAAAACAGCAACAACAGCAGCAAAACAGCAGCAACAGCATACAGCAGCAGCAAGACAGCAGCAACAACATACAATAGCAGGAAAACAGCAGCAGCAGCACTAGCATATAGCATACAGTAACAGCAAAACAACAGCAGCAGCAAAACAGCAGCTCCAACATATAGCATACAGCAGCTCCGCTGGCCAGAAGCCTCTGATGAATGCAGCAAGAATTCTCCTGAAACAGCCCCTGATGAAACTGCACAAGCCAGCAGCCCTTGAAGGAAACTGCGCTGGCCAGCAGCCCTGATGAGACTGCACTGGCCAGATGGAGCTTGGCTCGACATCCCCTGAAGCAAAATCTCACCTTCCCTTGAAGCTTTGCTCGACATCCCCTGAAGCAAGAAGAAGTATCCCCTGATGCAAGTACTCAACCTGTTCTAGGCAAAGTTACTCATCCCCTGACCCCTGGCAGCTTAACCCCTGATGCATGAAGTGGATCCCCTGATGTATGCAGTGTATCCCTGATGTATCCCCTGACACGAGTAGGCTTCCCCTGATGGACAATAGATAATCCCTGATGTAGGCACGGCGTCCCCTGACATAGCAGCTTATCTCCTTACAGCCCAGGGACTGTTTTCAAGCCAACCTCTGACAACCAAGGTAGAGATGTCAAGGTATCCCTTGACGCATGTAGGTGATGCAGGCACGACATCCCTTGACATGTCAAATTGTCTCCCGACAGCCAATGAACTGTCTTCTGGCCAAATCCCAATGCAATATAACATCCCCTATAGCAACCCACAGCCTCTGACCATGAGCATTTAAGCTGATCTTTATTTACCATATTATTAATGAGCAACTCCTTAAAGTAACAAATTCCGATAACAAGGAAAAAGGTTGCTAAGCTTGTGGAATTTCCGAGAGCTATGCAATTTACTTTGTACAATATTAACACAAGTAAATGACAAACAATTTCCAGGTGTAGGAGTTCTATGATGCATCCTAGAATTCCTCTCACACCAGATCTTGTAGACATAAACAGAAAAGACAAGACGTTTGATGTAAGACCAAAACTTGTGGTTTATGTCCAGGAGACAGTCTTCCAAAGCTTGATCCCAATTTGTCCATTGCTGGTTAATGCCCAGAAGGTGTAAAAGCTCACCCAAGATCTTGTGAGAATACCTACAGGAAAAGAACAAGTGATCCATATATTCATTAGAAGAGTTGCACAAATAGCAGGGAAGAACATATCTTGGAAGGAGCCGTTTGTGGAGACCCAGCCAGAGAATGAAAGAGAACCGAGGAATATGTAGAGGGTGCCAAGCTATTTTCCATATAGGGTTTTGAGGGCTCCTAATTCTAATAGAATCCCAAATGTGACTAACTTTAACAGAGTTGATTTCACGACCACTCCAGGAAATAGTATTGGGGCAATTATGGCAAATAGGAATCGTAGAAATTTTTTGTTTAAGATTAAGGACAAATACATGGTAGTTCGTTGGGAAGCACCATAGGTTATCGGAGATGATTATGCTTACAAGGGAGTTAAAATCAAGCTGTAATTCTTGGACAAGAGGATCGTTTGGCTTGTAATACAGAGGGGCCAGATCACACCGCGGGGTCCTGCCATAACAAAAAGGTGTTTCCATTTCCAAGGTTATATTTTAAGTGTTTGAGGGCCAGGGGATGTAAATTTAGGATTTTCCACCAACTACAAGAGCAGTTAGAAGGAATTTTAGAGGTCCAAAGCTTGCATTTCTATAGGAATGTACCTCGCATCCACTCCACCCAGAGGTTCGTGGATCGAGGATTAATAAGGGAGAGAAGAAGATGAAGCTATTGAGCTTTGTTCCATTCCTCCACCTTTTTAATACCAAGCCCTCCTTCCTCAAAAGGTACGAAAACGGTAGACCAGGCTATCTGTGAAGAGCTAGAACCCCTCCAGAGAAATGACAACAGAAGTTTGTCAATTTTCTTAGCAACATACTTGGGAAAGAGAAACATTCTACTCTAGTATGATTGAATAGCAAAGAGGACTGAGCAAATAAGTTGTCTTCTACCTGCAAAAGAAAGAAACTTGTTAGTCCAGGAATTTATTTTCCTGGTAATCAGCTAGATGAGGGGCTCGCAGTCAGAAGCTGAGAGCTTTTTTGATATAAGCAGGACATCGAGGAACTTGACAGGCTCTTTGGTGACTTGCATTTGGGTTAGGACTAGAATCTCTTGCAAATATTCAGATGTTACATTGCAACAAAACAGTTGGCTCTTTGCTACATTCTTACGAAGACCCGAGAGAGAGGAAAACATGTCTAGAGCATGGAGAAGGATTTTGACTGATGATACTTCACCTCTATAAAAAAGCATTAGATCATCTGCAAAAATGAGGTGGGAGATTTTCCCAGCTCTCCAGTGATGAGAGAAAAGCGGATCCACGGTTTCCTTGGCCAAGATCAAACTAAGCACCTCCATGACAATGACAAATAAGTAGGGAGATAGAGGGTCACCTTGACGAATCCCCCGTTTACCTTGGAAGTAGCCGCAGAGGGAGCCATTGACTTTAACTGAGAGCATGGCTGTGGTAATACACAATTTTATCCAGCCAACAAATTGAAAACTTACTTCTTAAGTTCTAATAACTTAATTCTCTATATCTCTTAATATCTAACCTCTGTGTATTTGATACAATTGCTCTCTATATAATTGTATGTAATCCAATTCTTTTAGTGCTTGATTATTACGTTTCTCAACTAGAATGGTTTTGTATAATATTACAATTAAGAAAGGAAACTATTCCTAAACCAATTCTAATTGCTACTTCTGGTCATTCTTGTGAAATTCTGTCGAATATGGAAAGATTCTGCTTTGCTTTGAACAACTTTGTTTTTAACTTCAGAACTTTAATTAACTTAGGACTCTACTGCATTACAGTCAATTCTAGTCAGTCATAAGTCATCTTCAATATCTATTAATAACTCTGTATCTACTGATGACAATTTTATCTGCTGATGAAGAACTTTATCTATTGATGGTCATTTATTTGCTGATGAAGAACTTTATCTGCCGATAGCCATTTATCCTCTAATGCAGATTATCCATCGATGAACAAAATATCCATCGAGGAACAGATTTATCCGTTGAATGGCTACTTGGATTATTTATCTTATGATGTACAAATTATACCGTCAAAGGATAAATATCCACCGGACCTAACTATTATCCGCTGATGAACAAACTACTCATCAGAGGATAATACTTAGAAAAATCCAGCTTCAAAACTTATCTGTTGATGTTTATATTGCACATCAGTAACTAATTTACCATTGAAAAATCTAACAATCCTAAGTATATACATCATTATCAAATGCTATAATTCTTAACAATCTCCCCCTATTTATGATTACAATGATAAGCATAAACCAATGTTTGATGATGATGTTGTCAAAACTCAAATCTTATACAAACACTACTTAGAATTAAAATTAAAGAATATGTAAATTACAATTGTATATAGACTTAACAATGATGGCTTCATAGACTTTGTTGTTTCAGTTTCTGCATATTTTTCAGTTCAGTTCCTAAAGTAATCTCCAAGTTCAGTTCAGTCATCAAACTATTCATCCTTTGTCATATCTAACAACTTTCCCCCTGACTTCATCAGAATTACTTTCACTTCCCTAGACTTGACTGTTCTCCCCCTTTTTGCCATCAACCTCCCATGTTAAAAGGTAGAAATAGAAAGATTAAGTTGACTAGCAGGAAGAATTGTAATCCATGAGGAGTTGATGAAACAGCAGTAGATGCACCCGTTATAGCTGATAAAGTGATTAGTCTCTTAGTGAAAGATGTGACCCTGGACTTGTTTTCCATTGATATTTATGCTGAAAATTGGTTGAGAAATTCTACAAGGGTTACAGTGACTTTAATAACTAACGAAGCATTAAAGATATGAAATAGAGCAAAGCTGTAGTGGGAATATGGGGCGTCAAGGGATAAAAGAGCTTCAGGGGTTGGTTGCGTTATGGGTTTAATTCTACCATCAGGGGATAATTAACCCGTTAACGGATAATTATCCTCTGATGACTACTTAACCCACCAGGGGATAATTATTCGCTGATGACCTGCAATTTAAATTTTTTTTTTTTTTTTGTGTATTTGTTTCCTACTTGAAGTAGGTTAGTTTTATTTCAGCTTATAAATAGCTGCATATGTTGTATTATAGATCACAAATTTGATATACAGAATTCGTGAGTTTTTCAACTTACATCTATCCTGAAAGTTGGTGGTTAATTCCTTTACACTTTCACATTCAGATTTGTTTAGCTTGTGGGTGATTGAATTCTTTAAGCAAACTAATCAAATCAATCCTTTAGTCTTGTTTATTGATGATTAAGTTCTTTATAAAATCAAGCTAAAGTTATTTTTTTTGGAACGTATTTGATCTTCCCTAGATCAAATACATCATCTTGGTATTAGAGATTTGGTCGGCACTCCAGACAAAAGAAAAAAAACTATATCAGAATAAAATTGATCAAGAGAGATGGCAGGTGAAGATGTTCCACGAGATTAATCTTGGAGCAAGCCCAAAACTTACGACGTGATAGGCAAATCAATGAGATGAGTGATCGTTTGAATGAAATTTTGGCAAGATTAGATCGAAGAAATCCCTCTCCTAGTCCAAGTCGAAGTACCAGATCTGCTCGAACATCAGATTTAGAGGGGAAATTGTTAAACTTGCAAACCATAGGATTAGAGAACATAAGGATGATGACAAGGGCTTACGTTTAGATATTCCAGACTTTGATGGTAGTATGAAGTCAAAGAAATTTTTTGAGTGGCTACAGCGTGTTGAACAAGTCTTTGATTACAAGGACTATGATGATCATAAGAGGTTCAAGGTGGCTGTTTTGAAACTCACAGGTTATGCAAAATTATGGTATGAAAATTTAAAAGAAAAAAGGATTTTCTAACTGGTCTTAATTGCAATATTGCAGAGAAGGTTGAGATGCAACCTTACTGGTCTTTTGAAGAAGCTTGTAAACTGGCTATGTGTGCAGAGAAACATGTAAAAGCTAAGGGAATAAGGCTTTTGAAAGGCCCAACAATAAGACTTTTGAAAGGGGTAGGCCTGAGAAAAGAAACGAGGCACAACCTGTTGCTAAATTTACTCCAAACTTTGACAAGTTTAAGAAGGATAAAAGGAAGAACACTGCACCTTTAACTTCAAAGGATAAGAGGATTTGTTTCAAGTGCAAGGGTTATGGACATATGCAATGTGAATGTCCAAGAAATAGAGTCATGACCTTGCATGGAATTGAAGAATTTGAAACAAAGGTTGATTTTTTAGTCACTGTTGTTTATGCCTTCAACCTGGCCTCGCAAAGGAAATCCCTCTGGGCAGATCTATGTACTATCAAAGCTAGCACATAGGGCAGCTGGCTTGTTCTTGGAGATTTTAATGTCACCCTCAACTTGGAAGATGCCTAGGGAGCTCGGGAGTTTACGATGCGGGGATGCATGATTTCAAAGATTGTTTTCACAACGACAATCTTACTAATATTAGAGCTCCTCATCACACATGGTGGAACAGCTAAGCTAAATTCATGATTTCTAGAAAAATTGACAGAGTCTTGGGAAATGACTGTTGGCTTACAAACTTGCCCAACTCTCTTGCTAGCTTTGGGGCTAGGGGTATGTTTGACCATGCTCCTATTATCCTTGCTACAGGTATTAAAATCAAGCCCCCCTTTAAGCCTTTTCAATTCTTGAATTATTTGTTGGATTTGGATGATTTTAATACTGCAGTGGTCGATGCCTAGAATACCCCAGGCTAGGGGTCCCCTTTGTTTGTTCTTGCCAAAAAATTAAGGATCACAGAGAAAGGGTTAATTAAACTAAACCTTGATTATCAGAGGAACTCAGTTTCCTCAATTAGGGCAAGGAAGGACCTACTTGAGTTCCAACTGCTTTTACAAAATTCCCCTATTGATATCAACTAGTCTAATATCGATACCGAAAAGGCACTCCTTGCAGCTCTTGAAGATGCTATGGCTATTGAGGAAAGAATCCTAAAGCAAAAGTCAACGGTTCAATGACTTGATTGTGGGGATATGAACTCAAAGATTTTCTTTGCTCAGTTGCAAAACAGATAGAACTAAAATAAAATCCTCATGATTAATGACAAACTTGGCAACTCTCTTCATAACCAAGATGATATTAAGAGGGAAGCTGTGGACTACTATAAAGAGCTTCTGGGTACTTCCCCAAGCCCCTACCCTAGAAAACAGAATCTTCAGATGTTCATAGTCAAATCCTTGCCTCTGGCCCTACAATTGATCAACCCTATCTCGGCTGATGAGGTTCTTAACAATTTAAAAAGTACAAAAAGGAACAAAGCCCCTGGACCTAATGGTTTTAATGTCAACTTCTTCCTCCACACTTAGGACATTGTTGGGGATGACTTTACAAAAGATGTCCTCCATTTCTTTAATAATGGTAAGATGCTTAGAGAGATTAATGCAATTGCTATTGCTTTGGTCCCAAAGGTTCAAAATCCAACCGTTATGGGAGATTTTAGACCTATTTCATGTTGTAACACTCTCTACAAGTGTATCTCTAAGATTTTTGCTAATCGCCTACAATGGGTTCTTCCGAACTTGTTCTCTCCAAAACAAGTTGCGTTTATCAAGGGTAGGAAAATTGGTGACAACATCCTTATTGCTCAAGAATAATTGAGAGGTTATCACAAGGAAGCAGGGCCACCTAGATGTGCTTTAAAAATTGACCTTCGCAAAGCTTTTGACTCGGTCAGTTGGAATTTTCTCTTTGATAATTTGAAGTTGATGAACTTCCCCTATCAATTTGTTGGCAGGATAAAATCATGTATCTCCACAACCATGTTTTCCATTAAAGTCAATGGCTCCCTGTGCAGCTACTTCTAAGGCAAATGGGGGATCTGCCAAGGAGACCCTCTATCTCCCTACCTATTTGTTATTGTCATGGAGGTGCTAAATATGATCTTGGCCAAGGAAACTTAGGATCCTATTTTTTCACATCACTAGAGAGCTGGGAACATTTCCTACCTAATTTTTGTCGATGATCTCATGCTCTTTTGCAAAGGTGATGTATCCTCAATGGAAATTCTCCTCTATGATTTGGAAATGTTCTCCTCCCTCTCGGGTCTTCAAAGGAATACAACCAAGAACTAGTTATTCTACTCAAATGTTAAGTTTGAACATCTACAAGAGACCTTGGCCCTCTCTCAAATGCAAGTCACCAATGGGCCTATCAAGTTCCTAGGAGTCCCGCTTATCTCCAAAACGTTTTCAGTCTCTGACTGTGAACCCCTTATCCAGCTGATTACAAAGAAAATAAATTCCTGGACTAACAAGTTTTTATCCTTTGCAGGTAGAAGACAACTTATATGCTCAGTTCTTTTTGCTTTCCAATCTTATTGAAGCAGAGTGTTCCTCTTCCTCAAGTATGTTACAAGGAAAATTGACAAACTTCTTTTATCCTTTCTCTGGAGGGGCTCAACCTCTTCCCGGATAGCCTGGTCTATTGTTTCCCTCCCTTTCAAGGAGGGAGAGCTTGAGATTAAAAAGGTGGAGGAATGGAACAAAGCACAATAGATTCACCTTCTTCTTTCCCTAATTAATCCACGCTCCACGAATCTCTGGGTAGAGTGGGCTCGTAGTACACTCCTAGGCAAATGCAAGTTTTGAACTTCAAAAATTCCTTCTAACTACTCCTGGAGTTGGCGAAAAATTCTAAACCTATGCCCCCTGGCTCTCAAATACCTAAAATATGTCCTCGGAAATGGTAACACCTTCCTTCTATGGCAAGAACTATGGTGTGATTTGGCCCCTTTTTATTGCAGGCCAACTGATCTTCTTGTCCAGGAATTACAACTACATTTCAATTCCCATGTAAGCTCCATCATCTCTGGTGACTAGTGACGCTTTCTAGCGAACTACCATGTGTCTGTCGTCCATTTTAAACATAAGCTTTCTATAATTCCTATTTGTCGAAACCGCCCAGATAACATTTTTTTGGGGTGGACATGACATTGACACAATCAAAGTCAGCCACATTTGGACTCCATCAGAATTAGAAGCACCCAAAATTGTATCTAAGGGATAGCCTAACACCCTTTGCATATTACTCGCTTCTCTTTCATCCTCTGGCTGGGTCTACACAATCGGCTCCTTCCGAGATATATTCTCCCTTGCTCCTTGTGCAATTCTTCTGATGAATCCATGGATCACTTATTTCTCTCTTGTAGGTATTCTTGTAAGATCCTTGGTGAGCTATTGCACCTTTTGGGCAGGAACTATACATGGACTAATTGAGATCAAGTTTTGGACGATTGTCTTCTAGACACAAATAAAAAATTTTGGTCTTACACAAAATGTCTTGTACTTTTTGTTTATGTTTATAAGATTTGGAGTGAGAAGAATACTAAGGTACATCATGGCACCCCTACTCCAGAAAGCTGTTTGGCCTATGAATGTATCAATTTAGTTAAAAGCAAACTGCACAGCTCTCAGAAATTCCACAAGCTAAGAAAACTTTTTCCCTGTTATCGGAACTGGTTATTTTTGGGAACTGCCCAACATTAAGAATTATGGTAATCTAAGCTCGGTCTTGGTGTTCATGGTCAGAGCAATTTGCAGCATCAGAAGCTGGCAGGGAGTGTACTATATTGCACTGGGGATACCCAGTCGTCAGTTGAGTGGCCTTCAGGCGTTGTCTTGCCATGTCAAGGAATGGCTTGCCGCATTAGGGGATAATAATCGACCATCAAGGGATGTTTCTGCAAGTATCAGGGGATGCCATTTGTCTTGCCTTGGGATTACCCTGACATCAAGGGTTGGTTGATTGGCTGCCAGGGGATGTCGCATCAGAGGGTGTTTTGCACGCATCAGGGGATGTCTGTACGCATCAAGGGATACCTTGACATTTGTTTGCTTGGTCGTCAAGGGGTGCCTTACCTTGTCTGGGGCTATATTGCATGCATCAGGGGATACCCTCTGACCTTCAGGGAATGTTGCCTTTCCATTAGGGGCTGTTTCTACTTATGTCAGCGGATGTCGTCTGTGACTGCCCCAGTTTCCCAACCATAGACCGACATCAACAGTTTAATATTAACTACTGAGACTTAGGTCTTTCGGTGGAAAATTGGGTTGACAAAGGAGGATACATAGAGCTTTCACACAAAAACCTCTTTTCTTTAGGATAACAAATAAAAACAGAGTATACATAGTGATTATTACAAACATTATTTTAAAAGTGCGTAGCAGCGGAATAACATATCTTTATCTTGATAACAAACAAGATCAAACTAGCCAAAAATCATATTTATAAGCCCCGGACAGCCAGATCTACTGGCACTGACACGACCTTTCTTTACCCTTGGAACTTCTCTTTTCTCGGGTTTAGCTGAAAGAGAATCAAACAAGTATGAGCAACAAAAGCTTAGCAACTAATATAATATAAAATGAATTTGGAAATGAAATTGGTTTAAAATATCATTTTCAAAATAATATTAAAATATTATGATCTCAACTGTTGGATTTAGATGGGGAGAATCCATCTCTTCAAATAGGAGAAATGTTGACAATTTCATACCTTTGAAATGAAGAAATAAGGAATATCCACATAAGCTCTTAGATGTCTTTCAGTACAATGACTTACTTGATCTTCTCTCTCATGACATCTTTCAGTACTATGACTTACTTGATCGTCAATTCTATTTGGCACAAGGGCCTACTGAGAATATCTCTTACAACATGATAATAGCGAGCCATTACTATTTCAATGTGGTTTGCTATGTACATACGTATGACATTTAATAGTAGACTTAATTACATCTACATTCTCATGGGCCTAGCAGAATAGAGTATCCTATTCTCACATCCAGGTTGATTCCCTTCTCATACTTAACTCAAAAGCCCGACAGAATAGAGTATCCTATTCTCATTTTCGGGTTGATTCCCTTCTACAGATAGTGGATAGATCTCGACATCTCAGTGAGATTTACCAAGGTGGTTATATAGCATCCTTGCAATCTTAGTGAGGGTCGTGACACCTCAGGGGACTGTCCAAGACGATCACACAACACCCTTGTAGTCTCAGTGAAGGTCACAAGATATTTATTAACCTTATAAGCTAAATTGAATAGCTCAAGATGTCATGTATTGACATAAAACAGATAAATGCTTGTAAACAAGATATTAAAAGCAAGCATTTCTCAAAATGGTATTAGCTTTAATTGAAAAAATAATTCTCTATTAGTACGCATACGAAACAATTATGTATACGTAATGTTAGGTTTTATGAACATTTGATGATGATTGTCTTTAGAATACTTAGGAATACAAATGTACAGAAAAGTGTTGGTTTGTAACACTTTAGTTTTGTAGCTAGCAGTAGTATCTCTTGTTTGTAAATTAGTCATTATAATAAAGAGATAGATTTAGTTCATTTGTATGTACTGCTGGAATACTTGTTGAGTTTGTTCAACAAGTTGTTTTAAATTTATTAGTCCTTCGGAGATTGAATTTGGCTTGTCGGAGATTAAGGGAAAAGTTCATCAGAGACTAAGTTTTTGTTCATCAAAGATTGGACTTTGCCCATCGGAGATTAAAGTTTTCTTAATCGAAGATTGAAGAATCCTTCATCGGAGAATAAAGTTTTGTTCATCAGAGATTGAAGGATTGTTCATCGGAGATTAAAGCTTATGTCATCGGGGATTGGAATTAAAGAGTCAGAGATTAATGCTGACGTCATCAGTGACTAATACAATACCTCAGAGATTAAAAGCTGACGTCATCAACGACTAAAGCTAAAGCATTGGAGATTACTCGAAGTAAAGCATCGGAGATTACTCAAAGTAAAGCATCGGAGATTACTCGAAGTGATCAGGGACTAATGAAAGAAGCCATCGAAGATTAGTCGAGGACTTAATCACTGATGGAGTTAGAGTTCAAATCAAAGAAGGAAAGTCTTCTATGCACACGTAGACTTTATTGAAGACGTAGCTGACAAGGAAACTTGTTAGAAATCTTTCAATTGGAAAGATTGTATTTGATTTGAATAAGGAAGCTAGGTTTTTGGTAACTTAGTTTTTTTTTTAGAAGCTGTAATTATAAAAAAATTACAGAATAGCAATACGAAGCTGTATAGAATTGAGAGAGTTGTATTTTTCTTTATATACAGAATAGAAACTGACAATCAAAGTTTGTCTTGATTGTTAGAAAACTTGTAATCAATTGTTAAATCAATAAAAAGCAATTGTTTATAGAGTTTTGATCTTGTTCTTTATATTCCGCAGAAAAAGTTTAATTTCTTAAAAGAACAAGAATTTGAAAAAGTTGTAAGAACTTGTATTCAACCCCCCC
>CM025785.1:28843206-28890427 GCA_014636745.2 Centella asiatica | reverse complement strand
ATGCTGACGTCATCAGTGATTAACACAATACCTCAGAGATTAAAAGCTGACATCATCAGCGACTAATACAATACATCGGAGATTAAAAGTTGACATCACCAACGACTAAAGCCAAAGCATCGGAGATTACTCGAAGTGATCGGGGACTAATGAAAGAAGCCATCGGAGATTAGTCGAGGACTTAATCACTGGTGGAGTTAGTGTTCAAATCAAAGAAGGAAAGTCTTCCATGCACACATAGACTTTATTGAAGACGTAGCTGACAAGGAAACTTGTTAGAAATCTTTCAATTGGAAAGATTGTATTTGATTTGAATTAGGAAGCTAGGTTTTTGGTAACTTAGTTTTTTTTAAGAAGCTGTAATTATAAAATTACAGAATAACAATACGAAGCTGTATAGAATTGAAAGAGTTGTATTCTCTTAATATACAGAATAGAAGTTGACGATCAAAGCTTGTCTTGATTGTTAGAAAACTTGTAATCAATTGTTAAATCAAATAAAGACAATTGTTTATAGAGTTTTGATTGTGTTCTTTATATTCCGCAGAAAAGTTTAAATTTCTTAAAGAACAGTCAATCGAAAAGAATTCAAGAACTTGTATTCAACCCCCCTTCTACAAGTTCTAGGTCATCTCACTGGGAAAACAATTGGTATCAGAGCTACTAATTGAAAATACTCAATTAACAAGATTCTGAGATGGCCAACAACGACGAAGCAAGTAGCTCTAACATCATGGCGTATATGCACTGTGGAAACAAAAGAGAAGAATATCCAATGTGGAAACAAAAGATGTATATGCACTTGAGAGCAACAGATCCAGATTACATAGATAGGATTGAGAAAGGTCCTTATCTACCCAGGAAATTTGTTCCTGCAAAAACTGTTGAAGGATCTATTGTTGCAGAACACTTTGTACTTGCTCCAGAAAGTGATTACACAAACGAAGACAAGTAACAAGTGTTAAAGGATGCTAAAGTGATGAACATACTCTATAATGGGATTGATAAAAATATGTTCACAAGCATCATAAACTGCATTACATCTAAACAAATCTGGGACACCATCAAAGTCCTGTGTGAGGGGACTGACCAAGTCCGAAAGAACAAGAGATCATTATTGACACAACAATATGAGTTCTTTCAAGCAAAGCCTGGTGAACCTATAACATCAGTATATGACAGGTTCAATACTTTGCTCAATGACCTGAAAATACTTGGGAAGTCTTATGATAATGAGGATATAAACACCAAGTTCATGAGATCTCTCCCACCAAGTTGGGATCCAAAGACAACAGCAATAAGAGAGGCTCATGACTTGGATCTTCTCACACTAGATAGGCTTTATGAAAATTTAAAGACCTATGAACTTGAAGTAGAGCAAAGACAACGCATGCATGGCAGAGACAAAGGAGCTGCGTTGATGGTTGAGACAAACAAGTCTCAAGAGAAGCTTGATAAGGAATTTTCTGACGCTAGCTCAACTGATAATGAAGATGAACTGGATACTGATGATGACATGGAGGAATTCATGGCATTCATGGTTAAACAGTTTAAGAAATTTAGGGCTAGCAGAAAAGGAAGAAAATCATCGAGAAAACCTAATCCTAAACGAGAAGGTCAAAAAGTCACCTTTGACTTAAAGAAAATAAGATGCTATAATTGTGATGGGTTAGGGCACTTTGCCAATGAGTGCAAGAAGCCTAGATCTAATGATAGATCTAAGGATGAAAAATCAAGGAAGGATTTTGCCAACAAGAAAACCAAATACACCAACTATGTTTCAATGCCTGATGCTCCTAGAAAAACATGTCATGTATGTGGTAATCCAAACCACATAGATATGCACTGTAGGAGCAAAAATAAAATTCCTATGCTTGAGACTAGTAACTCAAAGACAACAAAAGATAAATCACCTGTAAAAAGGTCAAGTAGTCTTTGCATTGAAAATAAAAAATCAAAGTCAAGTAGTCTCACAAACAATGGAAGCAAGACTGTAAATTGCCCAATTAAAATCAAACATGGAAAGAGGCAATCGACTTATTCTGAGTCAAGTCTTGAATCTGTAGCTAGTGAGAAAGGACTCAAGAAGATTTGGGTCCCAAAAATCTCAAGCTAGTTCTCTATACTGTGCAGGGCAAAAAGAAGAAATCATGGTACTTGGACAGTGGTTGTTCAAGGCACTTGACTGGAGATAAGTCCCTGCTAAAACAGTATGAAGAGAGAAGTGGCCCAAGAGTCACTTTTGGAGATGACAGCAAAGGCCATACTAGAGGATATGGATCTGTTGAACATGGAGATGTCATCTTCACTGAGGTATCACTAGTTGATGGCTTAAAGCACAATTTACTTAGTGTGAGTCAACTGTGTGATAAGGGATTCAATGTCACTTTTAAAGAAGATCAATGTTTAGTAAGTGACAAAGAATCAGGGACTGTGATTTTGACAGGAAAAAGAAAAGGGAATTTGTACATTGCAAATCTCATTTCTTCAACTGATCAAATCACATGTCTTTATAGCAAAGCTTCAACTGATGAGAGTTGGCTTTGGCATAAGAAGCTTTCCCACTTGAATTTCAAGAATATCAATAGTCTTGTGAGGAAAGGATTGGTAGCTGGCATTCCACAATTGAAATTTACACAAGATGGATTGTGTGATGCATGCCAGAAAGGAAAGCAAAGAAGTGTATCATTCAAAAACAAACCAGCAACATCAATCACTGACCCTTTACAACTTCTCCATATGGATTTGTTTGGTCAAGTGAATGTGATGTCTATCTTAAGGAATATATATGCACTGGTAATTGTTGATGATCACACAAGATATACTTGGGTAAAATACCTCTTTGCAAAGAATGAAGCTGCTCAGTTAATTATTGATCATGTCAAGAAAATAGAAACTGAGTCAGGTAAAACAGTGAGGGTAATAAGAAGTGACAGAGGAACAGAATTCAAAAGTTCTCAAATAATTGAATTCTGCACTGAGAAAGGAATTACTCATCAATTCTCTGCACCTAGAACTCCTCAACAAAATGGAGTTGTTGAGAGAAAAAATAAAACCCTCATTGAAGCAGCAAGGACCATGTTGCAAGAGGCTAAGCTTCCCACCTACTTTTGGGAGGAAGCTATAAGCACTGCATGTTTTACACAAAACAGGTCCTTGATAAACAAAGCATACAACAAAACACCTTATGAATTAATGACTGGGAGAAAACCAACTCTCAAGTTTTTACATGTGTTTGGTTGTAAGTGCTTTGTACTGAGAGATTCATCAGAGACAAGAGGAAAATTTGACAATAAGTCTGATGAAGCAATCTTCTTAGGTTATTCTCTGTCAAGCAAAGTATACAGAGTTTATAACTTAAGAACCAAGGTCATTGTGGAATCCATTCAAGTTGCATTTGATGATAGAAAGATTCCAGGAATGCTTGGTCAAGGATTGCATGAACCTCTCAGTTTTGAGAATGAATTGGATGCATGGGAATATTCAACAGAGAATGCTGAAAATCCCCAAAATAACAATGATTCCTCTTTAATTGAGGGGGAGTTGACTGTTGTGCATGAAGTACCAAGGACTAATGATACATCAGAGACTAGTATTCCTGATGCACACACAGAGACTATTGGCATATCTAACTCAGGGGGAGTCAATGAAGAAGAGATCAATAGTTTAGGGGGAGCAAACTCTGCTAATGAAGCTGGATTGAATTTTATTAATCTAGAAAATGAAGCCTCTAGTTCAAGATTAAATCTGCCAAAAACTAGACCATGGTTGAGAGACCACACAACAGATTTGATCATTGGAAATATTGAGGATGGAGTTAGGACTAGAAGTGCAACACAAAATGAATGTTTGTACCTCAGTTTTCTATCAAAGATTGAACCAAAGAAAATTGAGGAAGCACTTCAAGATCCTGATTGGATTATTGCCATACAAGAAGAATTAAACCAATTTGTTAGAAACAAAGTCTGGAGACTGGTACCCAAACCAAGGAACAGATCTATAATAGGTGCCAAGTGGGTCTTCAGAAACAAATTGGATGAAACTGGTACAATTACATGGAATAAGGCAAGACTGGTTGCAAAGGGATACTCTCAAGAGGAAGGAATTGACTATGATGAGACCTTTGCACCAGTGGCTAGACTTGAAGCTATCAGAATTTTTCTTGCTTTTGCAGCCTACAAGAACTTCAAAGTGTACCAGATGGATGTCAAGAGTGCTTTCCTTAATGGAAAATTGGAAGAAGTCTATGTTCAACAACCCCCAGGTTTTGTAGACTCCAAATTCCCTAATCATGTTTACAGATTAGACAAAGCACTCTATGGCTTGAAACAAGTACCAAGAGCCTGGTATGATACTCTTTCTCAGTTTTTAATTGAAAATAAATTTGTAAGAGGTATCATAGATAAAACATTGTTTTATAGAATTCAAGGCTCTGATGTTATACTTGTGCAAATATATGTTGATGACATTATTTTTGGGTCTACTAATGAAAAACTGTGTGCAAAATTTTCAAAACTTATGCAGTCTAGATATGAAATGAGCATGATGGGTGAATTAACATTTTTCTTAGGATTGCAAATTAAACAGTCAACTGAGGGAATTTTCATCAGTCAGTCTAAGTACATTAAGGACTTGCTGAGAAAATATGAATTGGTTGATTGTACTTCTGCAAAAACACCTATGCCCACAGCCACTAAGCTAGATAAGGATTTAAAAAGAAAGAAAGTAGACATTACTAGCTATAGAGGCATGATAGGCTCACTTTTGTATCTAACTGCAAGTAGACCTGATATAATGTTTTCAACATGTCTATGTGCTAGATTTCAAGCTGACCCTAGAGAGTCACATTTGATTGTTGTAAAAAGAATACTCAGATATCTAAAGGGTACCCCAAATCTTAGATTATGGTATCCCAAAGAATCTGATTTTAAACTAATTGGTTATTCAGATGCTGATTATGTAGGGTGTAAGCTTGACAGGAGAAGCACAAGTGGAAGCTGCCAAATTCTTGGAGGCAGACTTGTTTCTTGGTTTAGCAAGAAACAAAATTCAGTTTCTACTTCAACAGCAGAAGCTGAATATATTGCAGCTGGGAGTTGCTGTGCACAGATCTTGTGGATCAAAAATCAACTCCTAGACTATGGTATGACACTATCCAAAATTCCAATTTATTGTGACAACACTAGTGCCATAGCCATAACTGAAAATCCAGTGCAACATTCAAGAACTGAACATATAGATATAAGATATTACTACATTAGAGAAGATGTTAGTGAAGGTAATATTGAATTGCATTGGGTTGCAACTGACAAACAACTTGCAGATATTTTTACAAAACCTTTGGATGAATCTACATTCAACAGACTAGTTTCTGAACTAGGAATGTTGAATTATGGTTCTAAAAATTAAGTTTTAAACTTTCAAGTTGTTTAACAGTTGCATGAAGCTAGGAAAATTAATTCTGGAAAAAGAAGCTGTTTTTAAACTTGATAAAACAGAAAAATGTAGCTAATAATCATCAATATGGTTGTTGGAAAATTGTTATTGGATCTCTGATGAGTAAAATGGTTAGTCTCTGACTAATCAAAATTACATCATCGGAGATCACACTAATCTCCGATGAGTACATTTACATCATCGGAGATTACATTAGTCCCTGATGAGTTACTTCATCGGAGATTACCTTAGTCCCCGATGAGTAATTACTTCATCGGAGACTAATCGGATCAATCTCTTATCACATGGGTAAATCAGAGATTAGGGCAATCTCTGAAAAAGGGTAAATTGGTAGTTACTCATGATCCTTGAATAGCAAACGTCTCTCATACTTTAATAAAAGTAATTTCAAACATGTTTGTAATCACAAGCATCAAACTCTGAAATTTGATTTCTCTCTCAAATACTCTGAAATTTAACCTCTCTTTGAGCTTTCTTCACAAGTTTACAGATCTCTTCAATGGCGGCAAAAACAGTGTGCTTCAAGTTTGGTGAGTTCGATTTTATCAAGACTAACCATGCAGGGGTGGCTGATAAATATGATTTTGAAGCAAAATACTACCCCTTTGTGGATTTCCTAAAGAACTCTCCACTACAATACGCCATTTATGAAGCTCCCATCCAAGCTGCAGAAGTAATATCGACCATGTGGAGCACTGCAACAATCACTGATGAAAGTGATGACTCTCCACAGGTAAGTTTCAGGTATGAAAACACAGACTATACTATTACTCATACCACGGTTAATAATGCACTTCATTTACCCATAAGGGAAAACTATGACCCCCTTGCCTCTGATGAAGAACTTATAGGTATGTTTAAAGACTTAAACTATAATACTGATATAAGTTCTGTTGGGACCATCACACGTCCCCATCTTAGGCCAGAGTGGTCATTGTTCTTTGACATTATTACAAAAGCTTTCACCTCAAAATGCAGTGGATATGATGTCATCACCACTATTTCACAACAAATTGCATATAGTGTGTTGTATGATAGGCATATTAATTTAGGGCTTTTGATTTTGCACAATCTGATTGAAAAACTTAAAACTGGCAACAAAACTAAAATTTATTATGCTAGGTTTTTAATGATGATTGCAAATCACTTAATACCTAACCTTAATATTGCTACTATGCAAGTTGTGCCTACAGTTTTGCAGACTAAAAGAGTAGTTAGGGATTTGAAGAAGTATGAGGCAAAGGTAAATGTACCTCTATTCTATCCTACAATCATGAGAAACTTTCTCAGTGACACTCTTCCAACCACATATTATTTGCAATTCTTTGGGGATACCACACAAACACCAACTAATCCCCCAACAACTTCTCAATCACAATCCAAAGCCCCCTCCACAGTCTCCTAACAGACTGTGGTTGCATATACCAGAAAAGCCAAAAAGCTCCCAATAAAAAGAAAAATAATTGAGGGAGTAAGTGAAGATGAGGGAGAACCAGAAGCTGAAGTTCCACTTCAGAGAAAGAAGAGAATAATTACCATTAGCCAAAAGCAATCCATTGCTTCCCAAAAGGCAATGGAGGTTAAAAGGAAAAACAGTGAACTGTCATCATCCTCCCAAAAGGATGCTGACATTGAAGAAAGTTCCCAACCAGGAACAAACTGTACAGAGTCTGCACAAACTCTTGGTCACAACCAAGAGGAACCAAATAGAGAGAATATAAAAGAAAAGAGTGACACAAGGTGTGCACACACAGAGTTATCTTTTGATGTTCCTCAATTTTTGTCATCTGAGGAACAACCAACACTCCCGACTGTACATTCTTCTCCTTTTTCTCCCATTCTTGATTCTTTTGATACACAAATAATTGATTCTCTTGATTTTTCCCAAGAGGAGCCAATAATCGAGACAAGCTCTCACATATCTTCCATGGATAGATCCCTAGCCCAAGATAAACAAAGGGAACCCCCTATCCATGCTGTCACAAGTACTTCTCAACCCCCCATTTCTGTAGGAATGAGTGCGCCTTCCCAAAAGAGTGAGGATGAGAGAATAATTAGTGAGAGTCAGGCTCCTGATCTGGAAAAAGGAGAGAATATTAATATACAAGAGAGTCAAGCTTTAGAAAGCTTGGAAAAAGGAAAGATTGAGAAGCTGGGTGCCCAATCCCAGGCAAAAGGAGAGGGTGTGAGCAAGGATGAGATCCTTGAACAAAATAAACGAGAGAAATTTTCAGCAGGCATCTTTTTACAACCTGTTGAAACCAGCTCACAAGAAGCTCTGGTCTATGCTGCTCCCTCCACCAATATCCAAACAGCAGTACCAGAGAACAGTCCAAGCACAGGGGATGCAGCCTTACATGTCATAGCTGAAATGACAAATGCTGATTTTGAAGAGTTATATGGTCTACAACAAAGACAAGATCATATTTCTGCAATGAAGACAAGGCTTGCAGATGAACCTGTGCATGAAGAAGCTCCAGAGGAAAATGTTGATGCATGGCTTGATGCCACATATTCCAACACTCTGGAGGATGCAGCTACTCAACTCAGGAAGGATTATGTGACCAATATAGGGTCTACAACAGCTGCACCATCTACCAAGGACTTGCTTGAAGAAATAACCAAAGTGGACAAGAAACATACCAAGTTTCACCACTTTTTGGTTACTGGCTTAAATTCTGCAGTCAAGGAGATAAAACAACAGATGGAGATTGAGACTGATAAAATTCGAAGGAGCTATGAAGGCCACTTGCCTAGGAGAATTGTCACTGCCCTTGATTTTCTCATTAGTAACAAGTCTAAAACTGACAGTAAGATTCAAGCCCTTGAAGACAAAATCAATCTCCTTCACCAGAAACAAGGTAAAATGGAACAGCTCCTGATGCAGGCACTACCATTTTTGGCCACCTCCTCCCTCCCCAAAGATGCTGATGTCAAAAAGGGGGAGAGTGGTCACTTCAAACATCCTGTAAAATCCACATCCACAGCAGATACTGTTCTAGATTCAAGTGCTTCCTTGCAGATGGAGTTGTAGGCATTGAAAGAAAAGACAATGAAAGAAAATGCTGCACTGCAAGCTTACAAAGAACAAATTCTAAAGAAGCATGCTGATCTTGAAACAACAACAGCAACAACAACAACAATACCATCAGTAGCAACAATTCCTCCTTCCCAACCAACTGCAGCAGCCCCAACTTCTTCAAGAGATAAAGGCAAAGGTGTCATGGTTGAAGAACCAAAGAAACAAACTCTTACTCAACCAGGACAGCCTAAACTATTGGGGGATGCTATGAAGACTGCTTACTTTCCCACCCCTATTGAAATTGATCTAGGAGGGAAAGTAGAGTTAGTTAATCCTCGAGATCAAAGGTTAATAGATGCTGATGCAATGCTTGCTCAGAAACTTCAACAAGAGGAAGACATGGCTGCAGAACAAAAAAAGGAGGAGGAGGAGATTAAAAAGAAGAAACACTCAACAAGGAAGACAAGTGCAAGGAAAGTAGTAGTAGCCAAGAGAAAACTTTCAAAGAAAAAACCTATAAATGAAGAACCTCCAAGGTCAATTGAGACTGCCTTGGTGACTGTAAGTGGACCAACAAAGTCACAAACAGCACCATCAAGGAAGCCTTACAAAGTTGATATGGCTAGTACAAGTGAGATGATCAAAGCCTTGAAAAAGAATACAAGGAATATTAATCTGATCAAGGGTGCAAACGACAAAGATTTACTTCATATCTTTTTTAAAGATGGAGATTCTGTGAAGTATACTAAGCCAGACTTGGAGGGGCAATCAAAAGAAGATTTGGAATGGCTGTTGTCTACAATACTTGTAACTACAAAGCTCAACATGGAATTTCAAAACCAGATCAATAAGGCAATAAAGGAGGTAAAAAGTGTGAACAGAGTGCCATTCGATCCTTCTGAAACTGCACCACTTGGATTGTGGTATGAGACTTTTAATGGTGATAAAGTATTCTTCAACTACAACAGAGATATCAATAAAGTGAGTGAAAATCATATTGAAGGATTTATCAAACTTCTTAGAAATGCAGAAGAACCAACTGAAGTTGTTCTCAAAAAGCTGCTGATGGAAAGGCTAGAACGAATAAGGGAAAACAGAAGGAAAAAGAAAGATTGTTTGCTGTACAAGTTTTTTTATTTTTTTGAAGCCAGACATAGTCTTGGAGTAGCTGAATGTATTATTCAGTGTAGCCAGGGTTGTTTAAACCTTGGAGAAGCTGGGTAAATTATCCAGGGAGAGAAGCTGAATAATAGATCAAAGATCTAAAGTTCAGGTACATTTGTAATTTTTATAATTCTTTATTCTTTTACTAAGTATCTGTAATAGATTAGTTTTGACATCATCATCAACCTTGAAATTATGCTTATCATTCTGATATTCATAATTAGGGGGAGATTGTTAGGTTTTATAAACATTTGATGATGATTGTTCTTAGAATACTTAGGAATACAAATGTAGAGAAAAGTGTTGGTTTGTAACACTTTAGTATTGTAGCTAGCAGTAGTATCTCTTGTTTGTAATTTAGTCATTATAATAAAGAGATAGGTTTATTTTATTTGTATGTATTGCTGGAATACTTGTTGAGTTTGTTCAACAAGTTGTTTTAAATTTATTAGTCCTTCGGAGATTGAATTTGGCTTGTCGGAGACTAAGGGAAAAGTCCACCAGAGACTAAGTTTTTGTTCATTAGAGATTGGATTTTGCCCATCGGAGATTAAAGTTTTGTTCATCGGAGATTGAAGAATCCTTCATCGGAGATTAAAGTTTTGTTCATCAGAGATTGAAGGATTGTTCATTGGAGATTAAAGCTTATGTCATTGGGGATTGGAACTAAAGAGTCAGAGATTAATGCTGACGTCATCAGTGATTAACACAATACCTCAGAGATTAAAAGCGGACGTCATCAGCGACTAATACAATACATCGGAGATTAAAAGTTGACGTCACCAACGACTAAAGACAAAGCATCGGAGATTACTCGAAGTGATCGGGGACTAATGAAAGAAGCCATCGGAGATTAGTCGAGGACTTAATCACTGGTGGAGTTAGAGTTCAAATCAAAGAAGGAAAGTCTTCCATGCACACATAGACTTTATTGATGACGTAGCTGACAAGGAAACTTGTTAGAAATCTTTCAATTGGAAAGATTGTATTTGATTTGAATTAGGAAGCTAGGTTTTTGGTAACTTAGTTTTTTTTAAGAAGCTGTAATTATAAAATTACAGAATAACAATACGAAGCTGTATAGAATTGAAAGAGTTGTATTCTCTTAATATACAGAATAGAAGCTGACGATCAAAGCTTGTCTTGATTGTTAGAAAACTTGTAATCAATTGTTAAATTAAATAAAGGCAATTGTTTATAGAGTTTTGATTGTGTTCTTTATATTCCGCAGAAAAGTTTAAATTTCTTAAAGTACAGTCAATCGAAAAGAATTCAAGAACTTGTATTCAACCCCCCTTCTACAAGTTCTAGGTCATCTCACTGGGAAAACAATTGGTTAATCTAGACGGTATAACGGCTGCTTATCATTACTCTTTTAATAGCTAACAACTGTTGTCCTACATGCACAATGCCTTGATCGCCTACTACCAATTAACAACTCTTTAATCAACACGTAAATATAAAACTTACATAATCCTCTCACCCTCTTCCAAGCTGATCAATATAATCTTATATGGGATTTGCTAGTCCCCTTTTTAATACCTTTTTTTTAAGGAACTTAACTTCATAATCATGGATATCACATCATCATAAAATTTTCATTGTAGATATGAATTCATCATTCATATCTAAAAAGAATAACCTCCATGCAAAAATAAAATAACACAAAATAAAATTATTTCTTATCGTAAAATACATTTAAAATTTTCGAGTTCTCACATCCTTCCTCCCTTAAAAGAAGTTTTGTCCTTGAAACTTAACTATGAAATAAATGGGGGTACTTGTCAATCATAGCGCTTTCAAGCTCCCAAGTAGCTTCCTCTATACTATGATTCCTCCATAACACTTTTACAGAAGAAATTTCTTTATTCCTAAGAATTTTAACCTGTCGATCTAAAATCTGGATTGGAATCTTTTCATAATTTAAATCTGATTGCAGCTCTATTGGTTGATAATCAATTACTCCTCTATGGTCTGCCTTGTAAGGACGTAACACTGATATATGAAATACATCATGAATGTGGCCCAAAGTCGGTGGCAGCGTAAGATTCTTACCTCTTGATCTTAAAGGAAAAGATTTACAGCTTGTTTGTTTCAAAAAAACAATTGCTCGAGAGAAAGAACCTATAATTTATAGATACAATAGGTTTAAAAAGAAATTCTAAGAGAGAAATTTTGGTAAAGAAATTAGAATTTCATTTCGGATGGGGTATTTATAGAGTTCAAGAGCAGTAGGCTAAGATTAAGCTTTGAGATAAGATGATTGGTTAATTTGGGCGGTAAAATGGTTGTTCATCATAACCTCTTGACAGCAAACAGCTGTTGTCTTACATGCACAAAGACTTTGCCACCTAAACAGCTCCTAATCAAACAAGTAGTTATAAAACTACGTAATCCTCTTATCTTCTTCCAAGCTGAACAATAAAATCTTATATGGGATTTGCTAATCCTCCTTTTAATACCTTTTAAGGAGCTTAACCTCATACTCATGGATATCACTTCAACATAAAATTTTCATTGAAGATATGAATTCATCATTCATATCTAAAGATATTAACCTCCATGCAAAAATAAAAAAATAACACAAAATAAAATTTAACACAAAATGAATTATTTCTCATCATAAAATACATTTACAATTTTTGGGTTCTCACATCCTCCCTCTCGTAAAAGAAGTTTCGTCCACGAAACTTAGCTAACAAAAAGTTGGGGATATTTGTCGATCATGGCACTTTCAAGCTCTCAAGTAGCTTCTTCTACATTGTGATTCCTCCATAACACTTTTATGGAAGGAATCTCCTTATTCCTTAAAATCTTTATTTGTCGATCCAAGATTTGTACAGGAATTTCTTCATAGTGCAGATCTGGTTGAAGCTTAATCGGCTGATAATCAATTATTCCTTTATGATCTACCTTGTAAGGGCGTAATACCGATACATGAAATATGTCATGAATGTAACTTAAAGCCGGTGGTAGAGCTAATTGGTAAGCTACTTCACCTATTCTTCTCAGCACCTCGAATGGTCCCACGTAACGGGGACTCAACTTTCCTTTCTGGCCAAAACGCATTATACCTTTCTAGGGCGATACTTTTAATAATGCATGACTTCCAATTTCCAAGGTTTCATCTTTCTTATGTTGGTCAGTGTATCATTTTTGTCAGTCTTGAGCTGCCTTCATTCTCATTTTGATTACTTTGATTGCTTCCTCGGTTTGTTGGACTATCTTTGGTCCTATTAGCTTCCTTTCTCCCACTTCATTCCAGTTAAGTGGAGTTCTGCACCTTCGACCATATAGTGCTTCAAATGGTGCCATACCAATACTGGCATGATAGCTATTGTTGTATGCGAATTCAATTAAGGGCAGATGGTTGTCCCAATGGTTCTTAAAATCGAGAACACAAGTGCGTAGCATATCCTCTAGCATTTGGATTGTTTGTTCAGATTGACCATCTGTTTAGGGATGATAAGTTGTGCTCATGTCCAATCTTGTCCCCAGATATTCTTGGAAACTTTTCCAAAACCTTGAGGTAAACCTCGGGTCTCGGTCAGAGACGATGGAGACTGGCACTCCATGCCGGCTCACAATTTCCTTAACATATAATCTTACCATCTGATCTATCTTATATGTGTACTTGATGGCTATAAAGTGTGCCGACTTGGTCAATCTATCAACTATGACCCAAATGACATTCATTCCACCAAGTGTGGTTGGTAAACCAACTACGAAATCCATTATGATAAACTCCCACTTCCACTTGAGAATCTCGAGTGGTTGAAGCAATCCACTTGGTTCTTGGTGCTCTGCTTTAATTCTTTGGCATGACAAACATCTATTTACCCAATCGGCTATTCCCTCTTCATGTTGGGCCACCAAAAGTTTTGCTTCAAATCTTTGTACATTTTTGTGCTTCCAGGATGAATAGAGAGCTTGGAATTGTGAGCTTCACGTAGAAGTTCTTGCTTCAATTCAGCACCAAAAGTTTTGCTTCAAATCTTGGTACATTTTTGTGCTTCCAGGATGAATAGAGAGCTTGGAATTGTGAGCTTCACGTAGAAGTTCTTGCTTCAATTCAGTCTTTGCAGGAATCCAGATTCGACAATCATATTGTAACAATCCATCATTGTGCATAAAACACCTGCTTTTTCCTCCCTTAATTAATTTGTCCATTGTTTTGTAGTGCTCTGTTTGTGCGATTTTAATGAGATCATGCAATCGGGGTCGAGCTCGGATTTCTTCTTCCATGTCTATCCTCTGGGCAGTAGTAAGATCATTTAATTGAAGACACTCAAATTCCTTTCTGATCTCTTCTTGGAGGGTTATTATATTTAGTCTTTCACAACAGCTGAGCGCGTCGGCAACCACATTTGCCTTCCCAGGATGATAGTTAATAGAGCAGTCGTAGTCTTCAATCAATTCCAGCCATCGCCTTTGCCGCATGTTAAGTTCTTTTTGTGTAAATATATACTTCAAACTTTTGTGATCAGTATATATCTCGCACTTCTCACCGTAAAGATAGTACCTCCAAATTTTTAGCGCAAAAACGATAGCTGTCAATTCTATGTCATGGGTAGGGTATCGTTTTTTGCAATCCTTTAACTGCCTCGAGGCATAAGCAATCACCTTGCCATGTTACATTAAAATTGCTCCAAGTCCTTGCTTTGACGCGTCACTATAAATGACAAATTCTCTCTTGTCATCAGGTAAAGCCAAGATAGGAGCGGTAGTCAACCTTGCTTTTAACTCCTGAAAGCTTTTCTCAGAGTCCTGAGTCCAAACAAATTTTTCAATTTTCCTTGTTAATCTCGTCAGGGGCACTGCTAGTTTTGAAAAATCCTTAACAAATCTCCGGTAGTAGCCTACTAAGCCTAAGAAACTCTTTATTTCGGTTGGGTTTGATGGTTGAGGTCATTTCGTGATTGCTTCAATCTTACTGGGGTCCACTACAACACCAGTTTTATTAATCACATGACCCAGAAACTTTACTTCTTTCGGCCAAAACTCACGTTTGGAAAATTTGGCAAATAATTGCTCCTTTCTTAGAATTTCCAATGTTGTTCTTAGGTGATCCTCGTATTCTTTTGCTGTCTTAGAATAGATAAGAATATCATCAATGAAAACGATGATGAACCTATCTAAAAATGGTTTGAAAACACGATTCATCAAGTCCATGAAAGCTGTTGGGGCATTTGTCAGTCCAAATGGCATCACTAAGAATTCATAGTGGCCATAATGAGTTCGAAATGTCGTCTTTGATATGTCCGCTTCTTTGATCTTCAATTGGTGGTACCCTGAACGAAGATCAATCTTTGAAAAGTACCTCCCTCCTTTCAATTGATCGAGGAGATCGTCTATTCTTGGCAAAGGGTATCTGTTTTTTATCGTAACCTTATTTAATTCTCGGTAATCAATACAAAGTCTCATCGATCCAACTTTCTTTCGAACAAACAATACTGGTGCACCCCAGGGTGATACACTTGGTATGATAAATCCTTGATCTAGAAGCTCCTGCAATTGCATCATCAGCTCTTTCATTTCAGATGATGCCATTCGATATGGGGCTTTGGAGATTGGTGCAGTACCAAGAATCAAGTCAATCAGCTTATTCAGTGTTTGCTGTAGCTTTTCAAGCTTTTGCTCCATCTTCGATAATCTGGAGGCTAAGGCAGGATCAGCAGAGGTTCCGGCAGCAGGAGTGCTCTCAGCAGGAAGCCTTGCTAAAACTTGTGCTAGTTGAGCCTCAAGTTTAGCAAGCTTTTGTGAAGTAGGAGAGTCCTTGCTGACAGCTGGTTGCGGGTCGGATCCAGCAGGTTCTTCAGAATTGGCTTCGTTGTCAACAGGAGTGTCCTTGTCCTCCCCCTCAATGGCTAGCATCTCAGCAGATGACTCAGCAGGAGTGCCCCCTCAGATAGTATCCGTGCTGGAGATTGATTGTTGGGTCCTTCTTGAATGTTCTCAGCAAGGTACTCATCAGGATCCAAGCCGGCAGCAAGAGCATCTTCGATCAGCAGGGACCTAATGAGTTCCTCTGATTGTTTTTCCTTTGTTCGTTCAGCAGGAACATCATCAGAGTCACTGTCACTGTCACTGTTGGATGCTTGAATTTGCTTTCCCTTCCCTTTGCCCTTAACAGCAGCATGTTTTCTTCTTGAAGGAAGGGTCGGGTCAGCAGGAGACCGGATGGTAAAGACAGGGAGGACAAGTCTTCGAGCAGCAGAGGGTTTGGCAACTGTCTCTGCTGATGGCTCCTCTGGGGACACTGCTGATCTATCTATTTCTCCAGTGTAGTATGGAGGTGGTGGATTGGCTTTATTTGCAGCATGGATAGCAATCTCCACTTCAGCAGGTCCATTTACAGAGTCTGGAGTATCAACAGACTCGGTTTCTGTGATCTCCAGAACCTCAGTAGGAGTGGCAGGCTCCTTTGCTGTAGAGTCAGCAGGGATAGGTTCAGTAGGAGTCGCCACCTCCGTCATTTCGTCAATCTCTTTGAAGATCTCAGAGGATGATCTTTGTTCGTCAGCAGGGATGGGAGATGAGTTAGCAGGGATGTAGTTATCAATTTCTTCAAATATTTCATCCCTTGCTGACTCCGTAGTGAGAGGGACTGCTGTGGGGATATCTTCTTTAAAGGGAGGCTCCACATCGGATCCTCCAGTAGCAATGGCTTCAGCAGCCAAATCTTCATCAACAAGTTCCATGTAAAAGTCATAGATTTCCCTCTCCTCCTCCGTTAAGGTCGAGAGGTTAACTTCAGCAGGCACTGCCTTAGATTTCTTTTTGGGCCTGTGAATTTGACTCACTGCTCGCCTCTTCTTGCTGGGTTGACCAGCAGGGACGCGTTCGACATTTGGGGTTGTTTGATCCTCTGTTGATCCCTTAGCTCTCCTTGCTACAGCCGCTTTGGCTAGGGCAGCAGGGTTGCGCCCATAATTTTTCAGCAGGGATGGAGTGATCACCTTGCTGTAGATGAGCTTCTTGGCATGGGTCCCTGCTGGGAAGTGTTCTCCAAGTAGTCCCTTGAGCAGCAGGGACAAAGTTCATCCATGGCGGATTTTAGTCTTCCTCTTGCTGGAGAAGGATTCAGCAAGGACTTCGAAGAAGATTTGAGCCCAGTTGATTGGCTCCCCATTCTTCAGCAAGGATACCAATGATATAACCCTTGCTAATGCCTCGTCTTGAGAGGTGAACTTACACAGCAAGGTCTTGTGAAGTATGTCCATGAGGAAGTCCCATTTCCTTGGGAAATCCTTTCTTTTCTTGCTGACATGAGTCTTAACGTAGCCAAGATCAGCAAGGACAGCAGCGGAGACAGTAGGTGGAGTCAGCAGACCTACACTTGGCATCTGTAGTACGCGAGCGATGCTTGCTGGAGTGATGAGGACCAGCTGACCACTTGTACGTCCGATAATGTTGTGATCACGGACTTGCATGGTTAAGCAAAATTCCCTGATCACTTCCCCAAATATGGGAGTATCAGCAGAGATCACATAGTGTATCCCACTGTTCCTCAGCAGGGATATAACTTCGGTTATTTCAGCATCTTGAATCCCAGCAAAGGAATCTAAGTCGATGATGGACTCAAATTCAATTTTCTCTAACCAGTTGGCCATGTCTGCTGATAGTGGTCGGAAAAAGTAGTCGGAGATAGGTTACGACAGTTTTCAGCAGGGATTAGAGTAAATATAGAGAGAGATCAGAGCTGTGGTTTCGGTAAATTTGAGAAGGGTTAAAATGAAGTTTATATAGGAGGTAAAGAAAGTTGAAGGGTTTAGAGAGTGGTAACTGCTTTGAGAAGGTGAAGAGTTAGTGGGAGAAAAATATGGGTAGTAGTGAGAATTAATTACCGAAAGGACAGTAGCCGTAAAAAGATCATGGAGCAAAGTGACATTTAATGAGGTGAGAGAAGAATTGCGGCTTAATATGATGACCTACTTTTCCGGCGGTAAATGTGGATAAGATCAGACTTGCTGTAGCACATCTTTGCTGATGTGAAAGGATAGGGCTGGAAACAGCAAGAATAGTATCCTTGCTGTTTTTGAATGTTACAGCAGGAATGTCCTTTGCTCAAGGAGACAGCAAGGACTAACAGTTTCTGAAACAGCAGTTTTCTCTGGACGTCTCCCCTTTTTCAAAATTATTCAGCAGGGATGATGGAAGTTCCAGCAAGGATTATTGACGTTCCAGCAGAGATTCACAGTTTTTGAGTTTATTTTCTGGACGTCTCCCCTTTTTCAAAATTTTCACAGCAGGGTTGTAGGTTTTCCATCAGCCTGTGATCAGCAGGGATACTTTCAGCAGCAATTTTTCTGTTCCAGCAAGGATGTACATAGTTTTTGAAATATTCCCTTGTCTGGATGTCTCCCCTTTTTCAAAATTTTCAGCAAGGATGATGTGGAATTTTCAGCAGCATTTGTATGTGATCAGCAGGGACTGGATCAGCAGGGACTTGATCAGCACGTCTTCGTTCAGCAACTTTGACACGTCATCAGCAGGGATAGGAAGGTCTGCTGAGACATCAGCAGTGCTTTTCCTCCTGAAATTATCTTGCTAAGAACTAAGGTCCTTGCTTAAGCAAACAAGATGTTAGTAACAAAATGCCTATTCATAATTTAACATGCCTAATTCACTTATCAACTTGTTAAAACGATTTTCATCCAAGGGTTTTGTAAAAACATCTGCTAATTGATTTTCAGTAGGAATATAGTTTATCTCTATGGTACCTTGCTGAACATGATCTCTAATGAAATGATGCCTTATATCTATATGTTTAGTTCTAGAATGTAAAACAGGATTATAAGCAATGGCAACAGCACTAGTATTATCACAGAATATAGGAATAGACTTGAAATCAAACCCGTAGTCAGCAAGTTGGTTTTTCATCCACAGAATTTGAGCAACACAGCTTCCTGCTGATATGTACTCAGCTTCAGCAATGGATGTTGACACTGAGTTTTGCTTCTTGCTGAACCACGAAACAAGTCTCCCTCCAAGAAATTGGCATGTTCCACTTGTGCTTTTCCTATCTATTTTACACCCAGCAAAGTCCGCATCGGAATATCCAACAAGGTTGAAATTTGAATCTTTTGGATACCATATTCCTAAGTTGGGAGTTCCCTTGAGATATCTGAAAATTCTCTTAACAGAAGCTAAATGTGATTCCTTGGGGTTAGCTTCAAAACGTGCACAAATACATGTAGCAAACATAATATCTGGTCTACTAGCAGTTAAGTATAGCAAGGATCCGATCATACCTCGATAGCTTGTTATGTCTACGGATTTACCTTGCTCATCTTTATCTAACTTTGTTGTTGATGACATAGGAGTTTTCATAGGACTTGCTGATTCTAACCCAAACTTCTTAAGCAGGACTTCGGTGTACTTCGATTGATTGATAAAAATTCCATTACCTCTTTGCTTAATTTGAAGTCCAAGGAAGAAGTTCAGCTCTCCCATCATGCTTATCTTAAATTTACTCTGCATAAGCTTAGCAAATCTCGCACAAAGTTTTTCATCAGTAGAACAAAAAATTATATCGTCTACATAGATTTGTACTAGCAAAGTTTTATCTTTATGCTTTCTAATGAAGAGTGTGGTGTCTACTTTACCTCTACTGAAACCTTCGCAAATTAAAAAGGAAGATAGAGTATCATACCATGCACGTGGGGCTTGCTTAAGACCATACAAAGCTTTATCAAGCTTATAAACATGGTGGGGATTGGCATGATCAGCAAAGCCTGGAGGTTGCTCCACATAGACTTCCTCCTGAAGTTCTCCATTCAGAAAAGCACTCTTGACATCCATCTGAAACACCTTGAAGTCTTGATAAGCAGCATAAGCAAGAAAGATCCTTATGGCTTCAAGCCTTGCTACTGGAGCAAAGGTTTCGTCATAGTCGATTCCTTCCTCCTGAGAGTAGCCCTTAGCCACAAGTTTTGCCTTGTTCCTTGTGATGATCCCATCTTCATCCATTTTGTTTCGGAATACCCACTTGGTGTCAATTACAGCATGATTTCTTGGCCTGGGAACAAGATTCCAAACTTTGTTCCTGCTGAATTGATTTAGCTCTTCTTGCATAGCAAGGACCCAATCAGCATCAGCAAGAGCATCCTCAATTTTCTTAGGTTCCATTTGAGAAAGGAAGCTTAGAAAACTATTTTCATTTTGAGCAAATCTTCTGGTCTTTACTGGGCTTGTAGGATTTCCAATTATCAAGTCTTCTGAGTGAGACTTATTTGCTGAATTTCTCAAACTCTGCTAATGCATCATTCTTGTGAGCAAGAAATAATGCCCATGTAAATCTAGTGGAATCATCCACAATAGTGAATGCATATTTCATTCCACCAAGACTACTTGCTATAGGGCCAAACAAATCTAGATGTAATAGGTGGAGGGGCATAGAGTTTAATTTTTCAGGTTTGCTTAAGAAAGATTGTTTTGTTTGCTTACCAAATTGACAAGCTCTACAAGGTTTTTCTTTTTCAAAGGAAAATTTAGGCAAACCTTTTACAAGATCTTTAGCAGCGAGTTTTGAAATCGTTTTAAAGTTTAAGTGTGAAAGTCTCTTATGCCATAACCAACTAGCATCTGCTGAAGCTTTAGCAAGAAAGCAGGTTGTTTCAGCAGGACTTAGCTTAGCCAAATCTACTACATAAACATTCCCATTTCTTGAACCAGAAAGCTTCAGAGAATTTGTTTGAAGATCTCTTACCTGACGTTGATTGTCTAGGAAGGTGACCTTATGCCCTTTGTCACACAACTGGCTTATGCTAAGCAAGTTGTGCTTGAGACCCTCCACGTAGGCAACCTTGTTGAAGCAGATTAATCCATTCCCTGCTGAACCATATCCTTTAGTCCTTCCAGCACTATTGTCTCCAAAGATCACTTGTGGTCCATCCTTTTCTTTGAAATTGGTGAGCAAGGCTTTATCTCATGTCATATGTCTTGAACATCCACTGTCCAAGTACAAAATTTATTCCTTGCTCACAACCTGCAAAACATAAGCAATCACTTTGGTACCCAGCAAAACTTGGGTCCAGTAAGGTTAGTACCCTTGAGGACCCATACTTGTCTCAGTTTTGATTTTTGAGACCAACTAGAATAGTAAGGGTCAGCAAGGCAAAGAGAAGCTATGTGACCAATCCTATGGCAACAATAGCATCTCAAATGCATCATGTTGTGATGTGTGTGTTGCTTACCTCTTCTCTTAGATTGAGGTTGTTTCCAGTGTTTGCTCCTAACCCAACCTTTGCTAAATTTCAAATTCCTTGCATTATTGTAATTATAAACAGGAGAAACATGATTCTTGCTAAACATTCCACCCTTTGTCTGTTTTGCACCATGTCCCTGCTTATAGTTACGGTCAGCAGGGAATTTGTTCTTTAGCAAGGTAACATTTCTATTACCTTTGGTTTTAGCAGGAGTTTTACACCCTGCTGAATGCACAGAGATTGTTCTGCTGATAGACTCAGCATCACTTTCTCCACTACTTTCAGCAAGGACTTCACAAGTCCCAGATCCAATTCCACTTCTGTCTAGCATGCTTCTTTGACTTTTTAGCAAAACACATGCATTTGAAGAGGATTTGTTCCATGTGGAGATTGTAATAGTTAATTCCTCAACTTGGGAGGATAACTTAAACTCTTTCTCTTGAGAGTCTCTGAGGTGCTGTCTAAGCAAGGTCCTCTCATCATCAGCAGCAAGTAACTCCAAATTCTCTGTTTGCACCTTTTCAAGTGTAAGCAAGATTTCAGAGTTCTTGTTCCTGAGTTGATCAGACTCTGCTGAAGCAACTCTCAGCAATCTTCTATATTTATGCCACTGAGATGCAACATCCTTAAGCAAGTAGCGCAACTCAGTTTCAGTGATGTCGGGAGAGTCAAAGTCAAATACCTCAGTAAGGTCAACCTCCTTGCTGGGATCAGATTCCCTTGCCATTAAGCAAAGGTTGGCAATTTCTGGTCCGGAGTCTGAGTCGCTTTCACTTTCACTCCAAGACTTTTCAGCAATAAGTCTCTTGTCCTTGATGTTTGAATTATTCTTCTGCTGATACTTCTTCTTGTAATATTTTTTTCCCTTGCTCTTGTCATTAGCAGGGAATTTCTTTTCCTCTCTTGCTGAACTTCGGTAGTCAGCAGCATAGTGACCAGGCTTTTTACAATTATAGCAGAGATCTTTAGATGAATCTCTCTTACTGCTGCTTGTGTTTCTTCTGAAGTTTACTCTATCGTTCTTCATGAACCTTCTGAATTTTCTGGCTAGCATAGCCATATCTTCATCACTATCAGCAGATTCAAAGTCAGAATCTACTTGTTGCTTAGACTCAGCAGCCTTCAAAGAACCTCTATCTTTCCTCCTCGGCTCAGATGTAGCTTCTCTCTGAGCCAACTCCATTTCATAAGTCAGCAGGTTTCCATAGAGTTGTTGGAGATCAATAGTGTGTAAATTGCTCAACTCTTTGACAGCAGTGGTTTTAGGATCCCACTGCCTTGGCAAGGATCTCATGAATTTAAGATTAATGTCCTTTGTGTCATAGGTCTTCCCTAGAGCACGCAAATTGTTAAGCAGGACAGTAAATCTCTCGTACATAGCAGTGAGATTCTCCCCCTGCTGCATGTTGAACATTTCATATTGTTGAATAAGCAAGGATTGCTTATTCTCTCTGACCTCAATTGTTCCTTCATTGAGTACTAGCAAGGCATCCCATACCTCTTTAGCAGAGGTGCAGCTAGATACACTTTCGAACATTTCCTCTTCAAGAGCCATGAAGAGAATGTTCATTGCCTGCTTATTGTATCCAACCAACTTCTTCTCTTCATCCGTCCATTCCTTTCTCTGCTTAGGAATGAGCTTATTTGGATCATCAGCAGATAGCTTTTCTGGAATGTAGGGTCCAACCTTTATTGCTTCAAATAGTTCCTCATCAATGGCATCCATGTATACCTGTATTCTCAATTTCCAGTTAGCAAATCTATCTCTGGTACACATAGGGGGCTTGCCACCAAAATCACTTCTTAAAGCCATTAGAAAGTTTTAAGTTTGGATCCTCTCAAGCTGTAGGGCTTAGCAAAGAGTGTCAAGCTCTGATACCACTTGTTAGGTCCCAAAGGTAAAAATACTAGAAGGGGGGGGTTGAATAGTATTTTTCAAAAATTAAGTCTTACTTAGAAAACTTTACTGAATTAAAAAAATCTTCTTGCTTATAAAAAGGTTTCTTATGATTTTCAAAGAATTTAGCAGCGGAATTTGTTTTAAGCAAGGAACCCCTTAGATTTTGTATCAAAAGTTAATGGCTTGAAGTAGCAAAGATAGTAAGTCTTTGCTTAACAAGTTCAGCAGGACTAAAGCAAAGCACAGCAAAGCAAGGAAGCAATATAAAAGATAAGCAAGAAAAGAGATAGAATTTTTATTGTGGTTCGGAATAATCCTACTCCACTCTTCTTCTCTTTTACTTGAGAAGGCTATCACTATAATTTGTTCACACAGAACAATCAGCAAGAGGACACTTAGTCCAATTTACAATGGGTCACTTAGACCACTTTAGCAGGACACTTAGTCCAATTATTTCACACAGACACTAAGAAGATTTCAGAAAATCTTACTTGCTATCTTCAAGTAGATGGCTCCTTGGTTGAGCAGGTAGATAGCACTTGTTCAAGTTTTGTGATGTCTTGATGTAGTCTTTAAGATGTCAAAGAATTTTGTTCAGGAGGTAGTTGGTTCATTTGTTAGTCATAAATGAAATTTATGACTTCTATTTATACTCCTCCAAAGAATCTATCCGTTGAGAATTTGAAATAGATCCGTTGGAGTGTACTGTCCTTGATGTGACTTGTACCTTTTCAGCAGTCCTTGCTTAGTTCAAAAAGTTAGCCATTTTTCTGTCTTCTAGTGCCCTTCAGAAGAGTTTCCTAGAAGTTGACTAAGCAGGGAATAAGATAGCTTTTCTGACAATCTTCACTTTGATAAGCAAAGGATCTTGTTTACTAAAGTCCTTGCTTATTTCCATTCTAAGCAGGATTATACTTGGAAAATTCTTCTTCAGAATCCTTCATAACAGGCTTATCAGTAGACTTCAATGGTGATCAAAGGTCCTTACTTATCTACAAATTATATCCACTTAACATGTTGGATATTTTTCTAAGTTCTTTTACATTGTCTAAGCAAGGACTATATTACATCATCAATTCTTATATATCAAACACATAATGAAAGTTTAAGCAAAGATAATATAAGCAGGGGTGCAACAACATGTATAATTTAATATAAGAAATTAATACCTTGATAAAGATAAGGAGGAAAATGCATATATGATGTCCTTAAACCTTGAAAGTTTTAAGTCTGACGTCATCAGGGACTAATTTAACCCATCGGAGACTAAGGGTGACATCATCCGAGACTAAATAACTCATCAGAGACTGATGACATCATCTTAACTCATCGGAAACTAAGGCTGACGTCATCTAAGACTAAATAACTCATCAAAGACTGATGACATCATCTTAACTCATCGAAGACTAAGGCTGACGTCATCTGAGACTAAATAACTCATCAGAGACTAACAACATCTTATCAAAGACTAATATTATCTCATCAGAGACTAACAACATCTCATCAGAGACTAATATTATCTCATCAGAGACTAATATTGAACTTATTTCTGTTACGATGGAAAACCTAACATAACAAGAATGATGCTCAGAAATGAACAAACTCAATCCTAGGATGCATAATCATCGTCCTTTATGCTGTGTGTAAAACTTCTTTTTTTATAACATAAAAGAGTATAATCTTTCAAAACTTTCTTTCTTCTTTTTTTTTTCTTAAAAACTTAGCACACACAACTAATACTCTCGGATGCTATATAAGAAAAGAAGAATAGAGGAGAGCGTAAGATTCTTATCTCTTGGTCTTGAAGGAAAAGATTTATAGCTTGTTTGTTTCAAGAAAACAATTGCTCGAGAGAAAGAACCAGAAATTTATGGATACGGTAGGTTTAAAAATAAATTCTAAGAGAGAAATTTTGGTAAAGAAATTAGAATTTCATTTCGAATGGGGTATTTATAGAGTTAAAGAGCAGTAGGCTAAGATTAAGCTTTGAGATAAGATGATTGGTTAATTTGGGCGGTAAAACGACGGTTTATCATAACCTCTTGACAGCAAACTGCTGCTATCCTACATGCACAAAGACTTTGCCACCTAAACAGCTCCTAATCAAACACGTAGTTATAAAACTACGTAATCCTCTCATCTTCTTCTAGAACAATAAAATCTTATATAGGATTTGCTAATCCTCCTTTTAATACTTTTTAAGGAGTTTAACCTCATAATCATGGATATCACATCAACATAAAATTTTCATTGAAGATATGAATTCATCATTCATATCTAAAGAGATTAACCTCCATGCAAAAAAAAATAATAATAAATAACAAAAAATAAAATTTAACACAAAATGAATTATTTCTCATCATAAAATACATTTACAATTCTCGAGTTCTCACATTATGTATACTAATAAATTATACAAATAAAAATAAATTCGCACGTGACAAATTTAAAGTACTAGATTCCAAATATTGAACCCTAGAAAGTGAATAATTTCCGTTTGGATCTCCAAAAATGTGAGAGAAGAAAAAGGACAAGGAAAAATAAAATGTTATTAAAATTGAAAAATCTGTGTTAATGAATATTAATCAACTGTATATTGATAATTATTAAATAAAGAAAAATACAAAAAATTAAAGTAATTACTATAATTTTTTTATTTCTTTTTTTTTCTCCTTTCTTTTCTCTCCTATTTTCTGAAATTTGGACCGAATCACTGTTTGAACATATTTATTTGGGTACAAATAAGTATATCTAATGCTACACTACGGTTCTCTTAGTATTGTCAGACTTTAGCTGGTGTGTTAGATGTTAAAAAAGAAAAGAAAAAGAGAAAAAGGACCGTGGGATTAAATTTGTGACCGGAAATCATAATTACAGTAGAAGTCGTCTGCTTAGAGCTTAAGCAAGCGTCTCTTCCTCATCTCAATGGCCAAACCAGCAGAGAAGTAGTTTTAAACAAATTTTCACCACCACCGCAGAGGTGAGTGGTTTTTTGTTTGAACAAAGTCTTTCATTTTTATATTACAACAGTATTAAATTACATTGGTATCCCCTACTTCATGTCAATTTAAAAAATATATACATACAGCGTCCTTAGTGTCCGTTATCCCATTTTTATTACTACTTTTTCCTTTTTATGCATAAACTTCAAGTTTTGATTTCACGAAACTTATATTCTTTCTAGGGGCATAGAATAAATATATATATTGGTCTTTTAGTGGTAGCAAGTTAGAGAACTAGCTGCATTTTTACCTATTAAAACAAAACCACTAGCCTCACCCAAAAGAACAAAAAAACTAAATATAAAAATCACCGGCGTCTACTGAAACAGAAGAGTGCATGATTAATATTAAAAAACATGACTGCATCTCCAAATAATATGGAGTAATATTTATAACTGAAGAAAGAATTGATGTAAGAGAACAATGAATTACAATCAATACGGTAATTGCCTTTTTGATACATTAAACCCATGTATATCTTCTGTGGAACTACATGTTAATGTTACAATAAAATGGAATATTGTCGTAACGAGATAACGTGGAGACAGGAAAGGAGGAGAAAAAAGTGTGTATTGTATATATTTCAGACAAATTTTAACTACCTTCCAGTTGTACCTTTAGAACAACCAATGCTTCTTCTTTGGCTTGTGCTGCACCGGAGCAGCTGCGAAAGGGACAAAGTTGCTACTCGGTCAAATTTCATTTCATTTACCCGGCAAATTATATATGTGTGTGTGTATATATATATGGGAAAAGAGAATCTAAGGCATACCTTAACTAAGTTTGGCTAAGACTATTTAATAAAACAACATAATTTTAATTTTGTATCATATTTTTTTTTAATTATAGTATTTATTAAAATAAGAAATAAAAACCTTATAAAAAGTTATTGAACCTTAAACTACGTCATTATAAACTTGGCTAAGACATGCTTTATATTCTTTTCTCTCTATATATATGTATATATATCGATTCTTATATTTCTTTTTAATCGTTTCTTTTTCAGGTCAAATAGAATCGCGTAAAAAGTAAAAGCATACCTTGAATCTCATAGAGTGAGTTGTAATGCACCTCAGACCAGAAACTCAACCATAGCTCTGCATATGGGGAAAGAAGTACAGAAAATGAGTTTCCTCAGCTCATAAAAGATGAGGTTAAAGCTATGTAGATCCTATAAGAATGCATGGTACCACAAACAAGATCATTGATATATATAACACACAAAATATATATATGGTTTACATTCGAAGTAATTTGATTGTAATTTTAAGTACCAAAAGAAATGAACAAGCTCTTTTCCTCAGAGAGATGGAACAGAGTCTAATTAATTAATCAAGCAGCATAATGCTAAAACAAAATTTGATGAAAAAATTATATGTATAGACACGGTAATAAGTTGCAAGTCGAATAAGCTTTTATTACTAAAAAGTAATTCAGGCATACTCTTGCGAGTGTGCACAAATTCCTTTTTCATTGTGATATGAAGATGCATAGGTTTTTAATTGCTGTAACCAATTGCTGAAAAAAGGGAGTATGACGCCTATAAAATAGGAATTAGAGTTTTCACGTTATGTTAACATATGTAACCGTAAATAGCCCTTCAGGCTTCATTATATAGATTTTCACTTTTCTACTTCACAAACTAGCAATGCAATTGTTGCATTATATACTTGCATTCCGTTATGTGTCCAAAATAATTACTTATTTGGTTGATGATTTCTCCAACATCAATGAGAAAGTAGTAACATATTAATACTTGATATACATTAACTGCCGCTTACCTCGCTTAGCTTCCTGATATTGAGGAACAATTTCGATAAAACATGTATCTCTGAATGAAGTCAAAAGACATATCTTTGCTGCAAACTGCATGTAACAAGTTGCATATATTGTGTCAAGAAATAACCAAACAAAATGTTACAACTGACAAGTACTTGTTGATAGGGAGAGGAAAAAAGAACAGTTTCCATATTTAGGCATGAACGACAAGGAGTACAAATCTAGTCAGAATCTTACTTTTATTTGCATAGAAAATATTTGTCATCTTTCAGTCAAAAGTTCAAAATTTAAAACGGTTGATTAGGTTAAGATAAATTAATATAATTATATGATGTCTGATGATTAAATTAAGGGTTTGTAAATCTAAGGCAATGTTTAAAGAGAGGAAGGGACTAAGAAGAATGAAATTTTTTTTAAGGCTATCTTCAGTCTAACTAGTTTTTGAAGGAAATTCATTTATGGGAACTTTACTAGAGTCTCACCGTTAAATAAAGCAAAGATTAAGCTGGCTATTCCTCTCTCATAATGATTCATACAACGATTACAAATACTAGACATAAAGAAACATTTCCTACCAGCAAAAGGATTTTGGAGATTTATCACATCAGCAACTTTTGGAATAAATAAGGACAGATAGGTGAATGACTGAATAATCTCATAACCAAGAAATCAAACCTTTGAGTATCTACCTAAACAAAAGCTTCCGACATATTCATGACTTAATCACAAACTTTCAACGATTTTACAGAATCATTCCCAAAACCATCTGAAAGAGCTCATCAGAAGTACCTTGTATCTCTTTCATTAACAAATTTATTATAAGTATATCTCTGGTGTGAAGTTCAGAGTCATTGTCCACGACAAGCCAATATTATAAATTCACTGCATCTTTAAGTGTATGTTTTACAACAAATCAACATTAGGTTAAAGCTTAAATGAAAAAACTCAAATAAAATCGGTAGGCAACACTTGTAATAAAAATAGAATAGGAGGGCCTAACAACTAATCATTTTAAACTTTTTTTATATTTCCAACTAGAGATGCAGCATTGCTCTACTCCCATACTTCTACAATAAGCCATTATGAATAAATCTGAAAAGCTATCTAGTCATGAAGTAAAAGAAAAAAGAAGGGAGATAAGATAAGTTAAAACATAAAAAACTGGAAGGATGCCTAAATTAGAATTAAACGACCTTATCAGCTGCTGCTTGTAGAGTAACATGGTCTCCCCATTCGCCAGTTCTGCAAGAGTCATAATCAGAGGCAAAAAGAGAAAACTGATATAACAGCATTTGGAAGAACTAAAACTAAACCAAGAACAAATATTGCAGCATTGTCAGAGTACTCAAAAACTAAAACAATATACACCTAAACGAGCAAATAACAATCATTAAACTGAAGTAACTCAAAGCGAGAACCTACTTAGCCATTTTCTTGTAATATTGCTTGTACTTCATTGGGACATAGCTTTCATACAAAGAACGGCAGTCCTTAAGCTGGATCAACAAACATGTAATGATAATAAGCAAAAGCAAAGAACCATTTTCATTGATTCAATGTTCATGTAAGGCAAGTCACCTACATAAGGAGTGTCTAAGCATATGGCATATGAACAGATAAATTAAAAACCACAGGAAACTGGAGAGAAATAGCTGTACTAGTCTCAATAAAGACTTTTAAAGCGGTACAGGGTGCTTCTCTTCACTCAAAGTAAATAAAGAGCATGATCAACACAAACTCACAGTAAATTGAATTTTTCGCTTGCATTTAATGGGCATGAAACTATGCAAGAATGCCATATAACTAGAGATGACATATCGGTGAGCCCAGAGGAAAAAAAAATTAGAACGAAAGAATGCAAGAACAGATTTGCCTATGGAGTATGGACATTGCAATTTTCTTAAAGCATGAAAAACAGAACGCATTAAGGCTCTTCTAGAACAGGTTATAACCATGTACTATGTGACTGCAAATACTCGGAATGATTTGTATGCAGATACAAACACAATCAAGAAATCATTTGGTTACCATTCATTGTACTCCTTGTCTAACTGTAGATTCGCTTTTATTTAGTGATTGCCAAGTACAAATGTAATAAAACATGACCGTGTGTACACTTTTGCGAAAGTTCAGTAAAGTTAACTTATTGTTTTTCTAGTGAATTTTTAAATTTATACATTTTCACCCAACTATACCGAGTTGATGGATCTTCTAACGTGGCGACCGCATAAATTTTAAGCTACCCCTTGTTTGTTTACCTTTTTGTTCACTTAAATCTAAATCATATAGGTGGCACAAGATTCTTGAAAAATTAAACTAATCTTTTGGAATGGGCCACAATGGCAAATTAGGTATCTAAAAAATCATTTATGTTATTTCTCTCAGTCAGGCACGGGCGCGAGCCTCAAATTTTAGTGTTTTTCCTTATCATAAGTTTTGATACCATTCAAAAGTTTTCCAAGTGTGTATTCAAGTATTCCTTTACATCGTGCAATAAAAAGCTGGTTTGGCTTAGCCACTGGAAAGCATAGACATAATAGACGAGATTGATCACGGAAGTAAACTTAATCAGACTGAGCAGAACCATTTTCACTAATTTTCAGACAACTCAAAAAAGCTTATTGCAAACTAACCTGTTTCACAACCTCCTTCCGGACATGCTTGTGATATTCCGGAGACCTATAGATCTGGTCTGATAGTGCACGAAACTGAAAAGAGAAACAAGTACTTAATATGTGTAAAACAAATAACAATACGTTAGTAAGTATACAAACAAACCTGACAATTTCCATCCCCAGAGACCTTCACTTCAAATAAACCATAAACGTTTAACCTGGGAGAGAGTAATATATAATTTATTGGAGGAAAAAAAAATACATGGACATAAGTAAACCTATAAGAACAAATCTCGCCAAGGATTAAGAAATAAAACTCAAAAGTGCACTGGCTCACAATTAGTGTAATACAAGTATATTTCACAGGCAGAAGAATCTCAATAGTAGCCTGTTCATATGACTCCTGTAGTGTAGATCATCTTTCTTTGTTTTTAGAAAGTCTAATAAGTTTTCTTCACAATGTTGAAGTTCATGAGCAATGGTGGGGTGAAATTTAACCATTCTTGTGGAAATGGCAACTTTTTTGAGTTTCGAATGCAGAAAAATCGGCAGGTACACACAAACTTAGTCACACTAGCAAACAGCTGTATATTTTAGCTATTTGCAATGTAATGAGAGAGAAATATACGTGAGGGACACAATTGGAAAAACCTATGGGGCCATTTGAAAAATCCAATATTATGACAAATAATAGGAGAATACGTCCCTCACACACCCCAACTCAAAGTCACTCTCCCTGTAATTAAATAGTTCTCCCTATTGACTTGACAAGTGTCCAAGTGGTCCTATGACCGCCTCTTCTAAAAAGTAGTGAAAAGGTAGGGGAATTCAAGCCTTGTTGACTACGGTTAACCAAAGCTGCTCCAAGTAAGTACTCCATCTCTTCTTCTTCTTTCCTCTTCTTTTTTTCTTTCGTCTGTTCCGCTCTGTTCTTCTACTCCTCTGTTCCTCTTTCCTCGTTTTCTTTTTCCCTCTGTTTCTGACTTTCTGCTTCTGTTCCCACTTCCCCTCCCCTGTTATTTTATTTTATTTTCTCCCCCTCCCCTGTTTCTGCTTTCATGTTGCTGCTGTTTTTTTTCTTTTGCTCTGAACTGCCTCTGGCTGCTGCTGTTCCCCTGCCCTGTAATTTTTAATGTCATTGGTTGTTTTGTTTATAATTTTGTATGTATATATAATATTTTTAATTTGTTTTTACTAGGTGCGCCTCACTTCAATAAGGCACGCGCCTCGCCTTGTGCCTTGCACTTAAGCCCCACAGAGACCTTTGCGCCTCGCTGCGCCTTTCGCCTTTCGCAACTATGGGTAGGGGGTGGTTCAAGCCTTGCAGGTAACAATTATGGGTGTGCACTACATGACTACCACTTCTAAAAAGTGAAGGGGTAGAGGGCTTCAAGCCTCACTATTTTGCTCCCACTGTATAATCTCAGCTGCTTCATTGCAATCTATTTAATAGACAAGAGTTTGAACTCCTTGCACCATGAGAGACTAATAATAATAATTCTCCCTATTTGTCTCACTATTTTGTTCCCATTGTATCATCTCAGCTGCTTCATTGCAATCTATTTAATAGACAAGAGTTTGAACTCCTTGCACCATGGGAAACTTTGACATTTAGCGTGCTTATGGTTTCAACATGAAATTAAAAAGAAAATCTCCAAACAAACAATTATTGTCTTAAATTGCTTAAAGAATTTCTGTTTAACCACATACTTGCTCAACTTGTGTTCTTTTAAGTATGTTTATTTGGCTATCAAAGCATTGTGATATTGTCACCACAAGCACATACGATCAGTAACCAGATATTTTACAAGGTGATCAAACGAACAAAACCCTGTTGTAAAAGAACTCAAAAAAACAATGAGGTTGCTAAGAGAAAGTACAACCCCCTGCTTGAGGATGGATAAAATGGGTGCATGTACAGGACACAAAAGGTTCAATTACGAAAAGAATGAAAGATTTAAAGCCAATTAAGTGGAGAATCATTCTCACAGAGGGAATCAACTATATTTATAATATAATATTCTCACCAGCATTAAATACATTTTGATTTGACACTATCTGATATGAAACAATGTGTCCCATAATGATTTCGAAGAAATAATCTCTAGGCAACAAGTGACAAAGTTATTGAACCATGATTGAAAGTCAGTTTGTAGGTTGAATAAGACTTCAAAGACACTCCCTTGGTAATTATATGTGTGATTTGACAATTTTCTGGGATCTTATAGTTACTCTCATTTTTAGCATAATTCATGTGGTTACTTCAAATTGCTGGACGATTGATTTTGGCGGTAAACACGAAAGATATATGATGCACATTGCTATACTCACATGGACAACAAACTCGATAAATGTTGAAGACTAGTAAACTACAAGAGGAAAGACATACCTTTGGAGAAGCCTTTGATGATCCAAACTGGCATCACTAATATTGGGAATATAGGTATTTATGCGTGGGATATGCTGGAATTAAGAAAACTTAATCAGAAGATATGAATCAACAGATACGAAAATATACTAAACATTGCTAATAAATTGTAAAAAACAAAAGATTACAAATAACAAAAGCTAATATTAAGAATAGTGAGAGTTCCTCATAAAAAATGGAAAAAGGGGCTCTCTATGTGTGTCAGAGTGTCTGGGTGTGTGTGGGTATGTGTGGGTGTAAACAGAGGCAAGTTAGAGGAGATGATAAAGCATCTTACAGGAACAGGAGCCAAAGTGGAGAGCCGTCGACCAACTGCACCATCTAACTTAGCATACTCTTCAGTTAATAATTCAGCTATCATCCTGTCATCCTCGATATCCTGCTGGCTGCTTGCTGATGTTGAACTAGACCATTCACCAACACTTTGAGATCCATTTCTTAACATTTATACAACAGCTTAGAGCTTCTTTACGCGAGGAATGTTCGCAAAACGAATTATCTTCTGCAAGTTAAAAACCAGTCAGCATATGCTTGCCATCAATATTAATCAAGATGATAATGCATATCTATCCGTAGTTCTATTCTATCTCACAGCATTCAAACATTGACTATCGTCAGTTACAAAAAGAAGAAACATTTATCCATAACATATAATTTCTTTAAATCTATATCAATCTCTACTCAAAACATGTTCATATTATTTACATAATGCTAAAAACATAAATACAACTTTCTTCATTGACATCATGTATTATGATTGTAGAGGTGTAAAGTCAATCTATTTTCAAGTTTGCCCACATACTATAAAGTAATACAGAGGCCTTCTCAGTGGCAATAAACTTGACAAATTATAGCTTTTGGGAGATCTCCAAATGTATCATATAAAGAATACGTCAGCCAGTCATCAAAGATCGACTATTCACTGAAGTTCATCACTGTCTTGAATTGGAACCAATTTTCTTTATACTTTGTCACAGAAAAAAAGGTAAAGGGAAAATAGAACACCCATGTTGACTAGCCCCTAAAACCATCTATCAAGGACCAGATTGCACAAAGCATGTGGACCATTCTCACAAAAGAATGGCAATCCACCAAAGTAAAAATCAAACTGAATAACTGGTCCACACCCACATCCCTAGTGCTAGAAACAAGAAGCTAATGGAAAAACACATCAATACCAAAAACTAGAAACTCAAAAATTGCCCACCCAAAACCAAAAGAAGGTCTCAAAAGCAATTGAAAACTAATGAGAACATCGGATCAAGAAACTAGCATAAGATTTCAATCAAAACCACACAAATAAAATTCTTAAAAAAACAGAGAAGACATCAGAAAATTTAAGGAAAAAGCAAACCTCAAGCTTATCATAACAACAAAATCAATACCCTGCACCTAAAAACGTCCGATCATCAGAAAAGGACAAACCGCTTTGCATAGAAACATGTTACAAATCGAATCCAATACAAACTAACTTGCTTAAAATATAAATCTTTCATCAATTAAAGAAGATGGGCATTACTTTTGAATTGATTTGCTGATCCTTGGGTACAGATGAAAATGAAAGGAGATATTTTGAGGCAGTGATGCGGAAGGAGGAGGAGACAGATATAACCACACGGGCAGGCAATAAACAACCCCCAAGAAATTGATCAATACTCTGTTTCGCCTTTTCCTTTTTGGGCACTTTGTATTGGGTATGACTTTTTATAGAGAACGTTTCAATTGAGCGCTCGAACAATATATTTTATACAAGATTAGAGATAGATCGACGTCAATATTAGGAGACACAATGGTAGCTTTCGCGAGTTGTTGTCCCCCTTAGCGTTTGTCTACTCCTAGTCCTACTACAATCCTATCTCACATGGGTAGCCTTTGTCTCTTTCCGGTTCATTGCAAATCTACATGGGAATTTGATTGGGCCGGTTGATATCTTATTTCATCCCAATTCAATTTCTTTTTCAATTGACAAATCACACATTATTTATTTTGAATCGACAAATAACATATTATTTAGCTTTTTTTAATTAAAAAACTAAATTCTAATATTATGTTTGAATTGAAATAATAGAATAAAATGACAATAAATAAAAAATTAGAAGAAATTTAGTGAAAAATAGATTTGAAAAGAGTGATGAGAAAAAATGAAAGAGAGAATCACGATGAACAAAAATGAATGGATTATTTATCTTTGTTACACATGGAATAAAATTACATACGGGAGAAATGGTTTATTTCACCACCATCTCTCATAAGAATCATAAAATTTTGTGATCTCCTATAATAATTATACGTTGACCAAATTTATTATCCATCACATTTCATTCTCTCAACCCAAATGCAGTCTAAGAGGGCATATAACAACCCGAGAGGGTGTTTGTCCCGTGGAGTAATTGTAGAAGGGGGTTGAATACAATTTCTAACTTTTCTTTGAATTAAACTGTTTAATACAGTTTAAAACTTAATAACAGTTAAAACAACTTTACTAAAAAGATATAACAAGTGACACAGTAAAGCAAATTGCAAGATATGAATATTAATCTACAATGTGTATATTTATTGTAAATCAATTTGAATCTTTACAATTCTTTCTAATAGTGATTACCAGCTGCAGACAATCTCTGTTTAAAATAACAGTTGCACTCTAGAAAAATAATTTCTACCTTTTTTCAAGTTTATGAAAACTTGATACACTTTCTATAATATAATTACAGCTGCTATATAATCTGAGATAATATGTATGCTTGTGTTCTCATGTATCTCAGTGATATCTTGATGTATCTCTCATATATTCTATCTCAGCTGCTCCATGTCTCTATTTATAGACATAACTCCCTTGTTCTCCAAGTTTTTTCAGTGAGTTGCCTTCAAAAATATCTTTGATATTCTTTGGTAATTGTAGTTTTGTCACATAATTTCTTCTTTTTGTATGACCTTCCTTACACGCCAACCTATTATGTAACATCTCTAGTGTATCAGTACACTAGCTCCCTTATTTTTCTCTTGGAGTTCCCATGATAAGTTATCTCTATAGTGAATAATTTATCTCATGAGCTTCCTAGGTTTTGATTAGACCAGCTTCCATGTTTTCCTCGTTCAAGTTTCTATAAGTTATCTTTGTAGTTTTCACATCAGCAGCTATATACACATGTTAGTGTATAAATATGACTTATCTTCATATTTTACTTTATCAGTGTTCACATCTGCAGTGTATAACTTATCTCCTTGAAACTTTTTTGGTAGTCAATCTCTCCTTATTGGACAACCATCCTTATCTTATTTCCACCGCATTAATTTTATCAGTCATATGTCATCCCTTTTGTCATCTTTAGTCTCTGATCATTCATACTCTAATGACCTGTGTTGTTTATCAGTGGATATTTATCCCTTAACGGACAATTTTGTTCATCAGTGGATATTTATTCCTTGATGCCAGAGCACTTAGGCGCCAGTGTAAATTACCCAACGACTTTGGCAATGAATAATTTTGGGCTTCTTTTGACTTCAGTGATAGAGAATTTTTCGACGACTTTTGCGATAGTCATTTTGAGTTTGGCATTGGTGTTGCTTTGCCCAACGACTTTGGCAATAGGCAAATGACTTTAGCAACAGTTAAAATGACTTTGGCGTTGAGTAATGTTGAGTTTGGCGATAGTCAAATCTTCTCAAGGCTACTTTAATGCACTGGAGTGTTTTTGTCTTAGTCTCTAGTAGATTCAACATTAGTCACCGATGAACAAAACTTTAATCTCCGATGAACAAAACCTTAGTCTCCGATGAACAAAACCTTAGTCTCCGATGAACAAAACCTTAGTCTCCGATGAACAAAAACTTAGTCTCCGATGAACAAAAACTTAGTCTCCGATAAACTAATTTTATTTGACCAATTTTGACTTTTGTTGAACTCTCCAAATGCATTCCTTGTATTCTTTGATGCTCTTCTACAGTTTCAGATGATAGTCCTTGATACACCACTACTACAGGTATTTGTATAATTATAAATCTAACAATTCTAAGTTTGTACATCATCATCAAATGCTATAATTCCTAACAATCTCCCCATATTTATGATTATCAATGATAAGTATAAATCAGGGTTTGATGATGATGTCAAAACTCAACCTTATAACATCATTTCTTAGAATTAAATTAAAACAAGTAAAAACATAATTATACATGAACTTAACAGTGATGGTTTTGTTGTTTTAGTTCCTCAATGCCTAGCCATCAATCAATTAACCTTTTTAACAATTCTCCCCCTGGTTTTATCAGAATTACTCTTTGCTTCCCCTACCTTGATCATTTTTTCCCTTTTGGACATCAACACCTTAATGTTTGGATGGTAGAAGTCACCAGTAAAGGTTGACTAGTAAGAACAAATTGTTTGAGTTTTGTTTGAAGATCATTGATTATGAAGTGTTGGAGCTCCATGTTTTTCTTTCTTTAATCAATGCTTCAAAAATATTATGTGAGTTCAGTTGCACATGATCCATGTGTGATCAAATATTCTGATATGAAGTGTGTTGCTGCATCATCCAATAATCTTATGTTGTTTACATCTAACCAAACATACACAAGAGGTGGTGTGTGAATAATTTCTCAAGGCTCCCATCCTTGCTCACACTCTCTCCTTTTGCTTGACTTTTTCAAGTCAGCCTCTTACATTTACTTTCCCAAAAAAAATTTTGCTTTAATTTTTTTTCCTCACCTTTTTCCAAACACAAAGTCTAACTTTCATTTTGAATTCTCTCAAACTCACTAAATATAAAATCTTCCTGTTGTAGGTGACCTGGAGTGGTGTAGAAAATAAGAAGTAAATGTTTTGTATCAGTGGATGTTTGATAAAATACAATTGTATTATCCATTGATAAGTTGAGATTTGTTATTTATGTTTCAGCTACAAGAGTTGGTTTCTTTAATGATTAAATTATCAAAGAATCTAAAACCAATGAAATTAAGAAATTTTTCATTGCTTCTAAAGAAATATCAAAGAGAGAAGAAGAAATAATAAGGGTAGACTTTGAATATTGGTTGCTACTCCTGAATAGAGAAAAGAGAAACATCAATGTGAGATCCTGTGTGTACATTTAGTGACAGATTGATCATTGATCAAAGTCTTTTTCTTCTTCTTCTTCTGAAAGGTATTTATAGATGTGATCATTGTAAACTCAAATACCTATGTCCTTGAAGGTGGACTATATTCAATAGATACATCCTTTTGAGAGGTTGCACCTAGAGATGTGCTTTTTCATTTTAGAAATTAATATCCTTTTGAGAGAATATTAAGCAGTCTCCAAAGGTTCTCATTGTTCCTTATTTCTTCCTCATAACTTCCTCTAAAAGCTCACTCTACCCCTCAGCTATTGTTGGTGCTGGTTGTCGAGAGGGAAGCCTAAGAGCTTATTCTTGGCTATCCAGAAGTAGAGGGTTCTTCCGAACTTGATCTCTCCAGAACAAGCTGCGTTTATCAAGGGTAGGAAAATTGGTGACAACATCCTTATTACTCAAGAATTATTGAGAGGTTATCACAGGGAAATAGGGCCACCAAGATGTGCTTTAAAAATTGACCTTCGCAAAGCTTTTGACTCGGTCAGTTAGAATTTTCTCTTTGATACTATAAAGTTGATGAACTTCCCCTATCAATTTGTTGGCAGGATAAAATCATGTATCTCCACAGCCATGTTTTCCATTAAAGTCAATGGCTCCCTATGTGGCTACTTCCAAGGCAAACGGGGGATCTACCAAGGAGACCCTCTATCTCTCTACCTATTTGTTATTGTCATGGAACTGCTCAGTATGATCTTGGCCAAAGAAACTAAGGATCTTTTTTTTTTCACATCACTGGAGAGCTGGGAACATTTCCCACTTCATTTTTGCCGATGATCTCATGCTCTTTTGCAAAGGTGATGTATCCTCAGTGGAAATTCTCCTCCATGCTTTGGAAATGTTCTCCTCCCTCTCGGGTCTTCAAAGGAATACTGTGACGACTCCAGAATCCCTCACTGGATCAGGGCTTCGTCAAAAGAAGGAAAAGATAACCACATATCCATTCATATAATAATTACTGAAAGAAACCATATAAAGAGTTATTACAACCTAAAATATTACATTGTCAGCGGAAGCTATACTGTTTCTATACTAAAATACAAAATATCACTTCTCAGATTATCTTCCTTTCTTCCCTCCTTATTGGCATTACAAAAGCTAGCCAACCTCAGTAACCGATCATTTTTGCCTTTCCCTTGTCTGAGGGCTCAACCTTTATATTCTGTCCTACAAAACATTAAAATTCTACAAGAATGAGCGGTTCACGCCCAACAAGTATATAAACAATTTGGAAAAAAATAATTCTGGAATGTTTCCAAAAAAATTCAATTATGCTAAGAAGCTTAGTGAATCAATGCTAATGCCTCAAAATCTTTAAGAAATCTTTAGGACTACAGATGATAAACAATTGTGTAATCCTTCTTAAAACAAAGCATAACTTCCTGGAAGTAAAAAATATCCATCGGGGGCTAAAACCATTGGATCTACTAACCATACGGTATACAGCTGGCCTAACTGTGCTCGTATGATCCTTCCTTGTGTGAACGTAAGTAGTCACATAAAATTCTTCTAGGTCAGGTGAAGAACAAATCAGCACCCTTCCTTTCCTCTAACCATCCATGTGGCATCATCATTCAAGGAACATAACATTCTCATTTATTGCACAGACATAACATTGAAAAATAGCTGAAAGAGCAAAGCTTCTTTATATCCATGCACTTTTATTCATATCATGCTAGCGGAAATTTAAAGCATAGCATTCTGTTTCACAAGGAAATTTAAATATAAATATCATAATTTTGTACACATGTCGAATCAATTGATCATGCGCTTAACTGAAATAAGAATAAGAGTAAGAATATACTTGCATCAACTTGCAATAAACATAAGATTGTGAATATACTTGCCTCGGTCCTTTGCAACAAAGTTTCAAATTCAACTTACTGGTGAGAGAGTGATTCTGTAAATTACGCAAGTAATATTTTAATACCTTAATAAGAATTTATGAAAGAAAATATGTATGGGATGTCCTTAAACTTTTACTGTTTTAAAGAATAACATCATAAAATAATTTTAAGAAAATAATGTTTTATAGTCTTAATAACAGACTATGCATCGGAGAATAATTTTCTCATTAACAAACTCGTCAGGGACTGATATCCTTAGCCATCAGAGACTAAGAATTTCCTCTATCGGAGACTAAGAAATCTCCTTCATCAGAGACTACGAAATTTCCTTCATCAGAGACTACGAAATTTCCTTCATCAGAGACTATGAATGACGTCATCAAGGACTGAACTTAGCCCATCGGAGACTAAGGAATGACGTCATCAGGGACTAACAACTCATCAAGGACTCATGACGTCATCTTAATTCTATCGGAGACTAAGAGTGACGTCATTGGAGACTAACTTCTCATCAGAGACTGATGACGTCATCAGGGACTAACAACTCATCAGGGACTGATTTCTATCGGAGACTAAGAGTGACGTCATCGGAGACTAACTTCTCATCAGGGACTGATGACGTCATCAGGGACTGATGACGTCATCAGGGACTGATGACGTCATCAGGGACTAACAACTCATCAGGGACTGATTTCTATCGGAGACTAAGAGTGACGTCATCGGAGACTAACTTCTCATCAGAGACTGATGATGTCATCAGGGACTAAACTTTAGCCTATCGGGGACTAAAGCTGACGTCATCCGAGAGTAAGTAACCCGTCGGAGACTAATGACATCATCGGGGACTAAACTTTAGTTTGTCGAGGACTAAAGCTGACGTCATCACCAGAGATTAATAGAATATCTCATCAGAGACTACGAATATCTCGTCAGAGACTACGAATATCTCGTCAGAGACTACGAATATCTCGTCAAAGACTACGAATATCTCATTAGAGACTAACAATATCTCATCAGAGATTAACAGCATCTCATTAGAGATTAACAACATCTCATTAGAGATTAACATCAGAGCTTACTTCTGCTACGATGGAAGACCTATCATGCTCAAATTCAGCTTATGATGTCTTATGAAGATGCAAAAGAATAAGAACTTAGCATAAATCTTGATGCTATGCACGAAAGAAACTGAGTAGGGTTCCAGGTTCTTACCTCTTTGTTCTCAAGGGTGAAATCAAAACTGGTTTGAAAATAATTTTCCGAAAGAAGAACTTGGAAATTTATAGAAATAATAAGTTTAAACCGAACTCTGAAAAGAGAAATTTTGGTAAAGGAATTAAAATTTCATCTCGAATGAGGTATTTATAGAGTTCAAGAGTAGTAAACTAAGGTTACGCATTGAAATAAAACGATTGGTTAATTTGGACGGTAAAACGGCTGTTCATCATGACTTCTTGACAGCAAACAGCTGCTGTCCTACATGCATGAAGACTTAGCCACCTAAACAGTTCCTAATCAAACACGTAATTGCCAATGTTACGTAACCCTCTCCTCTTCCTCCATGCTGTTCAATAGAATCTTATATGAGATTTGCTAATCCCCTTTTTGATACCTTTTTAAGGAACTTAACCTCATCATCATGGATATCACATCATCGTCAAAATTTTCATTGTAGATATGAATTTATCATTCATATTTAAAAAGGCTAACTCCATGAAAAACAATATAATAACACAAAATAAAATTATTTCTTACCATAAAATACATTTAAAATTTTCGGGTTCTCACAAATACAACCAAGAACCAGTTATTTTGCTCAAATGTTAAGTCTGAATATCTGTAAGAGACCCTAGCCCTCTCTCAAATGCAAGTCACCAATGGGCCTATCGAGTTCCTAGGAGTCCCGCTTATCTCCAAAAAGTTTTTAGCCTCTAACTGCGAACCCCTTATCCAGCTGATTACAAAGAAAATAAATTCCTAGACTAACAAGTTTTTATCCTTTGTAGGTAGGAGACAACTTATATGCTCAGTTCTTTTTGCTTTCTAATCTTATTGGAGCAGAGTGTTCCTCTTCCCCAAGTATGTTGCAAGGAAAATTAACAAACTTCTTTTGTCCTTTCTTTTGAGGGACTTAAGCTCTTCCCGGATAGCCTGGACTACTGTTTCCCTCCCTTTCAAGGAGGGAGGGCTTGAGATTAAAAAGGTGGAGGAATGGAACAAAACACAAAAGATTCACCTTCTTCTTTTCCTAATTAATCCACGCTCCACAAATCTCTGGGTAGAGTGGGCTCGTCGTAGTATACTCTTGGGGAAATGCAAGTTCTAGACTTCAAAAATTCCTTCTAACTGCTTCTGGAGTTGGCAAAAAATTCTAAACCTACGCCCCCTAGCCCTCAAATACCTAAAATATGTCCTCGAAAATGGTAACACCTTCCTTTTATGGCAAGACCCATGGTGTAATTTGGCCCCTTTATGTGGCAGGCCAACTGATCTTCTTGTCCAGGAATTATAGCTAGATTTCAATTCTTATGTAAGCTCCATCATCTCTGGTGACCAATTGTGCCTTCCAACGAACTACCATGTGTCTGTCCTCCATTTTAAACATAAGCTTTCCGCAATTCCTATTTGCCGAAACCGCCCAGATAACATTTTTTGGAGTGGACATGACATTAAAATAGTCAAAGTCAGCCACATTTAGACTCCATCAGAATTAGAAGCCCCCAAAATCATATCTGAAAAATAGCCTAACACCCTTGGCATATTCCTCACTTCTCTGGTTGGGTCTACACAATCGGCTCCTTCCACGATATATTCTCCCTTGCTCCTTGTGCAATTCTTCTAATGAATCCATGAATCACTTATTTCTCTCTTTCAGGTTCTTGTAAGATCCTAGGTGAGCTGTTGCACCTTCTGGGCAGGAACTATACATGAACTAATTGGGATCAAGTTCTGGACGATTTCCTTCTAGACATAAATCAAAAATTTTGGTCTTACACCAAATGTCTTGTACTCTCTGTTTATGTTTATAAGATTTGGAGTGAGAGGAATACTAGGGTACATCATGGCATCCCTACTCCAAAAAGGTGTTTGGCCTCTGAATGTATCAATTTAGTTAAAAGCAAACTGTACAGCTCTTAGAAATTCCACAAGCTAAGAAAACCTTTTACATGTTATCGGAACTGGTTATTTTCGCGAACTGCCCAACATTAAAAATTATGGTAATCGAAGCTCAACCTTCTGTCCATGATTAGAGGCAGTCTGCTGCATCAGAAGCTGGCAAGGAGTGTACTATATTGCATTGAGGATAGCATTGGGGATACCCTGTCATTAGTTGCATGGCTGTCAGGGGTTGTCTTGCCATGTCAGGGAATGGCTTGCCTCATCAGGGGATAACAATCGACCATTAGGGGATGTTTCTGCAAGTATTAGGGGATGCCATTTGTCTTGCATCGGGGGTTACCCTGACATCAGGGGTTGGTTGATTAGCCCACAGGGGATGTTTGCACGCATCAGGGGATGTTTTGCACGCATTAGAGGATGTCTGTACGCATCAGGGGATACCCTGATGTCTATTTGCTTAGCCATTAAAGGGTGCCTTACCTTGTCTGGGGCTGTATTGCATGCATTAGGGGATACCCTCTGACCTTCACAGAATGTTGCCTTTCCATCAGGGGTTGTTTCTGCTTGTGTCAGGGGATGCTATCTGTCTATCAGGGGATGGCTGTTTCGCCGTTAGGGGATGGCTGCTTTGCCGTCAGGGGTTATCTTTGCATCAGGGGTTATTCTTCTTGTGTCAGGGGTTGTTGGTTATCTGTCATGGGTTAGCTGCTTAGCATGAGGGGATCTCTTGTACGCTTCAAGGGATGTCTCACCCGCATCAGAGGACGTCTGACACACATTAGGGGTTGTCTTGCATACATTAGGGGATACCAACTGACTATCAGGGTTGTCCTGCCTGCCATCAGGGGATGTACTCGCATTAGGGGATGCGTTATTGGCCATCAGGGGTTATCTTGTTCTCTTTAGGGAGGGTTAGTAGTCATGTCAGGGGTTGCCATCTGGCTGGTAGGTGATGTTTGCTTGGAGTCAGGGGCTTTCTTGTCCATGTCAGGGGATGCCTCTGTTTTTAGGGGTTGTTTTGCCTGATCATCAGGGGATGTTTTTTTACCTCTATCAGGGGTTGTTTGCTTGGCCGTCAGGGTATGCCCTAACGGTTTTATAGTTTGTTTACTTTATTTCTCCTAGCTAGAGGTCTTGTTCTAATAGGTCGAGGGGTATGCCCCTCGTTAATTCCGTATCTTTCTTCTCTGTTTTATGTTACACCTAACTTAACAAAAAAAAAAAAGAAAAAAAAAAGAAACAAATGGAAGTTTGAGTAGACGGAAGCTGCCCAAAGAGCTTTTGAAAAAGTGAAAGAGTTGTTGTGTGACACACCTGTTCTAGCTTTACCATATTTTTCAAGTCCTTTTGAGGTAGAGTGTGATGCTAGTGGAGTGAGAATAAGAGCTTTGTTAGTGCAGAGGAAGAGACCTATTGCTTACTTCTGTGAAAAGTTGAATGGGGCCAAACTCAACTATTCTACATATAACCACTAAAGTCACTACTTGCGACCTAATCATTTTATCTTGCACTCAGACCATGAAGCCCTGAAGTATATTCATGGACAGCAGAAGCTTAATCCTAGTCATTCCAAGTGGGTTGAGTTCTTGCAATCCTTTAATTTTTCTTCTAAGCACAAACAAGAGAAGGACAATGTGGTGGTTGATGCATTGTCACGAAGATACACATTACTAGGTGTACTAAGTTCAAAACTACTTGGTTTTGAATTAATCAAGGAGCACTACAAGCTAGACCTCGATTTCCAACAGATAATAGAAACATGTTCTCATGGAACTACCGTTATGTGTTGCAAGATGGATTTTTGTTTTAGGGGAATTGTTTGTGTGTTCCATCTTGTTCGATTTGAGAATTATTGAAAAGGGAGTTTCATGGAGGAGGACTAGTTGGACATTTTGGCATTACCAAGACTTTGACTATTTTACAGGAGCATTTTTATTGGCCAAAGATGCAGGGTGATGTAATAGGCATTGTTGCTCATTGTGCGACGTGTCAAAGTACAAAGAGCACATTCCATTACACTTCATTACCTGTTCCAGATTCTCCATGGGAAGATGTGTCTATGGACTTTATTGTGGGATTACCTCGTACTCAATGGGGTAATTCAATAATGGTTGTGGGGGATAGGTTCTCAAAAAGGGCACATTTTATGGCTTGTCACAAGACCGATGATGCATCTCGATTGGTTGATTTGTATTTGAAGGAAGTGATTCGGTTACATGGTGTTCTAAGAACCATTTTCAGTGACTGGGACACAAAATTTATGAGCTATTTCTAAGTGACACTATGGAAGTTGTTGGGCACTAAGTTGTGTTTTAGTACTTCTCATCGTCCTCAAATGGATGGACAAACTGAAGTGACAAACATAACATTGGGGGTTTTGTTGTGGGGTTTGGTGAGCAAGACTACGAAGGATTGGGATGTTAAAAACTTGCATGCCGAGTTTGCATACAATAGATCTCCTACTTATGCCACAAAACATTCACCTTTTAAGGTGGTATATGGTCAAAATCCCAGGATACTGATGGATTTAATTCTTTTACCAAAGGGTGAATACGTCCATACGGATGCTAAAGCAAAGGCTCAGGCTATGATGAAATTGCATGCACAAGTACGGGCCAGAATTGAGAAGGTTAATGCGTGGTACAAGGCCCTAGCCAATAAGCATCACAAGCAACCTGATTTTCAAGTGGGTGATCTTGTTTGGTTGCATTTGAGGAAGGAAAGGTTCCCTAATCTGCATAAGCATAAGTTAATGCCTCAGTCGGAAGGTCCTTTCAAGATTGTGGAGATGATCAATAACAATGCCTTCAAGTTGGAGTTGCTGGGAAATTTTGGTGTCAGTGTAACATTCAATGTCAGTGATTTGACTCCTTACATACAGGACGACGATGTGGTTCAATTGAGGACAATTGTTTCTAAAGAAGAGGAGGATGATCTGTTGGAGTCATGCGTTGGTCGTTCTGATGCAACTGTGGATAAAATGGTAAACCTTGCATTGAAGGATATATCCTTAGATTTATTTTCCATTGATGCATATGAGGGACATTGGTTAGGAAGTAATTGTCATGTTGTTACTTTGCTTATAAAATGTGGAGTTAAGCAAATTTGTGCCTTAGCTGAGAATTGGTCAAGAACTGGCGTTAGGGGGTGCCAAGGATGGCATCAGGGGGTGCCAAAAACTGGCGTCAGGGGATGTCGTGTCTAGTGTCAAGGGATGATCATACACGTGTTAGGAGATGACGTCATCAGTGGATAAATAGGAATTGGTGTGACGTCATCAAGGGTTCGAGTACCTCATCGGTGGATACTTATCCGCTAATGACTGTTTTAGGCCATCAAGGGATAATTATCCTCCGACAGCCAATTTACCCATCAGGGGATAATTATCCACTGACGGTTACAGAAAGTTTATTTTTATGTATTTTTTTTTGGGTTTGTATCCTATTCATAATATGTTTGTTTTTTTCTTTCCTTGTTAAATTAGATTTATTTCCAATGTAATATTCTTTCCAAATAGGGTTAGGGTTTCCTCAGCTTATAAATAGATGCTTGTAATGTACATTTAGAGACAAACTTTGATTAATACAATTGTGTGAGTTTTACTTATAATTATCTTGATAGTTAGTGATTAATTCCTTTAAACTTTCACAACCTGATTTGTTTTAGCTTGTGGATGATTGATTTCTTTAAGCAAACTAAACAAATTGATCATTTAGTTGTGATTCTCGGTGATTAAATTCTTTATAGAATCATCCTAAAGTTATTTTTCGCAACTTGTGTTTGGTCCTCCTAGATCAAATACATCAATGTTAGTACAACTTCCTGTGTCAATAATCATATTGCACAGCTTGTCCTTTACCAACACTCTTGTCATAAATATTTTGTCCCTTTGGTCAGCTTCTAAGGGAACCGGTTTTGCTTGAAATAGCCTTCTCACAATCAACTGTGAACCATGAGTCTCTGGTTCCTCTTCTGAATCAGCCTCGAAGTCATCTTCAACTTCCCTGTAACCAGCTTGCTTCTCTTCTTCAAGTGTTTCCCTCTCCTTCAAGTCATAGGATGCCTCGATTTCTTCGATGTCATAGAGAGTCATGGCCCTATTACTAGGACAGTCACGTTGCATATGTTCGTAACTTTTACACTTGAAGCAAATTCTTTTGTCTTCTGTTGCTAAAGGTGTAAATTGCCTTCCCTTTGTCCTTTTGGAATTTGTCAAATTTAGGAGTGAACTTGGTCGTAGACTGTGCCTTGTTTCTCCTTTATGTTCTGCCTCTTTCCAACGCCTTACTCACAGGTAGGTTGTAATTGCTCCCCTTAGCCTTAGCGTATTTTTCTGCGCGCATAGCTACCTTACAAACCTCCTCGAAGGACCAATAAGGTTGGAGTTCAACCCTCTCCGCAATATTAGTGTTCAGGCCCGTTAAGAACCGAGTAATATTGTGTTCTGCCCTTTCATCAAGGTCACACATCATGGCGAGTTTCTCGAACTCCACCGTGTACTCTTCCACCGATAATGTCCCTGTTTTTCCAGTGAGACAACCTAGAACTTGTAGAAGGGAGGGGGGGGGGGGGGG